>CM031241.1:745697826-746297826 GCA_018340775.1 Taxus wallichiana var. yunnanensis
TCAAATGTACTATATATGGTTGATAAGAAAAGGTAATACCCATTGGTGTTCTAAAGGATGTTGTTATCACTATCCAAGGGGAAAAATTCACTGGGACTTCAAATTCTTAGCACTTTCTATGGCGGAAAACTTTCTAGCATTACTTGGGCACTCTTTGTGCTATAAGAATAATGTTTACTTACATTTCAACAAGGGGTATATAAGTTTTGAGAAATAATAGGAACACGTTATCATTCCTTTGGAATGGGAAGTCAACACCTGTATTGAGCCTTTAGGAGAAGCAGACCTAGACCAAATTTATATGTGCACTATTAGGGACCCCGAGGTTGTGCAACCAAAAAATAAGGCGTTATTTAGTGGGAAGATGCTCAATATTTAAGTGATATAACTAGTGTGGCGGTGACAATTGGGTGCATGGAACATATGAGTTAGTCGGAAGGCAGTTAAGGGGCTCTATGACAAGAGTAACAAAGGCTCTCTTGGTCAAGTGCCTCGAAGGAAAGAAGTTGTCAAGTTATTTTGGGGAGCTGGCCCGATGCTTTCTTGTGAAAAATGGAGACCCAAAGTGGAGATGTGAGATCAAAAGGAGAAGGATGTTTAGTTATACCTTGCTTGGGACCATAACATGTTGGTGGGTGACCCATTGCAATAATCTTCTAGAGTGGTGTGAAGTGAGAATCACTTTCTCTGTTAGGTTTTTCTGGAGCAATTCACCTACTATCTTACATAATTATCATCGGAAGGAACCTACCTCATTTCATGTCCAAACATGTGAGAAATCCTGGATGAAAAGTGTGGAATCCTTTCCACCTTCTTTATGGGTGCATAATATTTACTCCACTTTACAAGGTTATGCATGTGCACGATAAATTCACTCAGAGATGCACCATCGTAAAGGAAACCGATAGGAGTTAGTGGTTGATCTCCTTCAAGATTTCAAGTATCGGAGTACTAAGCCATTGGTGGATGAGGCATTGTAGGTTGTTAAGCACCTAACTATGGGAGATAGTGCCATGAAGGAGGATAGAATACTAGAATTATTGGGTGAACCTAGCTTAGAAGTGCACTTTGATGAGGAATAATCAGATGAGATACAACTTGAGCACACATGCATGGAAAAAGAGAAAGGAAAGTTGGTATATATGATCGATGGTGAAGAGGTGGAAAACTTGGATGTTAACCATATTGTGGATACATGCGAGGTTATGGATAGTGCTAATGAGCAAGCATGCACCTACCATGAACACCTGAAAACTAAGAAGGTTAACATTTGTTCGGAGGTAGAGCTTAAGAAGGCTACTATCGGGAACTACTAGTAGGAGAAGGAGATTTCAAAGATCATTGATACATTTGCACAAGTTTCGTGGATTTATTTCTACGTGGCTACCATGAGCTTAATGGATTTCACCACTCCTTGGGAGAAATAAATATTAATTTAAAGGAATATGCCCACCTAATTTGGCAGAGAGACCTTTTCGAATGAATCTGAATCTATGAGTTAAATTCAAGGAGAAGATTGAAAAAATGATTGCATCAGGCATCATTAAGGTTGTTGAAGAATAAGAATGGATAATTCCAATGGTAATTATAATTAAGAAGGATGGGAGGATAAGTATTTTTGTTGATTATAGGGATGTGAATGCGGTATTCATTATCGACCCATTTCCAACCCCCTTCACTGAAGAGATCCTAGAAAGAGTAGTCAGGCATGAGATCTATTCTTTCAAAGAAGGATTCACAGGATATCATCAACCTCATATTGTAACAATGATGCATTTTGGACTAAAGAACATGTAAAGAATCAAGATAAGTTACAAAAGTCATATGGTGAGAAAATTATCCAATTGAAAAGCAACAAGTTACCAAAAGGTTTAGTCACTTTGGAATCCATTTTCAATTTAGATGACCAAGCCAAAAGACAAATCCCTAACATGGTGGTCAAAGAAGAATATTTTGAGGAAGTAAAAGTATCAAATGCAAAGTTTCTTAAGATCAAAAAGGTGTGTACTTCTGAAGAGGAAGAAGCTTTCATCAAACTTTGTCAAGAGTATCATGACATATTTTCATGGAGCTATAAAGATCTGTGTGGTTTTAATCTAGGTATAGCACAACATACCATCAAACTGGATCCTAATGCTAAGCCAGTTCATCAAAAACAAAGACCAATTAATCCCAAAATTGAGCCACTAATGAGAAAGGAGCTAACCAAGCTCATCGAGGCCTGTATAATTTTTCCCATCAAGCATTCCTCATGGGTAGCCAATTTGGTGCCCATGAGGAAGAAGAACGGAGAGATCCGATTATGCGTAGATTTTAGGGATTTGAATCATGTGTCATTAAAAGACCATTATCCTCTTCCATTGATGGAGTAGATCCTTCAAATGGTGGCAAGAGCTCAAATATTTTCTTTACTTGATGGATATTCAAGTTACAATCAAATCCTAGTCTAAGAATCTGACCAATTCAAAAAGGCTTTCACTACCAAGTGGGGCATGTATTCCTACAATAAAATGCCATTTGGATTGTCCAATGCTGGGGCTACTTTCCAAAGAGCCATGGACATGGAATTTAAGGGACTAATCAATGATATTATTTTCATTTACCTTGACGATATAATTGTATACTCTAAGCATGTAGAAGATCACATCACGCATCTAAGGAAAGTTTTCTAAAGGTGTAAGGAATTTGGGGTTTCACTTAACCCCAATAAATTTATTTTTGTAGTGCACGAGGAAACATTGTTGGGGCATGTTGTTTCGGTGGAAGGATTATTAATCGATCCAGCTAGTATTCATTCGATTATGTTCTTATCTCTCGCAAGTCACAGGAAGGGCCTCCAGAGTTTTCTGGGAACCATAAATTTCATGTGAAGATTCATCCCTCAATTCATGACATTAGCTAAACCACTAACAACCATGCTAAAGAAAAACATGCCATTCTCATGGATAAAGGAAGGATGAGAAAGCTTCAAAGCCATCAAAATAGCCATTTCTCAAGCTCCCACGCTAGTAAACCCCAGGTTTGACAAATATTTTATCCTTTATGCTTTTGTAGGTCAAGAGAGTATTTCAGGTATCCTCACCCAACAAAACAATAACCTGATGGAGTAACCAATTGCTTTTTTCAGTCAATCCCTCAAAGAATATGAGTTCAAATACTCATTCATTGTAAAGCAAGTCTTTGTAGTTATTCAAGCTTTGAAGAAATTTAAGCACATGTTGTCCAACAACAAGATTCATCTCGATGTTGTCTCATCCAGTGTCAAGGAGTTTTTGCTGAATAAAGAAATGAATGAAAAGTGTCTTTGGGTGGATAATGAAGGTAATGGAGTATGACATGCACATCGAAGTCACTAAACTTATCAAAGGTAAGGGTTTGTGTCAAAAAATTGTTGCAGACATGGAATAAAAAGATAATGAGGACGTGACACTCCTAAATACTGATGAGGATGTTGATAAAGTTGACTGGTTATCCAAAATGAAGAATTTCATCTTCTCAGGAACATACTCAGAAAACATGGATAAAAACCAAAGAAAAACTTTATGTCTTCAATCTATCTCATATGTTTTGGTAGATAGCATTCTCTTTTGAAAATATTTGAATGGCGTTCTCCTTCGGTGCGTAGGACCGGAACAAGTAAGTAAGATACTAGAAAATTTTCATAATGGCCTATCTGGAGGACATTATTCTGCATGAAAAACAGCTACCAAGATCATGTGAGATGGCTACTATTGGCCGGATTTATTCAAGGATGCCCATCTCTGGGTAAGGAAATGTAAGGAATGTTCCTTTTTCACAGGTAAGCAAAAGTTGGCAGCTCTTGCATCCAATTCAAGTGGATCAACCATTTGTTCAATGGGGGTTGGACTTCATCGAAATGATTAATCCTCCATCCAGTGATAGACATAAATGGGTCCTTACTGCAGCAATGATATTTTACTTAATGGACGAGAGGTGGTAGCATTAAAAGAGAGCAATGAAAAGGTAGTTTTTGATTTTTTGGAGGGTATAATGACGAGGTTCGATGTTTCATTTGCAATCATTTTAGACAACGTGCTAGCTTTTCTTGGTATGAAATTGAGTAAATGGGTTGTTAAAAATGGGGTATACCTCAAAAATTTGTCCAATTACTATCTGCGAGGAAAAGCAGTTGGTTGAGTCTAGCAACAAAAACCTTATAAGAATTATTAAGTGCACAATGGAGACTAACAAGAGGACTTGGCATACACACTTAAGACGCCTTATGGGCAGATCGATCACACCTAAAAGGGCCATCAAATTCTCCTTTCGTTCTTGTATATGGAAGAGAGGCAAAACTCTCGCTCTCATTAGAGTTACCTTCTTTGGAGTTAGCTCATCAACTTGAAGTTATAAAGAGTGATCCTCGACGATGGGGTTTTCTCGAACTCGTCGAGTTAGAGGAAGTACGAGACAAGGCTACGAAAACTTTGGAGCAGCATCAGGCTCAAGTTAAGAAATCTTTTGAAAAGAAGGTGTCTGACAGGCATTTTCAAGAGGGAGATTTAGTTCTCAAATGGGATGAAGATAGGGCCAAACCAAGTAGGCATGCCAAGTTTGACAATCTCTGGAGTGGGCCATACATCATCACAAGTTACAAAGAGGTAAATTCATTTCATCTATCTAGGCTCAATGGAGAATAACTTCCCATTCATGTGAATGGGATACATCTTAAAGCTTGTTTTTGAGAAGTGTTCCACCCTCTGTATAGTTAAATTAGGTGTTTTCCTCCAAGTGCTTATGCACATTGTTGTGTGTTGTTGATTTGCTTTCCTTTTTGTCGTGTTTTGTGTTGTTCTACACATTGTTTCATTGTTGGAAGGTGTCGGGGAGAAGAAAGGTTCAAGGTTTCCATAAGAGTTTCAAAATCGATTCATTCAAAATTTTGCAGTGTTCTATGGATGTCAAGCATTCATCGGTTTAGTATACTTCATGCTTAGCATTCCAAGGAGGTCTAGGATATCGGAAATACTCAAGGAGATTCTAAGATGTGTTACGAGAAAATCATACTACTTTCTAGATTCCAACACAGTTTCCATACCCAATGGATGACTTAAGGCTACTGAAATCATGCTTACTAGGCAATCATCCCCGAGAGGTCACCAAAAATGTTATCAACTTTTGCACACATGGAAAAATTGGACAACGGGGTCCTATTATACCTTTGAACTGAAGAGGGATTCACGGAAGAACTTGGAGGCCTACAAACCAAAATTCTATGTTTTAGGAACATTCACAGTGTTGCGTGATATGAAGCATTGTCTCATCTTGGACCCACTTCTAGCTAACAATGACACAAGTGGTCAAAATTAACTAATCACATTTAAAGGTGTATTTTTGTCATTTCATGATCTTCATGGTTAAAGAACATTCAATTATATTCAAAATTTTATGGAGACAAATGTGAAAATATCTAATAGGGTTTTGAACCTAGATGACTCACCAAGCAGCTCAACAAGCTACTCGGCGAGTTGACTAACATGTTGCAATGAGTTTTCTAAGGGTTATGCGTCGAGTTGGTTTAGGGAAAGGGAGATCGTATCATGAGCTCAGCTTGGTGAAGAAGGATCTCATCATAGGGAGCTCGGTGTCAAATCTAAAGAGGTCGATATGATGTTGCTCGCAATGAGACCAATGGAGCTCAAGGCTTGGACTAATAAACCACCATGCATAGAGTTGGATAAAATGTGAGAAATGAGATGAAAGTGGAGGTAACACACCTACTTCACTAGCTTGTAGCTTCATCTATAACCACCATATCAAACCCATGGGCTAGGCGCTGGAATAACTTCCGGCCACTACTAGAAATAGTAGTGAACACAATCTCAGCCTCATTTGCAAAACTTGCCTCAAGATTTGATCGA
Organism: Taxus wallichiana var. yunnanensis; assembly: GCA_018340775.1. NCBI lineage: Eukaryota > Viridiplantae > Streptophyta > Pinopsida > Cupressales > Taxaceae > Taxus > Taxus wallichiana. The sequence goes on from CM031241.1 coordinate 745,703,709, forward strand.
GCTTCTTCCATGGAAGTGACTTTCCAAAATGAAAAGGTGAGACAACTCAACTAAAAATTTATCTCGTTCTTCTACTATAGCTGCAAGATTTTGCAACAACTGATCACGACTGTGGTCATGTGTAACTAGAACATCAGGATCAACACCAACGGTTCCTTGGGATCACCCTACGGTAGCTATCGCAATTAACTCTCTCTGGAGGCCACTGATTTTCTGAGATAAGTTTACTTCTCTACCCTGTAGCTACTGCATATAGCCAATTACTTCCTCACGGCACTTTCCTAGGAGAATTTCAGTTCTACACTCAAAGCTCCCTTTATCTTCCTCACTGTGCTGGTTATCAGATTGTTTATAGTCTCCACAGACTCCATTGTTAGCTTAGAATTAGGAAGACTGTTGACCAGTATTTGGAAAGCAACCATCAAGAGAGATCCTCCCACTTGCAAACTGCTTAGGCTCCTTCCAGATTCAGATACTGCAAGAGGCCCCCTACATTGGGGTCCTTCTGGAATGATTGCAAAACCAGATGGTAAAAGGGAGATGCAGCCTGGATCCCCTCCATTCATAACCAAATGCATTACAGTTAGAATGTTCGTTGGAGGGAACAACTCACCAATAGAGCCGATGCATTTAAAATGCAAATTCAGAGTGTATCCGAATTAACCAACTCAACTCAGCAGAAGGAAAAAAAATCATGGTGATCCTACGCACTGGTGGGAATTGTGGAGATAAGGAACTTACTTGCCAAGTTTGCGCGGTGAAGCTGAGGTTGGGCCCCATGGATTAATGTGGCCAAGCCGTTACGTGGGGATTAAGAGCTAGTATCTTTGAGTTCGAGACATTAGAGATGGCAGTCTAAGCTGTTAACTCTACGTAGGGGAGATTCAGGAAAGCATGGTCAATTGGAAATATTGGGATGGAAAACCAACATGAGACTTCTACACGGGCCATGTAAATAGGAGGATCAGAGCACGTTGGAAAATTTGGAGGAGGAAGTTGATGACCGAGGTATGGCAAGTGAATCACCATATAAACAAGTGAATAAGGAATGATGCCAAGTTGGAAGAATGAGTCAAATGCTGAGTGGAGTGGCGCATGGACCTTGAATGCATCGCAAAGTGAGGAACACCAAACATTGAAAGGATATCGGTAAAATGAATAACAAGTGTTCGTCAAATGGGAATCAAGACCGAGTTGAGGTCTGAGTCGGCATTAACCAGTGCATGGAGATCAAAGGATGTGAGGAAAGAAAGGCCAATCAATTTGAACTTGATGGTGTTTGGCATGATCAAGTTGAACCAGATGGAAGGGATAGGTGACAAGCTCCCACGCACCAGGTAGCAGGCATGTTGCAGTATAGTAGAAGCCTTTTTGAGCACTTCCAACAAGTAGGTTGTCCAACTATGTTGTTATTTGTTCAAGATCAAATGCATCCTCAAATTTGGGATTTTCCTTCAAGAAATTTTTATTAAAATCGATTAAGTGACAGTGAGAGTGTTACTAGGATACCTAATGAAATTTATTACAAAGATTCTCTATTGAGACCTTACTTGTTTTACGATGTAACTCATGGAAGTGAATCTCATAGAGGTGGATCTGTTTCATATCATAATATTCATGAAGCACAATTTTCTTTGCAATTATATGAGAACCTTCAACGAGTCACTAAGTTGGTAGGCATAAAGGTTTTGTTAGGAAATTATTATTAATGTTTACATTTATTAGGTTTGAAAGAATATATTGTTTCAACAATATATTATTCATAGAGTATTGTTGTACCCGTAAATCTATTAACGGGTTATTTGTTTGTATGGGTTCCTATTTTATAGGATACTGGTTTTCTATTATGATGGCTATATAATAGCCTAGTGTAATGCAACAAAGATATTGTGAAGAATATTAGTTTGTGAAATAATATATTTCCTTTGTTAATCTGTTGCTGCTCCAAGATTTGGTATCAGAGTGATGTTCACTCTCTCTCTGATGGAAGATTAAAAAAATTAGGGGCAGTGCCATACTGTGTTTTGCCCAAGCGATGAGAAAAAAATTACGCAGAAATTACAGTAGTTATTGATGAAGGATTAAAATTCTAGAGGCTTGCCATTCCTGTTTTCGGGTTCGGGAGCTCCACATTCCCTCCTTATCGCTTGATTTTTTCCTGTGTGAAAATCTAATGGAGGCGTTCAAACCATGGAGAATTTGAAAAGAATTATTCAGGTTGTCTACTTTACAACAAACTCAACTCATAGCAGAACTTCACAGAGCATCCGAGTGGAAGGTATATTAGCTTTATACACGGCGTGGATATTTTTGGATTTATCTCGTCATTTGATTTGGAAAGGTTTTGGTTTATACTTTGTAATCCGTTTTGCATCAAGGTCTACATGTATCTGAAAAATGTGATCAAGTAGTATAGCCACATAACACCCCCCATTTGGATCTCCACGCAGAAACCTGGACATCTCATGCATTCATGCCTTCATCTATTACGAGGACTCGGGAGTATTTAGATGTTTAGACCCAAACGCCCATGCATCTTTTTGTCTAATTCAGTCCACTCCACTCCTGCATAGTTGTTCGACCAGTCCACTCCTGCCATTCAACATCTAATTCTAATCATCTTATTATTCACTGCAAAAGCGGCTTTCTTCTCGGCAACAGTTTATTTTCCCATGTGCCATTGGATCAGTGACTGTCTCCACGTACTATATTGTTATCTACCTGTACAGTTTTGCATCTACAGCTGAGCTTCGAAGGTAATGAAACAACTTTTGAGGTGTATGAGATCGACGCACTTGACGGATTACACATGTAATACATGCAGTTCAAACATGAAAATTCCGTATATGCATGTCAAGTAGGCTATTTTGTCGTAGTGAATCTAATAATAGCCTCCAGCTATATTAGAAAATTGAGTCGTTATAGTTTAGTTTTTAGATTTTAATTGGTCATTTAGTCTTTTGTTTTTTGTTTTTAATAGTTATTTGAGTCAAATAAAAATTTTCTATGGTCCCATATAGGTTTTAGTGTCATTTTAATTTTGTATTAGTCTTGGATTTAATATCCTATGTCTATCTAGAGGGTCTTTTTGTCATTTTTGTATCAGTGTCAAAATCAATACCGAGTCAAGAGTTATTTTGTATGTCTTATGTCATATAAAAGTCCGTAAAATAAATAGGTGATTTTAGGATATTTATTTTTTGACATTTTTTTATTCAAAAGTCGTGTCATTGTAAAAGTCCAAAAATAAAAATAAAAATAAAATTTGCCTCACAGACGCATTTTCGGTGGAATCCGACGTCTGATTGTAGTATATAAATTTGAGCCCCATGATCACATTCGGCTGAGTTAGCAGCAGATCTAATGGAGGATGGAGGCATCGGAGGCTGGAGGTCAGACAATGACCTCTCGTCAGTCACCAACGACGGGGCCGCACAGAATGATTTGGTGGCACAGGTGTGCAGTGTGAGTACTTGTTTTTTGAGTTTTGCAGTGTTCCAGATTCAGTTGTGTGGTGTGAATTTCAGCTTGGTGTGATTCTTTTTCAGAGTTCATGTTGTGTGTTGAATAAGTGAAATGTTCACATTGAGGGGGGAACATGATCAGCATGATCCAATGTTCCATTTTCAGTTTTTCAGTTGAGTATGTGGCTTTTCCTATTTCCCCAAATGAAAAAAACATAGTACAGAACAAATAACATAGTGAAACGCAGCATCATGAGGCTTGATGAGGTAGAATAGTCAGATGTGTTCCTGTTCGTACCTAGGTTTATGGTTAGCCTCTTGAAAACCATTGAAGGTTGTTCAGATGTGTTCCTGCTTGAGTTCCCACACTGCTAGGTCAGATGTGTTCCCTAGAGTGATTGGTTGATAAGCAGATGATTCCTGAGCGTGTTCCCATCCTCATCGGTCAGATGTGTTCCTGAAAGTTCTTGGTTGATAAGAAGTTGATGTGTTCCTTCTTCTACCTTCAGTTCGAGTGTGTGCCAAGATCATGAGCGCGCAGAGGCGGTAGGCTGCAAAGGAAGTGTGAAAGTTCTTTTGTTACCATGTAAACATTAAGGGGGGGAATGTTAGGAAATTATTATTAATGTTTACATTATAAATATTAGGTTTGAAAGAATATATTGTTTCAACAATATATTATTCATAGAGTATTGTTGTACCCGTAAATCTATTAACGGGTTATTTGTTTGTATGGGTTCCTATTTTATAGGATACTAGTTTTCTATTATGATGGCTATATAATAGCCTAGTGTAATGCAGCAAAAATATTGTGAAGAATATTAGTTTGTGAAATAATATATTTCCTTTGTTAATCTGTTTGCTGCTCAAAGAGGTTTCTATTAGAATTATCACACCTTATAAGCTACAATGAAATTTTTGCACCAAGAGTTTGATGTTGTCCTCAAATCTAATGAAGGAAAAGGTTTATATATCAATATGGTAGATGCCTTTTAGGGCCAGGAGTGTGATGTAATCATTATTTATTGTTTCTAAGCTTCAAATCATGGGGTTGGATTTGTAGCTGATGTTCGCCACATGAATGTGACACTAACACGAGCTCGCAGAGCGCTTTGGGTTATGGGCAACGCAGCTGCATTGAAGCAATCTAGTGACTGAGTTCAGTTGAGGGAAATGATCAGGCCTAGTCGTAGTGAAATGGAAGTTACGTATTTCTGAGAGTCCATTTTGATCTCATGCCACATGGTGGAAGATTACCTACTCAGGTTGATCTAGTAACTACTCACGCAGGAAAGAGAATGGTATTGATTTGTAAAAAAATCTCAATCAACTCTTCATGAAATTTACTCACAGAAATAAATGGAAAGATAGTGAGCAAAATGGTGAATATGGTGGCAAGATCATTGCAAGATCGTGGCTCAGTCAAGTTTCAGGCTCGAACAAGGACTCAGCTCGGAGGTGAGTTTGAGCCCAGGAAAGGTAAGATCGTTTCTTTGGATGAAGAGCTCGGTGACTTCATGGGGAAGCTCACATATGTTTCATGAAAGGCAATGTGGAATGCATAAATGGCCTCGAGTTAACCAAGGAAAATGATAAGAATCAAGTTTGATAGCTCACCATTTGAAGGACTCAATGCAAAAGAGCTCGATTTCCAAGGCAAGGAAAGAGTTGGTGTGGGGTTCAAAATCGAGTGCAACACCGAGTTGGGCTATGTGCAGACTCTATTCACATGGACCCCCTCCTCTTCAAGTCAAATGGGTCAACGGGGGGTCCCGACATTATGTTAATTAATTTAATATTTTAACTAAAATATTTTAATAATAATATTTATTATTATTATTTAAATATTCTTTTAATTAATTGAGAAGACTAGGTCATCAGGCAATTAATGACCCATGATGGAACCTTCTTAGGTAGTTCAACTAACTGTAATAAATACATCATGGGCCTTTAATTTAGGAATGTAATTATGAAATTTCCTCTTCTTTCTCACATATTCTTCTATAAATGTAAGTTAGAAGCTCATTTCAAAGGGTTCTAACAGATTCGCATAGTTGACAATTAGATAAATTAGGCGAGTGTATGCTTTTAGAAGTCCTCTCTCTTCTGTAAGTTGTCCTTGTATGTTGAGAGAATTTTCAAGCTTCCTCTTCAAGACTCGTAATGGAAAATATTTCCTCTTCTAAATGTATGATGCATTGCACATGTTATTGAAGCAATAAAAGTGTGTGTTTCGTGACTAATCTTGGTCCTTTCATCCTTATGTGCTTCTTTGTGCCTTTCTCATACTTCTAGGTACACTGTACAAGTTTAAGTTTCTGTTGTAGGTTCTTGGAGTTTTGTGCTTATCAAGTGGTGGAGTATTACATGCAGTTGAGTTGTGGTGTTTGTTCACCCTTCTTGAGTTCATCCTTCTTCACTGGGAAACTGGTATATTTCTCGGTCTGATAAGGTTTAACAAAGGGAATGCATGTCTCTTAGTTTGTGGTATCTTGTACCCTCTCTAAAGTACAGTAGGTGAAGTTGACCTGTGGTGCACACACCCTCTTTAAATTAACCCTTCCTAAGTATAGAAACACCCTTTATTTGGTGCATCACCATCCCTAGTATAGTTTCATTTCTATAAATATTTTTCCCTAAAACCCCATGAAGATGTTAGCATAGGATTAGATAATCATTTTTGTTACACTAGGAGTAGTACAACACTTAGTTTAGGAAGAGGAAGCCGACCTTCTCCGGAGGTTCACTTCAAGCCCAAGTCCCACAGCTTGAGAGGTGATCCCATGTGTCCCAATCACACCGAATGTCCTATTCACATCCTTTCCATTTAGAGGGTGTAGTGATTTGGTGACAACAGTTTTTGGCACGCCCGGTGGGACAGAGTTGGTACTTCTCTTCTCACTTACACAAGTCAAAGTACCTAGTGACTCTATATCTTTGGATTCTAAATCTCAGTGCGGTAACTTATGTGAAGAATTCAGACAAGAGCTTCTTCAAAGAAAGAAAATTATCAGCATATCAAACTTTCCTTGTCTCCTCCAAAGAGAAGAAGAAGAGGCATTTCCACATCCCCAGTTACAGATTTACCTAGTAGGGGTCATTCGACTCCTCCTTATGGAAGGTTTCCTCCACCCAGGAATAATAAAATTTCATTGCTATGGCGAGGAACCAAGTTTTTCCCCCTTTCAATGCAAGCAGTCCTCTTATGTTGGCTCAACATGACCCGATACCTATTGCGGCACTCAAAATTTTACCCTTCTACATGGGGGAAACTCATGTTACTCTAGTGGAGCATATCTTTGATGTAGCTAGCATCTGCGTAGTACATAATATCACAAAAGACAATGTTGCAATTAGACTTCTTGCTACCTCTTTCAAGGGAAAAGCACTTCAATGGTTTTTCAAGATAGGTGTCACATAAACCACTTGGGACAAGTTGGGAGAAAATCTATGTAAATAGTTCAAGACAAAATTGATCACCTATCACTTTTGAAACAACTCACTACTATGAAAAGAGATTCCCAAGAATACATGAGTGATTTCAACTTCTGATTCCACAGGACTTGGAATAAGATTCCGGTGCTTGTAAATGCTTCGCATATAATGCATTATTTTACTATTTGTGTTCCTTAAATAGTGGTGTAGTAGTTATGATCTAGTCCATGGGAGGGACTACACTTCCTAATGCTTACAAAGTTGTAATAAGTGTAGAGAATTCTTTGATTCAGGCTGGAAAGATAGCTCCATGACCACCAATGCCCTTTTCTCCAGATTTTATGAATCATCAACCTATCATTACTCCTATTCTAGTAGACTCCAAGAAACCATCTCAATCTTCCCCTACCTCTTCAAATGACCTATTTGAAGTCAATTCGCTACTACAAAATTTTGGAAATGAGCTCGTTGCACTCAAAAGGCAACAATTTCAATACAATCATCCATATCAGCCACAAAATCAGTAGTATCAAGCTAACCATTCTCCTTTTCAAGGAAACAATCAGCCTCAAAACCAAACTAAAAGTCAAGTTACAAATGTCAGGCCCTTGAACTTTCGGAACCCTCTTGTAGCTAGCTCATCTAGAGCTATAGTACCTATTCAGAATAATCTAGTTCAAGACTACGAATGGTGTTATCCTTACTCTCAACCCCACAATCAAAATATTTGTCCCAATGGAGTTCTTAGCCAGAGCCCTTATGGTTCAAAGTGTATCTTCCCCTTCGAGTTAACAAAAATTCATCCACACAAGAAGCAATAGATCAACCATAGGCACCTGAAGAATCCACTTTGCTAAACTGGCAAGCAAAATATTTTTGTGGGTTGAATACAAATTCTTCATCAGTGGCAACAAACACTCATTCTAAAAGATAGCAATGGAGCCTCAACCTCCTAAATCTGATCTAGTGTCCACTTCTCAACCTGGGTTACAAATGGCGGTTGATAAAAATGTGGGAAAGAAATCACCAGAAACACCGGCTAGCCATGCCGCAGGGAAAGATGGTTCTCCAGAATCATGGTACCCAACAAACATTTTCCAAAGGAGGACCCCAATGCCCAAAAAAGTGTCATCAAAGTTGGAGCGATTCCCTTTAGCATAGTAGAACAAATGAAGAAAACCAATCTGAGCGTTACCATGTGGGATGCACTCTCGATCCCTTCTCAAAGAAACCTATTGCGAGAAGCTCTGAATAGTTTTAGTACAACCAACGGATCACCAAGCCATGGAGTGACACATGCTACAAGTTTGTGTCAACCGGAAGGGAAAATTATTCCTACGGAAAACAAACCACCACCATTCTACATTTCCTTGATCATTGGTGACCACCTGGTACATAATTGCATGATCGATTCTGGTGCCAGTAGCTCTATCATGCCTAAACAAATTACAGATGTACTAGGCATACAATATGCGCCAGTTACAAGAGGGGTTGTTTAGCTGGATGGCACAGCTATTAAGACTATTGGGGTTATCAAAGGACTTCAACTTACCATTCATGCATGCCCAAGTTTGTCATTCACCCAAGACATATCGGTCATTGATCTCCCTCCCCTCTTTTCCATCTACTTATCACGATTTCACCACCAAGATGGGTGGTTACCTATCGATCGATTGGTTACATATGATTCTCGGGACTCGATACGTAACCAAAGTAATGATAAGGGTAAAACCAATCTTCCATAATCATGTAGAACCCTACACTGCTAGTCCCATAAATGGAAATTACACCATCAATGATCCCAAAGAGGAAGATGTCGATCATGAACCAACCACCCTTGTTGAAGAAGTCCCTGATACTTTGCTAGATGAAGTAAGTAGAGATCATCAGTATGATCCCTATGCTGATGTATTGGTAGAAGAAGAAGTTGGTTTGTTGGTCTTGGAAGAAACAGGATTAGGTACTTACTATATCCATGAAGAAGACAAGATCATACCACAACTTGTCAAAACACCAAATGATTCTAAAGGACTGTGGAAATTGTTCTTCGATGGATTAAGAAGTAAGAATGGATCCAGTGTTGGTGTTATGTTAATTTATCTAGAGGGAGATAAGTACTTCTCATCTTTCTGGTTGCAATTCAGTTGCACTAATAATGTTGCTGAATATGAGGCTCTTGTGCAATGAATCCAGCTAGCCCAAAGGAAGGGAATCAAGTCCCTGACTATTATTTTGGAGACAATGAGTTAGTTGTTCATCAAATTTCGGCACATAGTGCATCTAAAAATGATATTTTAAGATCATACAAGAACTGAGTCAGGACCGATTGAATATTTCAAGCTTTTGGAATCCATGCAGCTTCCTAGAGGTCAAAATCAAGATGTGGATAGGCTTGCTACAATTGGTTCACAATACAACATACCAGAGTTGATATCATGAAAGAAGGGTAGTAATTTGTTAACACGTTGGTTCAACCAAAGGTCCCCGATAATGTGTGTAGTTGGCAAGTGTTCGATAGTGACAAACAAATTGTCCTCTTCCTACAAGAAGAGGCGAGTTTGTCTTGTAAAGAATCAAAGCATAAGTTGCGGGAGTCATATGGTGAGCAAATTATCCAATTGAAAAGCAACAAGTTACCAAAAGGTTTAGTCACTTTGGAATCCATTTTCAATTTAGATGACCAAGCCAAAAGACAAATCCCTAACATGGTGGTCAAAGAAGAATATTTTGAGAGAAGTCGAAGTAAAAAAATACAAAGTTTCTTAAGATCAAAAAGGTGTGTACTTCAAGAGGAAGAAGCTTTCATCAAAAATTTTCAAGAGTATCATGACATATTTTCATGGAGCTATAAAGATCTATGTGGTGTTGATCTAGGTCTAGCACAACATACCATCGAACCGGATCCTAATGCTAAGCCGATTCGTTAGAAATAGAGACGGATTAATCCCAAAAGTGAGCCACCAATGATAAAGGAGCTAACCAAGCTCATCAAGGCCTCGTATAATTTTTCCCATCAAGAATTCCTCATGGGTATCCAATTTGGTTCCCATGAGGAAGAAGAATGGAGAGATCTCGGTTATGTGTAGATTTCAGGATTTGAATTGTGTGTCATTAAAATACCATTATCCTTGTCCATCGATGGAGCAGATCCTTCAAATGGTGGCGGAGCTCAAATATTTTCTTTGCTCGATGGATATACAGTTACAATCAAATCCTAGTCCAAGAATCGACCAATTCAAAAAGACTTTCACTACCAGTGGGGCACTTATGCCTACAATAAAATGCCATTCGAATTGTCCAATGTCGGGATACTTTCCAAAGAGCCATGGACATGGAATTTAAGGGACTAATCAACGATATTATTTTCATTTACCTTGATGATATAATTGTATACTCTAAGCATGCGAAGATCACATCACGCATTTAAGGAAAAAATTTCGAAGGTGTAGGTAATTTGGAGTTTCACCTAACCCCAAGAAATATATTTTCACAAAGGTGCACGAGGGAAAATGTTGGGGCATGTTGTTTCAAAGTGGAAGGATTATCAATCTATCTAGCCAGATTAATTTGATTATGTCCTTATCTCTCCCAAGTCATAGGAAGGGCCTCCAGAGTCTTATGGGAACCATAAATTTCATGCGAAGATTCATCCCTCAATTTGTAATATTGGGTAAACCACTGAAAGCCATGCTTTGAAGAAAAACATGCCATTCTCATGGACATGGATAAACCACTGACCCTGTGATGAGGATGGCCATGCACTTGGTTACAAATTTGAATGGGCAAGAGATATGGATGCAGATCAACAAGGTTTGGTTAAATGTGTGCCTCAATATCACGAGAGAAACCATCTATAATCTCTCAACTTTCATTGCAGATGAGATCATAAATGTCACATGCAATGGAGAGAAGATCATGTTTGGTAATGTCCTCCTCACCATTGTATTTTTAGATATTGGAGTGCTGATGGGATGGATAAGTTTGTTTGGGAATACCCATATGAGAACCCCTCCCCTGCCAAGAGGTTTGAACAATATACCTGTGACACCATGATGGCCACTCATAAGGCATGCCTAGAAAAGTGGTATAAGTGGATGCACGAAAAATTTGGGGCTGAATGGAGAATATTCAAATAGTTTCCTTCACTCAAAGACAAGGGGAAGTTGATTTCTTTGTATACCAACATTTTTGCATCGAAGATTTACTTTGGTAGATGACATCAAGAGTCCTTGGTGTAAATTTCCTTTCTCCTTCACAGTGCAGTACTTCTAGGTTGGGGTCAATCATTTCAAAGAGGTGAAGAAACTCAGATTTGATCTAAGTGTAGTGGATCAAGACTACCGTGAGATGCACAAAAATTAATACACCCCAAGAAGTGCACCTATGTGGAGAAGTATGTCTCCCATGATGTGCACATGTTAAAACTAGTAACATTACCTATTGTAGGGAGGATAATAGTGAGGGTGTATTTGTGCATAAGGCCTAAGTATGAAAATGAAACTTATGTTAAAGATAATGTCTCCATTCCTAAAGACCCCACCACATGGAAGAAGACTGCACTAAGGAAAAGAGATAGAGGATAAAATCCTGAGAAAAAGGTGTCGAGAGTGTAGATAGTGCGAGACAATAGGAGCACAAGATTCAAGCACGGACACCAATACTTATGTCCATCGGAAGAAGTCTCCTATGAGAAAATAGTCTCCATAAAAAGAGGAGTTTCCATAGAAGGAAGATTCACCGATAAGGGAAGACTCACCCGAGAAAGAAGAAAAGAGAAGTCCCCTGAACTAGAATCACCAATAAGGAAGAAGTAGAGCGTGAAAAAAAGTCCGAGAATCGGGAGAAAAAAAAATCATGGAGATTGAAAAGGGTGATAAAGAGCACGGAGAGGCTCAAAATAATATTCTCAGTATAATGTACATAAGTCAAAGGAAGAATTAAATGAATATAATAATGAGAATTAAGAAGGCACTAACGACATAGGGGAAAGAGAGGAAATAATCATGAAGGATCAGAAGACCCCAACCTCGACCAAGGATAAGAAGGATGATACCATAGAGAGGGAAGTGGCATAAATTATCCAAGAGTTGGTTAAGCATGAAGTCAAGTGAAGCTGCGAGGAAGTACTTGAAGGAAGCGAAGGAAAGCGTGAGTATGGGAAAGAAATATGGAAGCATGTGCGGAGACCCTAGCTTAGTAGTAAGTTTCCCAAAGGCAGTGTGCACATGTGGAAAGGGTATAGTAGTGGCACAAGAACAAGAAATTACTTACGTTAATGATTCAAATAAGGTAATATGCACATGCTTCCAAAGTATCATGTCTAAAAACCAACTCCTTGCTTGGTCTTCTTTCGATGAAGAGGGTGCATACCCACGAATAAGGAAAATTCTATCTTGGGATTTTGAGTCCCATGTTGATGAACTTGAATTCAAGGTCAACCGAGATGCATTGATGAAGATACCAGATGAAAAGGGAGTAAAACCTCTGGTAAATTCCCAACAACTATCCGATGATCAATTTTGCAATGTTCTCAACGAAGTATTTGTGCAAGTAGAGGAAAGACTCTTTGGCATAGACAATAAAATAAGGGTCTTGGAGGAAGAGCTTGAGAAAAAGAATGAGGAGATCATTAAGTGGGAAAAAGAGATGAAATAGAAGGAATTGATTAGTGTGTAGTTAAGGTGCATGAGATCCATAAGAAGATAGAGGCCATTTCAAGTGTCATAATATTGAAGCACTCAGACCTGGCCCCGCCTTTAAGAAAAAATATGAGTTAGCCATGCAATGCTGATAATAATTTACCCACATCCTCACCATGGAAAGGTAACCAATCACATTAGAGTCAGCAGAGGAGGTGATGGCATGCCAAAAGGAGGAGGAAAATTTGAAGATTGGGAGATAGTGACTCGGTACTCCGAGATCCTTGCCATAGTAAATACCACCACACGATGGTTGAAGTCGTGTATGAAAAATATTCCAACAGGGATAGGGTGGCAATAATATTGGTTACTACACATGAGGTGGATCTAAAATAATTTTAGGAAAAACACAAAGGTAATAGGGTGGAGCGTGAAAATATCCTAGCTAAAGTTGAGAAGAAATTGGAAGCAATCGAGACCTTGCATGGGTTCAATTAAGAATAATATAAAGGAACTGTACCCCCAAGTCACTCACAAGATGGATGCACTAGGAAATCTTAGCAAGCAGCTGGAAAGCATTGTTGATATACTGAAATCTAAGAGTGAGGAACTTAGTTTTGATGAAGTGAGTGCATTAGTGGGTGACCTACTTCAGCATATGTAGGAGAAGTAGACACATGGGAGAATATTAAGGCATCCATGAAGAAGGATTTCCCACTCCTCATGTAGTAGTAGCACATTCTTCTATTCTTCCATTTCTTTCATCCTTCCATTATTTGATTGTTTTGATACCTCTATTCTTTATTCTTTGAGGAAGAAGAATGTTTCGAAGATGGAGAACATGCATAGTGTGGGGTGATGTTGGACCCTAAAATATTGGCTAAGTACCAAGAGGTGCACATGCACAAGATCAGTAGATAGAAGGGTGCTTAGGGAAAAGTGCACAGGAAAAAGGGGTTTAAGAAGGGTTTAAGTGAAACTAGGGTGCACGCGGGAGGTAGAACAAGGGTTTAAAGGACTTAGTTGTATCTGGCATCATGGAGTCACTTGAGGAAAAATGTGAGGACTTGACTAGGTGTGATGAGTGGATAAGGTGCCATCCTGGAACCTTGGAGGTCAAGAAAAGGATATTCCACATAGGGAATATTCTTAGAGACATCATTACAGTTAGTGGAAGGTTTTCAAAGAGGATAAGCATTCACCAATGGAGGAACACATCGACACTTGGCACATAATTTTCTCAGAAGAGAATTCATGGCAGTGGTCAATGATCCTATTTAAAGAGGTGCTTAGGTTAGGAGTAGATGTACAAAGAGGCAAGATAGAGAGGCACGAGAGAGAATTCATAGAATGCAGAGAAAGAGAAGGAGAGTAATGAAGTGCTGCAAAAATGCTAAGGGTTTAGAGTTCATGGTGCTAGGGTTTAGAGTACTTAGTGCTAGATGGTTGTAAGGGATACCATAAAACATATGTATGGGTACTAGGATCTATAATAAGGGAAATAATGGGGAAAAGTATAGTTAGGATCTTTGATCAGATAGGCTTATAGGAGTTGAGTCTCTGTCATTTATTGTATATGGTCTGAGATGGACCTTTTGAATGTAGTATGGCTACTAGGGACTTTGTTAAATCAATATACATGGATCTATTATCTACATCTTGTTTATGGGTGTAAACCCTCAAGTTATATGTCTTATCATGACTCAGATCTGGTTTCTTGTACTTCTTTCAATGTTATATAGCTATTGTGATGCATTAATGTGTACATCTGTTTGTTATACTTTTTTCCTCTTGAAGTAGATGAATCTACTTTTGTTTCTACAAATAATCCTCCATTAATAATAGTAATCTCTTGCAAAATATCACATAAAGGAGGGGATCAGCCCCTGTGTGTGCCTCGGGTGAGAGCCTAGCATATGTTGGATGATAGGCAAAAGCGTTTGGGGTGAGAAAAGAAGTATTGAGGGTAAAATAATTACTACACTAGTACTTACTTATGAAGATCAAGTTGTAGATATATTTACAAATCTATTGTGCATTATAAAATTCTACAAGTTTCAAGCAATTCTTGGCCTTTCATAGTTGTCATTGAGGGGGAGTGTGCATGGAAATGTCACCTCTTAATTGTTGTTAGTGTGTTATCTACTTCTCCTCTATACTTTCACTCCATTATAAAGTCATGAAAATATATTTTATGATATTTTAAAACTTGTAACTCTAAGTTTATAGTGTACAATCCATTATGTTGCATCTATTGTAAAGGATCTCCTTGTGTTATAACGAGGCTCCTAGATATGTTGGTTGAGATATTTTCCATGAGAAACTATGAGATGTAGTCTCACAAATCATGCTTAGCCTAAATCATTCACTATTGATTTATTAATTCCAAATCATTTTTACTAAAAGGTAAGATGGTCATGATGAAGGTTTCCTTCAAATGTGATATGTTAGCCTAAACCTTCACCGTGTGGTTTATGGATTTGTATATCCTATTTTATAAACACATAATGTTGGCATATGTTCCCCAATAAATATTAAGGGGGAGTGTTAGAACATAATATTAAGTGTGTTATACAACTTATTTTACAATAAAATAATTAGGAATATTCATATTCTTAATTATTTAATATAAACTATATTTTTATGGTTAATTGATTTTACTAAATCGGGATGCCTTATAAAAAGTAACATCCCCTCACTTAATTTATATATGACCCGCATGGTCAAATGGTTCACATTGAATCATGGTAAAATTTAATTCATGTGTGGTGAATTGTGCTAGAGAGAAGTTAGGGGAGGATAATTTATTGGACTATAAAATTTTCTCATTAATGCGAGTTATATTTTCCTCGTGGTTTTTACCCCTCGAGGGTTTTCCATGTTATATCGGTGTTTAATGTGTTGTGTTGTTCTATTTATTTCACAATGTTTATAATGTTATTTAATTAATTATTTCATTTCATATAAATTTGTTTAAATGTTGTTTAACACCTTAGTACCTAACACATGCATGTCCACGAAATGAGGATAATTAATGTTATTTAGGCTCCCACTTGTCCAATTAGATCATAAATTGACAAATGTGACCAATTAGAGAGATCATGTATTCATTCACATATTACTCAACTTCCCAATTAAGTTTGAGTGTGTCCACAAAAATAATATCCAATTTAGAAGATTCTTCTCAAGAGGGGAAAGTACATCGAAGTAATTATAAGTGGTTTGGGAGATTTATGCCATTTAGTTGTACTTTGAGTCAAAGAGAAACCTATAAATTTTATGATGAATTACTCACAAATATCTCACCAATTTATCCCAAAATTAGAACTATTATAGATAACTCTAAAAAATATTTCCAATAATTCTATCCACTCTCAAAATATAGCTACTAATTAAATTTTATGGTAAAAAGACTAGAACATTTTTTATTTCTCACTCCATTAAAATTGTATAAAATAATTTGTTTTTCCCAACTATATTCCAATTACATGTCTATTATTGGATCACTTGGCGTATGTTGATTGGGTCTCTAGTTGATCCATGATTAGGTCGCATGGACCAATCATGATCAACTATATTTCAATCCTCTCCTTTATTTTTTTCTCAACTTTCACTTGTTCCTAAATATTCATTCTCGTCATTTCATGACGTGCATGTTCTCATTTTGTTGTAATTTTTTTTTTCTCGGAGATCAATTTTAAGTTGAATCTTATTTGTTTCCAAGCAATATTTTTTTCCCTCCAATTTGATTTGGCATGAGTGATTCAAACATGATTTATTCTTTACATTCATTGGTGGATGGTTGGATCTCCATTATTGTTGAAAAATGGATCCTTCTCAAACTTTGATTTCTCTTTGAATAATATTCTAAGTACTTTTTATTTCCACTTTTACAAAGTTTTTTTTATTAGTTGAAGTTAAAATCCTTCATATGAGTCTTTTGGCTCATGGAAAACTTATTTTCATAACTAGAATTCTATTTTCTAGTTTTTGAGTAGTTTCAATCGTATAGTTTCTAATTCAAAGTGAAATTATCATTAAATGTTGAATAAGTGTTGAATTTTTTTGGAGATAATTGAATATGAAGATACTCAAGCCTATTTGTATTAAACATAACTTAACATTTACAACCAACCAATTGTGATTGGGCCACATGGCCCAACCATGAGAATCTATTTCCTTAGATCCTCCAAAATATCTACTTACTTATTTTTCTATGTAAATTGTGAATATTGAGATATCTTGATTGGGCCACATAGCCCAATCACACACCCATGAGTACCATAACACTTATTCCCTTTTCATTCATCTTAAAAATCTTCAAAGGATGAGATTACAATTGGCCTCCATGTTGTCTCCACATGGAAACCATCATACATGATCTTTCTCCTTAGGGACTTCATGATATTTTGATATGTAGAACAACCTACCACATCATATCAATATAGTGGTATGGAAATTTTCCTTAGTTGATTCACTTAGAAAAATGAATTTTTTTAGATCCTTTTCTCCATTTACAAATCAAACACACACACACACACACACACACACACACACACACACACGTGTGTGTGTGTGTGTGTGTGTGTGTGTGTGTGTGCATCATATATGTATTCCTTAATTAGATGATGTAGGATTAATCCTCATAGTGAATTAAAATTCCCTCCTTAAAATGCATAAATATGTAAATGATAATAAAACCAACATAAAGGGTGGAAAAGGGGACATCTCCCAAAAAAATTATTGTATAGACAGAAAATCACACACATATTACTATTTAGTATGTCATCAAGTATGTTTTTATATGCATGGATCCAAAGTAAGAAAATTATTCACTGGTGACACAATCCTTCATTTGTCTTCTTGTTTTGATTGTTTCTATTGTCTTGCTCTCTCACATTTATCATTTTTGTACCCAGTTCAAGGATCCCTATCTGTCTATATTTTCACATCTATCATCATTTATCCCATGACACTAAAACCTATCCTAGACACTAGTGCTTGGGTTCTCCTATTCAGTATGGGAACTCCTATCCTCTTTGTTCTTTTCACTATTTTTACATTTTGGTCATCATTTCTAGGTTTTTAATCCTTATCTTGAGCTCATAGTGGGCCTTTGTGCTACTAGTTTCAAAATTCAAATAAGAGATCCATATATATACACAACATACACTATTATTCATGATGGAAATTCTAAGGGGAAATATCATCTACATACTATCACTACCATTATAAGGAACTACATTTTTGGGCTATATACACTGCATAGTAAGGGGAAGTGCTCAATTCCATATCACAAATTTTCATCTTATCTGATCAATAGCCCGCTATCTTGGTGTGATTTTCATGAGGGAAACCTAAGGACATTATTTCATACAAAAGCAAAAATACCTACATGGATTCTTGAATATAGTGTAGCACTCTGTCATAAGTTCACTCTTTGGGTGAGCGTCAGGGTTATCATAACTTCACATATTGCATTTTTCATTTGTATTTGATGTTTTTATGAGCTTGTGTAGGTAGTTAGGGTTTTTGTAGGTTACAAGTACCCTTGGTGATCAAAGAGAAAATATCAGGTGATCATTAGGAAGTGATACTAAAACCCTAGTGACATAGAAGAAATCAGATTCTAATCTTACGTGAAGTCACGATGCCAAATAACAGATCACCGATACCCAATAATAGTCACCGGTAGCCTTGTCCAAGACTACTAGGTGCTCGTGTCAGCATCATTCTTAAAATCTATATTTTACGAGAGAAGTTCGACACGCCCAATCCTGTTAAGCACTTTACACTACCCAAATTGGTTCCATCTTGTACATGATTCAACTAAGTCATTCATCTCTACTATTTATTTATATTTTTTACTTTCTTTGAGTGCTTAACATCTGTATTTTACCATATCAATGACTCTACAATTATAATTAAATTTATATTTTATTAAATCATTGGTGAACCCACTTTACTTTGAGCTTATTTCTCTAGGATTCCCAAAACCCTCATGGCTAAAAAAAAGTTCCTCATCTTCTAAGCATAATATGGTGATACATTCTTACAACCTATTTTTGATGATGTTTCTATAAAATCTGAAATTCATGACCTCTATTGTGACCCGCAATGTGATTCATACATCCTTAAACAACTTATTTCTTTCCAAAACATCCTTCCTACTAACTTTGACAACTCTAACATTTGCATAGTATCTCTTGACCAAAAATTAACTTCATTTTTCCTTTTTATTCCATGGTCACCCATGTTGTTGTGCCTTTTATACTCCTATTATAGCACATGCTAATATTATTGTATATTATTTACTTAATCATGTTTTTACTTGTGATAATATGGATGCCAATATTTCTACTTCTAATGTTGAAAATGTACATATGTATGACATTATTTCTACTAGTAGTCAAGATGAGTGAAAAGTTGTATCTCCTCCTCTTCCTCTTTTGAAAGTGATTCTAATGTATGCAATGATAAACCTGATATTATTACTCTTACGACTTCTTTTTACGTTGATGATAGTCTTGATGAAATAATTGCTTGTGAAAATATTTTTGATAGTGATGTTGATTATGCTTCTGATCATGAACATGTTAATGGTGATGTTACTTCTCTTAAAACTGTTGAATGTACTACTCCTCTTTATTCTCTTTATGAATTTATTACTTATTATGATTCTACTCCTACCATTATTACACCTCTTATTATATCTTCTGAGTCTACATCTAGCATTCCCATAGAGCCTTCATGTTCCTCTCCTCCTCTTCCACCACTTTCTTCTTCTTATGATGTTGTTTCTCATGCTGGTCCTACTCCTACAACTATTACACCTCTCATTGTATCTCATGAGTCTACATCTAGTGTTCCCATAGAGCCTTCATGTTATTCTCCTCTTCTTCCACCTCCTTCTCCTCCTTCCACATATGCTCTTTTTCACATTCCCATGATCAATCACAATGGAAAGATCCACCTCTCAATATACCTATCACTTCATCAACCATTCTTTAATATGATATTCTATCTCTCATGCATGTTGTTGGAACTTTGTAATCTCAAGTTCATGCACTCACCCTTGAAAGTAAATCCTACTATGCTTCTATTGACAATAATTCTTTGCATGACAACCCTATTCCTAAAAATATTCACAATTTTGTTTTTCCAAAAGACTTCATTATACCTAACTTCTCATGTTTTGATATCACTGGTAATCCTTATTTACACCTCAAGAATTATCATTTATCCATGTTTGCTTATTATAATGATCACTTCTTACTTAAATCATTTCATCATAGCCTTTTAGATCACGCTCTCTAATGGTATACCCATTTACCTTATGGATCCATTAGTACTTATTGTGATATGGATGATGCTTTTCTTAGGTGATTTATTTCTAACAATGGCCCTAAAGCCACATATGAATGCTTTCCTTCATTCAATCAAGGAAAGAAAGAACAAATTATTTATTACTTTTTAGGCGTCAATTCTTATATGCATTAGTTATTGTTTTAACCCATTGATTTAGAAAAGTAATTTATCTTTTGTCATGGCTTAATTCCTGCATTGAAAGAAAAATTATTATATGATACATGTGAATATTTTACTCTCTTATGTTACAAAGTCATTGATTTAGAACAATATTTAATTATTGCACATGTTATACCACTAATTATATGTATTCTACTATTTATTCTCCTCTTCCATCCATTAAGATCCCTCCACGGTCTCTACTTTTCCTTTACACAAGCATCTTCCTCCACCTCCACCGCATCAAAATCTCCTAATTCCTCTCCACCTCCTACTCATGAACCATTGTAATTATCACATAATGCAAATCCTCATTTGTTATTGTGTTCTTTACTAGACAAGCACTTAATCTATTTACCTTCTAATGAGCATCATCCACCTCACCACTTAGAGCATTAGCGTGACCATCCTTTCTATAATTTCCACCACATTAATGGCTATGGAGATAATGCATGTTATGCTCTCCATGAAAAACTAAAACAATTAGGATACAAATGTGTCATTTCCTTCACCTCTCTCTCTCTCTCTCTCTCTCTCTCTCTCTCTCTCTCTCTCTCTCTCTCTCTCTCTCTCTCTCTCTCTCTCGTGAGTGCTCTCTTTCTATTATTCCACATAAACATGCTTCCATCATTGTTCACTTGTGTCCTTTACCTCAATCTAAAGTTGTCATCAGCCCACCTCCTAAATCCATTATCCATTTGTGCAATCCATCTAATCCACCTATAGTTACATCCTCTCATTCTGCACTCATTTTTACAATTCCTCATTAGCTTCCTAAGCTCCTTTCTTCCACACTTTCTCCCACCATACCTTCGATTCTTGGTTCCTTTCAATCTAACATCCAATTTGAAACTTATGCTCACACTGTTGTTGCTTTATATTCTCTATATATGCCTTGCATGCCTCTAAAGATATAGTAGATGACATCCAATATCCATTTTCATTACCTTATGATGCACTCTCGTGCTATGGTTCACACTTCACTGTTGAGGAAATATTACATCAATGAACCTCTTCTTTCACAACTCATGCATTGTGCTTCATGTCATATATTTTCTAGCATCTCCTAACATGTGAAAAACCCATTTCTTGATGACACACTCTTATTCTATGGTTCATTCTTGACTGCTAAGGGGAATTTATAAATGAACCTCATTCTCACACTGGGTGCAATTTCTCTTTTCCCCCTTCATTCTCATCACATGCAATTTCAAACATTATTTTATAACACATCATTATTGCTACTTTTATCCACCACATTACATCACATACATACATTTCTATGATCTATCACTCATCTTTATTCACATACATTATTTATATAGTTTACTACTTAGCTATTCTTTTCACATCATACTACATTCCAATATTCAAATATCAAAACAACCATTTCAACAATGCACATACAATCTATCACATTACAAAATCACTATCCATAACATATCATCATCATCACATGGTGAATAATGCACATCAACACATTTATATATATATCCTCCAAAATCATAAGTTAAAAAATATAATCACTGAGGAAAGCCCCATGTATCTTGACAACATCTACATACATCATCCTCAATCTCACTATATAGAATCACAGGAGCTATAGAACTAGAGGCTTCATTGCTTACTCTATGTCACTAATCTCGGCCTTTATATATCTCCAATTACCTCCATAATATGGTAACTGTTGTTGTTCAATCGCAGCACCCCTGGATGTTGATCATGCTTCTAGTTTGACATCTTGGACATCCAGTGTGATTGCACAACATTGAATCCTCTCCCCAAGTGTGGGACTTGTAAAAATGGGAGAGGAATCTCCAGATTAGAGGCTGGTTCCTCAACTCCTCTAATCAGATATATCACTTACAAGTTACAAAGGTTTGAATTCCTAGTTCCTACCCTAAATTCCAAGGGGACAAGGATAGGGAATGCAAGAAAATGAAGTTAATACTAATGAGGTGATGCACCAAAGGAGTTGTAGACACCTGATACTGCAATACATACACAATCCATAAGAAAACACAACACAAGCATGCACAAATTTCTCAAAATGTAATGAAAGATCAGGAAAACAATGGTAGATATATGAAAGGATTGAGGGATTTTAATCACAGAGCATATATTAACATTCCAGGATCCAATACAATGAATTACAAGATAAAGAGGAAAAAATGGGTGTTGTATTGCATGAAAAGGTAAAAATTCCACAAATTCTACCAAAAAGGAAGAAAAGGGAAGTTTCAGAGCTGAAAAAGTGTCTCCTTCTTTTTAAAATGAACCCATTCTGGCATTTACAGTGCAAACCACGACCCCAGGAGAGACAAATGTGGGAAAACATGGGAGAGCTTCAACCACCAACCCAAAATGCATTAAAATAGCATGGGCATCCTTACAGCCCATCCCCTAAAAATTTTCACCATGTTGGGGGAGAATGCGAGCCATTCTTTCATTAAAAATGGTGGTTGAAACGTCATTTTTATCCATGACCACGTGCCAGAGGTGTTTTTCAAATTTATCTCTCCAAAATCCATCAAAATTCAAAAATGAGCTTGGAATCTTGTAGATAATTTCACCATATTTCCATTGATATAAAGAACATGAAAAACTGAGCTTTGGATTGAAAGATATGGCCGTTTGAAATTTTAGGGCAAAACAGGGCCAAATCAGATTGGCGGGCAAATTTTTTAAATTTTTCACTTTTTGGTCATTTGGAAAATTTTCCAAAAATTCCCCACACTTTGCCATTCTAGGTGCCACGTGGCATGTTTTAATTGGGTGTGGGCCTTTAATGCTTCATTTTCCATTGTTTTTCCCTTTGGAAAATTTTCCAAAAATTCCCCGGGGCCGATGATCTGAGGACACGTGGCACATGCTGATTGGGCACGGGCCTGTCCTCCTAAATTTTCCGTCACTGTTTGATCCTATTTCTTGACTTGGACACATGGAAAAACCTCATTTGTTGTGGGCCTTTCCCTTCAAATTTTCCATGTGGGCTTGTCTTGAGTTTTTGGCACCACCTGACACATGGCGAGATTCCATTGGTTCGCACTGGGGGCAATTTTTCCTTTGAAATTTCCTTCTTTTTCCTTTGGGAAAATTTCCCAAACTCTCCCCGCCTTCCACTAGTCCGGGACACGTGGCACAATTTCATTCACCGTGGACACTCTGCAAACATTTTTCCTTTTCATTTTAGCTTTTGGGAAAAATTCCAATCTCCTCCCGCACTCATGCCATGCGGTGCCCATGGACACGTGGCATAATATGATTGGTCGGCGGGGGCAGCGGGCCAAAACTTCTCCATTCCCTTTTTGCCAAACATTTCACCAAAATTCTAAGTTCACCTCCGCCCTCCACTTTTCCGGCCTCCGGTGACACGTGGCAAAATGTGATTGGGTGCGGGCCCTTCCCTAAAATTTCTCCATGGTGCCAACACTTAGTCATTTTTCAATTTTTTTCCCATGGACACGTGGCATAATCTAATTCGCCGGTGGGCCTACGGGGCAAAATATCCATTTTGAAAACTTTTCCAAACACTTGGTAAAAAAACCAAGTTTTCCTCACCCCCGCCACTTTCTTGGACACGTGGCACCATCTCATTGGCTGCGGGCCTTTCAGGGGAAAATTTCCCACAAAAACTCTGTGAGCCATAACTTCAAAAATACATGGAGTTAGGAGGAAAAATTTACCTTTCTGAAATCGAGAAAGAGCTCTATCCAATGGTGTCATTTCCAGAAATTTTTGAGTGCCTAAAAAGTAAAAAAATTATGACTAAGGCACAAGAGAGGGAAGAATGAAAGGAGTTAGCCACAAAATGAGTGAGGGACACATTTTGGATAACAATTTTGGCAACTCAGAGGGGTCATCTACCTGTTGGATGAAGTTACCAGTTGCCTAAAGCAATCCATTGGGCATGGAGTCATCAAATTCTTTGTTTGGTACCCCAACTGACTAGAACACTGCAAGGAGGAAGATGGAGGGTGGAACATCATCTGATTGGAGCAAGGCCTGTAACACACATTCCAGGAACAGCAAGCTTGTGCCAAAGCACTTAGGGAAAGCAAAGCTAATCTACAACAAAACAATGTGCACAAGCACTTGGAGGAATGAAAATCTAAGCTAATATGTACAAGGTGGAGAATTCCCTTCAGTAGCAATGCTTTAGATAGATCCCATTGACTGGAATCTACAGTTCTTCGCCATCCAATGCGAGACATAATTGGAAAGCATTACTTTCCTTGCACTTTGTGACCATGTATGGGCCACTCCAGATGGCATCAAATTTTTAATGTCTTCCTGGTCTTTCTCTGTCTGCATCCCACTTTAACACTAGATCTCCAACTTGGAAGGATCTATCCTTGGCCTTATTATCAAAGGTCTTCTTAATCAAATCTTGATCCTTCTCCATTGCTTGGGATACTTGATTTCTAATTTCTTGGAGCTCCATCAATTCTACATATCTAACCTCTATGGGCTCAAACTCCAACAACTCCAACTGTCTCATGTGTTCCAATGTTGGCAACTCGGTGACATGGGAAAAATTGCCTCTCTCCCATAAACAAGCTTAAATGGAGAGTTACCTATAGATCTTTTAGGAGTTATCCTATCAGCCCATAAGGCTGATTTAAAATTATTATGCCAAGACCTCTGGTTTTCATCAAGAGTCCTCCTAATGATCCTTAACAAATTCTTGTTTGTAGATTCAGCTGCCATTACCCCGAGGGTAATAATTTGATGAAGTGCTCGGGTAGATCCCATTCTTGACAGCCCACTCAGTCACCTTGGACCCAATGAATGCCAATGCATTATCTGATATTATTGTAGCAGGTATTACAAATCTGGTTGTTATTCCCTCATAAAAAATCTAGGATGCTAGATCCATTTACTTCCTTGAGTGCTACTGCTTCAGTCCACTTGGTGAAATAATCTGTTGCTGTTAAAATCCATTTGTTCCCTTAGCTTGAATTGGGATTAATGACTCCAATGAAGTCTAAACCCCATTGCATGAATGGCTGGTCAACTAGAATTGGATGCAATGGAAGGGCAGCTAGCCTCTCTTTACCTGTGAATAACGCACAATTCTTGCACCTCTTGATCCACGCATAACAATCACTAAAAATCTTGGGCCAATAATAGCCAGCCCTCATGATCTTTAGGGCTGTTACTCTTGGTGCAAAATGACCACCAGATGGTCCACCATGGAACTCTTCCAACACCCTATGAATATGATTTGTACCAATGCATCTCAGCAACACTCCATTCACGTCCTTTTTGAACAAAACACCATAAAAAAGGGCATATGGGACAGCCTGTAATCTGAAGTGTCTTCTTTGGGTCTTGTTCATCTCTGGAGGGCATAGACCTATGCTTAGGAATTGCATTATGTCTTAGGTCCAGCAAGGAGTGAGGACACCATCATTCTCCTCTTGAGTGCTTCCTTGCTCATGGCTGTCTTGCAACACCAAAACAACCTCCCTCTCATTGCATGCTTCCTTTTGTTTGCTCAAAATAAGCTACTCACACAATCCTTTTCCTCTGACCAAATTGGTGACTTTGATCTCAATGTCATACTCCATGACATGAATAATCCAGCCTTTGCGCTCTCTTTTCATTCAGGTCTTTGTTGAGGAGGAAGTCCTTAATTCCCACATGAGAAACCAACAACTGAATCTTTTTGTTTGAAACTAGATGCTTGAACTTCTTCAAGATCCTGATTACTGTAAGAACATCCTTCTTAATGAAATAATATCTCACCTCATAGTCCTCCAGGATTTGGCTGAAGAAAGCAATTAGCTGCTCCTCACTGTCCTTGTTCTACTGTACTAAAATTGCAGAAATAGTATCATCACCCCCAAATGCATAGAGGATGAAATCCTTGGAGAAATCTGGGTTGATGAGAGTTGGGGCTTGAGAGATGGCTTCTTTGATTGCTTCAAAACTTTCCTTGCCTTCTGCTATCCATTTGAAAGCCATGCTTTTCTTTAACATCTTGGTGATAGGCTTGACAAGGGCTGCAAAATTTGGGACAAACCTCTGAACAAAATTTATTCTCCCTAAGAAACTTTGAAGGGCCTTCTTGTGGCTTGGCAGTGGTAGTGCTCTTATGGCTTCAACTCTTTTTGGATCAATTGCTAATCCTTCTTTGGAGACAATGTGGCCAAGGATTTTTCCTTTATGGGCTAGAAAAATACACTTTTTAGGATTCAAGGATACTCAAAATCTCTTGCACCTTTGGAACACTTGTCTCAAATGAAAGAGGTGGTCTATTGCATTTTTTGAAAAAATAGTGATATCATCAAGATATATCAGCACAATGTTGTTAATCAAACCCTCGAACACCATGTCCATTGCTCTTTGGAAGGTAGCTCCAGCATTGGACAGCCCAAATGGCATTTTCCTATATGCATAAGTTCCCCATTTGGTTGTAAAGGTTGTCTTGAACTGATCTTCTTCTTTCACCATAATCTGATTGTACCTCTGAATAGCCATCAAGTAATGAAAACCTCTCAGAGCTAGCAACTAATTGTAAAATCTGCTCCATGGAAGGAAGTGGATAATGATCCTTGAGAGATGCTCTATTCAAATCTCTGAAGTCAACACACAATCTGATTTCCCCACTCTTCTTTCTAACTAGAACCAAGTTGGCCACCCAACTAGAATTCTTGATAGGGAATATGATTCTTGATTCTATCAACTTATTCAATTCCTTTCTCATGAGAGGCTCCATGTGTGGATTGACTGGCCTTTGTTTTTGTCTGATGGGTTTAGTACTTGGATCCAATTCAATGGTGTGTTGAGCTAACTTGGGATTGAAACCTTTCAAATCTTCATAGCTCCAAGCAAACACATCAGGGAATTCTTGACAAAGTTGTATGAACTCATACCTTTCTCGCTCAGTTGTCACCTTACCAACTCGGAGTGATTTGCCTTCTTCCACCAAGATGGACACTGAATCTTCTCCCTTGACTTGAATGTTTTCTTTCTCCTTCCTAAACTGATCATTAGGATTAAAAATGGACTCCAAAGTAATAAGTCCCTTTGGTATTTTGTTGGTTCTTAGCTGTACCACTTGGTCACCATACTGCTGCTCCAACTTTTCCTGATTTTTAGTTGAGAACTCAGCCTCTTCTTGCAAGAAATGGATGATTTGTTGGTCATTCTCAAACACTTGCTAACTTACATTTTTATCCTGCATCAAGGCCTCACAATCACATGGATGTTTAGTAGTACCTTATCTTTTTGGATGCTTTCAACAACGTCAAAGGCTACCCCAATCGCTAGAAGCCTCATGTCAAGACTTGGTTCTCTTTTCTAGGAAAGGATTCTATGCCAAAGCCCTCAAAATATTCAATGAGATCCCACACCATATTTTTGTAACACTTGAGTAGATCATTCTTGACAACATACTGCCCCTTAACTTGGTTGACAATCAACTCACTATCACCAAAGACTTGCAAGTTCTTTATCCCTCTCTTGATTGACCAATGTAATCCTTGTATCAAAGCTTCATATTCAGCAGTGTTATTAGAGAATGCAAACTGAAATCTAAAAGTTGAATAATACTTAACTCCTTGAGGTGAAACAAGCATAGCTCCCCCTCCTACACCTTGTCTACTCCTTGATCCATAAAAAAACAACTGCCATACCTCATTGTCATCCTTGTGGTTTGGCTTGGTGATGCTAGGAATAGGCTGATTTTCTTCATGCATGCAATAGACTCCTAGCTCAGATTCTTCTATTTCTTGATAAGGGTCAAAATCATGCACCTTATTTTCCCATTCATCAAGAGTTAGGTCTGGGATGCTTCCTACCTTGGTGTTAGTTTCATCAGTGCTTGGATAATCCTCTTGATCAAACGCTAAACAATTGGCATTGATCTGACTTGGAGTGTGAGGATCAATGTGAAAGTTTACAATAGGCTCAGATCTGATTGTGGCTTTAGTTCCATATCTTGTTCTGAACAACATGAGTGACCAATCAGCAGATAAGTAACCTCCAATCTTGGCTATGAAATCCCTTGATAGACATAGGGCAAAGAGTGGTGGAAGATATTTTACTGAGACATCTTGTGAAACAAAAACATTGGGGCATGCATGCAAAGTAAGACTCAAGTCCTTTATCACTCCAACTGTTGTTACTACTGTCCCATCCAATTATACTACCCCTTTGGATATGAATTCATATTGAATTCCCAACTGATCAGCTATTTTCTTGGGCATTACTGAACTACTTGCTCCAGAATCAATCATGTAGTTGTGTACTAATTGGTTTCCAATGATCAATGAAACATAGAATGGAGGGGGCTTCAAAATTTTACCTTGTTGTCCTCCATGATTCCCTTCAGGCTGGGCAGCATTTGTGAGCACCTTTTCTTGCATTTGGACTTGCTGATTTGAAGTTGACCAGTCCTTCATGGCAGCTTGTAGCAAATCTCTTTGGCTTGGGATAGATAGTGATTCCCACATTGATATGTTTACATTTGTCTTCTTCATCTAATCAATGATGTTGAATGGATATGAAGCATCTCTCTACTGTCCCTTGTCCTGCACATTAATTCCTTGCATATGGGCAGCAAAAATGGCATTTGAGTTGGCCTAAGAGCTGTTGTTTTAGGCAGCCCTTGTGTGTTTGGAACTGAATTTTGCTTGCCAATAATTCATGGAGTAGTCAGAGGTTGTGGATTATTTGGAGCCAATGGATGTTATTCACCCAAATTCCTCCTTTTTGACCTTGTGTTGGTTGTAACACTTTGGGAAACTATTTGATTCATGCCACAAAAATCCTCTGCTTGCCAGTTTACAAGTGTAGTATCATTTAGAGCTGATTGCTGCTAGAATGTTTCTTGTTGTTGGTTATTTCCTTAACTACCTTCACCCTCCACACTAGTAGTTATCACCATTAATGCTTGATTTAAGGCACCGTTGAAACACATAGACTGGTTGTGAGGTTCATTGCATGGGAAACACCAATCATACTCTTGAGCTATGTTGTTTTGCACTGGCACTAATGCCTTAGAGGTAGATATAGCATTGGGATTATAGGGCTGAAATGGTTTGTTGGCAGGAGGTCTTGCTTGGTTTAAATTTGCAGCTGGATTGGGTGGTCTTTGAGGTTGGTATGGCTACCTGTTAGGCTGAGCTTGAGGCTGGAAAGAAGGCCTAAAACCTTGGGCTTGCTGCCTCTTGAGTGTAACCAACTCATTACCTAGATTTTGCAATTGCTTCATGACTTCTTGAAGTTCATTTGAGGCACTAGAAGATGAAGTAGAAGCTTCACTTGAATTTTGATTTCTAGGAGTGGGAATAGGAGCTAAATTAGGTGTTTAATTAGTGTTTGGACTCTCTAAACTTGGAAATAATGGCATTGGAGGCCTAGGAGCTAGCTTGTCAGCTTGATTCAAACAATTTTCTACTCTAATGGCAATGCTATAAGCAACAGGGACAGTTGTGCCTCCCATGGATTGAATTAACATAGAAATATCAGAATTTAAAGCTTTAAGGTAATATAGAAAAGCACCTTCTACTTGCTGGCCTTATTGCCACCTTTGGAATTCTCTCCCAAGTCATTTGGAATCTAAAATTAAAGTCAATCACCGCTCATTAGGCGCTCTCTTGATGGTTGTCACTGCTCCAAAAGGGATAAGTTATCTCCCTTTTCCAAATCGCTCATGAAGGGCTATACATAGCTGGTTCCAGTTTGGATAGAACTCGAGGCAAGACTCCTTAACCATTTCAAATCTTTCCCTTTGAATGAATATGCCAGTAGTTTGATAAGAATTGCATCTCATTGATCTCATGGATTGCACAAATATTAGCAATATCCTTGACATGATCACCAGGAGTGGTCTGATTCTCTCCAGTAAAGTATGGGATTTTCTTCAATGCTACAACTGGGATTGGATTTTGTGCATTGAGAGCAAGTGGGATGCTGCCAGTGAAGTTGACATATGGGTTGTTTAGTGCCATTTTGATTGGCCTTAGAACCCTTGTTGATTGAATGAAAGGCCTACCAGGTGGAGGAGTTGAGAGAGTTCTATTTAGTGGAGATGGAGACCTTTGAATTCTCCTCCCTCTTTTCCTTCTTCTTTGAGATAACTGCAGATACTCAAACAACACCTCTTCTTCTCCAATTCTTGACCTTGTGTTGATTCTTCTCATGAGTTTTCAAGTATGCACTTTGCTAAAACAAGCGATTCTTCTTCCTTGGAGTAGCTAGATGTGCAATTTAGGGATCTTTTAAGCAAAAAACTTGCAAAAAATGCACATCAATTTGTTTCCATGAAGATGAAGACCTCTAAGGTCCCACCGGGCGTGCCAAAACTATTGTTACAAATCAGCAGCACCCCTGGATGTTGATCAGGCTTCTAGTTTGACATCTTGGACATCCAGTGTGATTACACAACATTGAATCCTCTCCCTAAGTGTGGGACTTGTAAAAATGGGAGAGGAATCTCCAGATTAGAGGCAAGTTCCTTAACTCCTCTGATCAGATATATCACTTACAAGTTGCAGAGGATTGAATTCCTAGTTCCTACCCTAAATTCCAAGGGGAAAAGGATAGGGAATGCAAGAAAATGAAGCTAATGCTAATGAGGTGATGCACCAAAGGAGTTGCAGACACCTGATACTGCAATACATACACAATCCACAAGAAAAAATAGCACAAGCATGCACAAATTGCTCAAAATGTAATGAAAGATCAGGAAAACAATGGTAGATATATGAAAGGATTGAGGGATTTTAATCACAGAGCATATATTAACATTCCAGATCCAATACAATGCATTACAATGATCAAGAGGAAAAAAGGGGTGCTTGTATTACATGGAAAGGTAAAAATTTCCACAAATTCTGCCAAAAAGGAAGAAAAAGGGAAGTTGCAGAGCTGAAAAAGTGTCTCTTTCTTTTTAAAATGAACCCATTCTGGCTTTTACAGTGCAAACCACGACCCCAGGAGAGAGAAACATGGGAAAACGTGGGAGAGATTCAACCACCAACCCAAAACACATTAAAATAGCATGGGCATCCTTATAGGCCCATCCCTAACTTTTTTTCCATCTTTGGGAGAGAATGCAAGCCATTCTTTCATTAAAAATGGTGGTTGAAACGTCATTTCGTCCATAACCACGTTGCAGAGGTGTTTTTCAATTTTATCTCTCAAAAATCCATCAAAAAGAAAAAATGAGCCTGAAATCTTGTAGATAATTTCACCACTTTCCATTGATATAAATAATGTGAAAAACCGAGCTCTGGATCGAAAGATATGGCCGTTTGAAATTTTAGGGCAAAACAAGGCCAAATCGAATTGGCAGCAAAATTTTTAAATTTTTCACTTTTTGGTCATTTGGAAAATTTTCTAAAAATTCCCCACACTCCACCATTCTGGGTGCCACGTGGCATGTTTTGATTGGGTGCGGGCCTTTAATGCTTCATTTTCCATTGTTTTGCCCTTTGGAAAATTTTCCAAAAAATCCCCATCGGGCCGATGATCTGAGGACATGTGGCACATGCTTGATTGGGCGTGGGCCTGTCCTCCTAAATTTTTGTCACTTTGTTTGATCCTATTTCTTGACTCGGACACATGGAAAAACCTCATTCGTTGCAGGCCTTTCCCTTCAAATTTTCCATGCGGGCTTGTCTTGAGTTTTTTGGCACCACCTGACACGTGGTGAGATTCCATTGGTTCACACTCGGGGGCGATTTTTCCTTTGAAATTTCCTTCTTTTCCTTTGGGAAAATTTCCCAAACTCTCCCCACCTTCCACCTGGTCTAGGACACGTGGCACAATTTCATTCGCCACGGACCCTCTACAAACATTTTTCCTTTTCATTTTAGCTTTTGGGAAAAATCCCAATCTCCTCCCGTGCTTCGCCACTCTAGGTGCCCATGGACACATGGTGTAATATGATTGGTCGAGTGGGGGAAGCGGGCCAAAACTTCTCCATTCCCTTTTTGCCAAACATTTCACCAAAATTCTAAGTTCACCTCTACCCTCCACTTTTTCGGCCTCCGGTGACACGTGGAAAACGTGATTGGGCGTGGGCCCTTCCCCTAAAATTTCTCCATGGCGCCAACACTTAGTCATTTTTCAATTTTTTTCCCATGGACACATGGCATAATCCCATTCGCTGGTGGGCTTGTGGGGAAAAATATCCCTTTTGTAAACTTTTCCAAACACTTGGTAAAAAAACCAAGTTTTCCTCCAACCCCCGCCACTTCCTTGGAAATGTGGCGCCATCTCATTGGTTGCGGGCCTTTGGGAAATTTTCCCACAAAAACTCTGTCGAGCCATAACTTCAAAAATACATGGAGTTAGGAGGAAAACTTTACCTTTCTAGAAAGTTGAGAAAGAGCTCTATCCAATGGTGCCATTTCCAGAAAGTTTTGAGTGCCTGAAAAGCAAAAATATTATGACTAAGGCACAAGAGAGGGAATAATGAAAGGAGTTAGCCACAAAATGAGTGAGGGACACATTTTGGATAACAGTAACCTTGACCATATAATATGAAAATTGTCCTTGTAGCTCCACATATTTAAAAAAAACATCATGAGCTAGGGCCCTCATCCTACAAAATGTTTCATGTGCTCATTCTTTGCATGAGCCTCATCATGTTCACTCAATAACATGGTACATGTGGCTGTTGTTATTACCACTAGCTTGAACAAATGGGAATGTTCACCCACAATAACATCAACTCTCTCTAGCATACCACCTCCCATAAGCACATATGCAGGCATATTACATGTTAATGTGTGTATCAACAAATCTACAATCAATGACCAATAGGCATCACATACAAGCACAAAAATCAACATTAGTTAATATACACCTTCTCAATATATCATTACCAAATAACAACTCAAAAATAAATATAAACAATACTTACATTCATCTTGTATCGGGGGTAGGTGTCATCCCCTTTACTTATCCAACTTCCTTCCCACCATTTGCATCCACCATCATTTTGGGCCCGAACTCACCCCTACTCATCTTGCCACTCTAGTAGATATTAACCATACATATGGCTCTAGGGAAAAATCCTAGGCCATGCCAAATTATCTTGATACTAGCTCACCTTGAAAAAACTTTATCACACCTAGGAAGTAATCCTTTAACCACATGGTGCACCGAATGAACTGTAACTCCACATCATCCTCTACCCATCCACCATAGCCTCTATACAATCTCTCGTATAATGGCTCCAAGACCCATATAATCTAGCATCGAATTATAGGTGGTTGTATCTAGCCTCATACTATGGGTGGCTACCCACCTCACCGCAAATATCTTAGGTCTATCCCAATCATCCTATGGCCACTGAGTGGCCTCAATATCATAATATGCTCATAGGCCCATAATTGTAACAAAATTTTGGCTCCTAGTCCACCCCCATGATCCTCCTACGTGAATCTATACAAGTGGGATAATACACATTGCGCCCGTGCATACCTAGTCACATGCTCCTCTATCATGTGAAAATATCATGCATCTTATACAATATACCAACTCCACCACCCTCCACTACCACTGACAACACTATAATAACTACAATAAAATTCCACAACCGTTG
Organism: Taxus wallichiana var. yunnanensis; assembly: GCA_018340775.1. NCBI lineage: Eukaryota > Viridiplantae > Streptophyta > Pinopsida > Cupressales > Taxaceae > Taxus > Taxus wallichiana. Next base: position 745,737,341 of record CM031241.1, read on the forward strand.
AACACTAGAACTCAATACCGAATGTAAATTGATATGATTCTCTACTTGTACTTGTGTACCCATGAAATATCACCTCACCGCCATCATCTACCTCTGGGAATCCACTATAATCATCACATGTGATCTCTTTCCTATAGTAGACAACCGCAATATCATGTACACATCCTCCAGGGTTACTATCATCTCACCAAAAGAGGGATCCATAATGTTCATGTATTTGTGCACCACCTATCACACAAAGAAGTCAATATAGGCATGTTATGGGGTACCTCCCTTAATCCAACAATGTGTTGTAGGTTAGAACGGTCCAATATATCCCACTCACCATCTGATGACCCCAATGTAAGAAATATACTCAAATGGAAACCCACTAGAATCTCTCTCGAGTGTATATCCCTCTACATAAAACAAAAAGCAAAAAAATTCTCCCATTAGTAAAATACAAATATTGCACAAATCACTTATCATAACATCCAACCGATCATACTATCAAAAATAGTGCCTTAATCCTTCTTTGGGATGTCAGTGCCCAGGATCAAGTCACGGGTGCCTAGAATCAAGTCACTAGTGCCAGTGCTTCGGGCACTAGTGTCCTCAAGGGTAGAAATGCCCTAGACCCTTCCCCCTGTGTCATAAATGCTGAAAAATAAATAAACGTAAATTTTTCAAAAATTAATGAAAATAGACATAATTGATTTTTTTCCAAAAATCATCATACATACCAGCTCATCGGTCATCTGTGAAGCCATGACCACCATAACTCTCTCAAATCTAGTCAAACTCACTGCTCTAACATGTGGCATCCTCATAGCTCAAAGCTCTAAATCTCAATTGATCTTGATACAAATGAAATACTATTCACTTTTCACTATTACTATATATAGTAATTCCTATTTTTCTTATACTATAGTTATTACTTGCCACCAATTTTCTAGCTAATACACACTATACTATTTCACTCATATATTGAGCCTCGTAAATCCATTTCACTCATTTACGCCACACGTATCATTGTTTCCTCTAGCGTCGTACCATACACATTTCATCATCTCATATTGACATATGACATATGTATTACTCAATATATATTCACATTGTGATTACAACATTTTATACATATTTCTTTTGGGTCAGTGCTCATTTCTCTTCCCTTCACCCTTTCACCGAAAAGGAGGCATACAATTGGAATCATCCTATAATCCATCTTAACATACAATACAATCAATCGACACTCCTAGCATACATTACTATCACAATTACCTTTGATCTCATTCAAACAAAGGTACAATCATTCTATACTACAATCAAATACTTTCTACTATTTCAAATCTATTCCCCCAAATGACCTAATTTGGGGACAAGTAAAAACCTCTCCATGAGTAATTTACTAAGTACAAAATTTTTAAAGCAATCTTCTATCACTCAACAAAAATTAATCAACTGATTGAATAAGCATATGTTATCTCTCCTAGATGACCTAACTTGGGAGCTACATTACTTTACTATCTCTCCCATATGACCTAATTTTGGATCTACATTACCTTAATATCTCTCTAGATGACTAACACTGGGAGATACATTACTTTACTATCCCTCCCAAATGACTTAACTTGGGAGTTGCATCATAGTTTATATCAATCTGATATGACCTAACTTGGGAGTCACTTTACATTTCTATTGCTTCCACATGACCTAACTTGGAATCCATCTAGCACTATGCAAACCGGAACACCCATTACTATAGGAGTGGGGGCAATGAGATGTCATTTCCTTTCATATACTTCTCTAGTATGGGTTCTTCAATCAGGTACACTATTGAACAATATAGAACTAATTGGAACATTATGGAGCTAAATTTGGATTCTATCCGTCAGTAACTATTGGACCTTTTGAGGATGTAGTCATGGATGGAGAGTAAAAATTGACCTCTCTCCCTAACACTCCTCCTTTAGAGGAAGGATGCCCAAATCCTCCGATTTACAAAAAAATTGGGTTGGGGATTGATCACTCCCTACCTCTTGAATATCCTTTTACAACAATTCAAAATCTCCAAATTCTCCAAATCATTTCAACTATTTCTCCAAGTGATCCTTACAATGGTTTTCTATCTCAACTTACACCACATGGGTTAAAGCGTTGATCCATGGTTCACCATGCTACAAGTATCTACATTCTACATGTACTTTGCAACATGGCTTCTCTTAAATATATACAAGTATGTTCCTTACTTCATTTACACTACTCGAATTTAATTCAAATAGCATAAAGGGGGGAAATTTAGACACAAAATCAAACACATATTACTATTTTAGTATGCCATTAAGTATGTTGCTATCTACATGGATCTTAAGTAATAAAAGTATTCATTGGTGAAACAATCCTTCGTCCATCCGATTTGTTTGATTGTTTCTATTATCTTGATCTCTCACATCTGTTATTTTTGTACCCAACTCGGTCAATTCACAAGGATCCATTTCTTTATATCTCTTCACATCTACCGTCATTTATCCCAAGACACCAATGCCCACTCTGGGCAATAGCACCCAAACACTCTTGTCCTCTTTGTAATTTTCACTTATTTAGACATTTGTGATCATCCTTTCTAGTTTTCTAAACCATATCCCAAGATCATAATCATCATTTTTGTCCCTAGTGTTGAAATTCAAATAATAGATCCATATATATACACAACATACACTCTATTATTATGGTTGAAAATTCTAAGGAGAAATCTCATCTACATACTATCACTACTATTACAAGGGACTACATTTTTAGGTTGTATACATTGAAGGGGAAGTATTCAATTCCATATCACACATTTTCATCTTATATAGCCATATCCCATTATCTTGGTGTCATTGTCATGAGTGAAACCTAAGGAAATTATTTCACACATAATCACAAATAACTACATGGAGTCTAGAATGTAGTGTAGTGTTCGATCATAAATTCACTATTCGAGTGACCATTGGGGTCGATCGACTTCACATATTGCATTTTTCATTCCAATTTGATGTTTTTGTGAGCTTATGTAGGTAGCTAGGGTTTTTTTGTAGGTTACAAGTACCCTCGGATATCAAATATAAAATATTAGGAAATCATCGAAGTGATAACAAAACCCTAGCGATATAGAAGAAATAAAATTCTAAGCTTCTATGTAGTCTCCGATGCCTAGAGCAATCACTAATGCACAAGAGCCCCCGTCCAAAGACTAGGCACTGTTTACGACATCATTATCAAAATCTAGATTTTACTTAGAGTAGTTGTGACATTAGTTATAACCATGTTTATCACTTTACACTTCCTAAATCGGTTCTATATTACGTAAGATTTAGTTAATTCATTCACATCTCCTATTTATAGTTTTTACATTGCTTGAGTGCATGACATCTATATTTTACCATATCAGTGACTCTGTAATTAGATTTAAATTTAAATTTCATTAAATCATATTGGTCCCAAAATTTACTTAAATAATAAGGCTAAATATATCCAAGGTTTAACTATGAGCTTAAATGGAAGCTTGAACAGAGAATGGAATTCTGAAATAAATAAACATTTAACAAAGATGAGCATTCTAAGAATCAATACAACCCTCAAACTTATTCATGATCACAAGGAATATTGTAAATACTTTTAAGAACCCAAAAACTCAACCCCATGCTCACAAATTCTGATCCTAAGGGCCCAATATGTCAAGGGAAAATTTGGGTGCCAACAAGAACTATGGTCATTAACTATTTTTCGTCTTAGTTTTGTTTTAGATCTTCCAAGGCCATGTGTTGAATTAGCTAAGTATTTTATTGCTATAATTTTTTTGTGTACCTTAGGATATGATATTATAGTTATATGGGTTAATAGAGATTATGACATGTTGCACACACATTCCTCTTAGTTATTTATGTGTTTATAATATATGGGGTCATGTAAGAATTCATTATCTTGGGCAATGAGTCGACCTACATTGGGATTAGTTATTACCCATTCATTAAGAGTAATGTATACCTATATAAAGGAGACAAGTATCATTATGAGAGATCATATATGTGTATATTATTATACTTAATAGAAGGATATTGGAGGTGTCCTTCGAAGTGGAATTCCCATATTGGGAGATCATGTAGTTATCACTTCCTTAAGTAGTATTGTATGGTGTTTCCCTACCTTAAAGGTATTATTCTTTATTTCTTAAAACATTGAATATTTGGTAATATTTTCCCACCAATATCTCTTACAGCATGTTATATCTACACATTCTTCAAATTATACATTTATTATATATAAAGATATTATCAAGTGGTATCAAAGAATACATTTGAGAAATTTTTAGGGTAAAACCTTATGTCAACAATTCACCTTTATAGTGAGACCAACTCTAAAAATTAGAATTTTTTGGAAGTGGAGAATCACTTCAGTGAGATACCCTCAAATTTTCAAGTTTTTAGACATGTTTTGAAATAGTTATTGACATATTAGGGTTCAAACCCTAAGTTTGCATATTCAACAAGATATTATAAAGATATAGGAATTTTTCTACAATTCTTATACTAGAGTTGTTCCACGATGTTGGAAATATACTTTCCAAATTTCCTAATTTTTGGTACATTTTGAGGAATTTATGGAACTTTTAAAAATTTCCACAAATTTAATCCATAGGCCACAAATTTCAGAAATTTTCTAAATTTTTACATTTTAAGAAAGAACTCATAAAAATAATTAGGATCTTTTTGTATTTTCTTATTTGAGATTGACATCTAACCAAATTTTGTAGGATAATGGTTGATTAAAAGGGTGGGCCCTTAAAACCATAGTATTTGTGAATCATGGGGAAAACTACTTTCTATGGAGAGGGTGAGCTGGATGATAGAGAATGGTGGAACTGATTTCAAGAGAAATGTTTTCTATCATTAGATATATGGAGGTTAAACTTGTGGTTTAGTGGTTCTACATAGATTTGATTTCTTGAGTATAAAAGAAAGATATAATTGGTCTTAGGAGGAAATGAAACAAGTTTTAATGGTTATATGGGAAACTAAAGAAGAAGATGATGCAAAGGAGGAAGAATCGAGGATATATTGAGGAAGAGGATAAAGTAGAAAAACACGAATAAGAAGAAGAAAATGGGGATGATGAAGAGGCTATTAGAGAGGATCATAATGAAGAAGAAGATAATGTAAATCTAAAGAAGGAAACTACAATATTTCAATTTCATTGGTGCATGCAAATAAAGAAGGTAATTATGCATAATGTCAAAATAGCACTCATGTTATTTTGGAGAACTATATCTAAGTTTTAGACTTAGGAGGAACCTACTTGAAAATTCATGAAACAAATATATTTAGTATTCTATGGAAATGGAGAAGTTATTGTATTGTGGACCTTCTAGAAGCCACATAATAAAGGATAATCCATGGAGGTTAGAAAGATGTGACATGAAGAGATAGTTTTATGGGTGATATTAAATGAAAAATAATGACTAAGTATGAAATAGAAGAAACCCTCAAAATTAAAATTCTTGCACAAGTCATAGGTCCGCAGAAAAGAAAAGTTAAAACCTATAGCACAAGGAAAATAAAATACATAGAACTCGAAGTACACAAAATGTAGTACAAGCTACAAAACAAAGGATTCACGTAACTAAGGAAAATCCCATGGAATCAAAAATATTATGCAAAGTGGAAAATAAACCCACAAAGGTCAAAATAATGTTATAGAGTGGATGATTGATTATGGATTGAGGTGGAAGTGAAAAGTAAAGCCATGAGTTTTCTATTAATCGCCAAAAATAGTTAAACCTATATAATACTTAAACGTAAAGGTGGAACATCATATGTCTATGGAATAAAGGAAAATCCAAGAATAACCCAAATCCAATTCCCTACCAACGTAACTACCAAAATTAAATTTTAAATGGTGTCATCATTTTTCAAAAATATGATGGCATGTGATTGGAATAACAAATGCTCATATGTACTCTAAAAACTAAATCATGTTAAGGATTAACAGGTTGGTTGGACTCATTTAATAATAAAGGATGTGATATGATTATATCCTCCTCTGCCCTTATTTTTCTATAAATATAAGTGCATTAGCACATAAAATGGTCAATTTTTCTAAGTCCTAGAGCTTTACCCTTTTGAGTTCAAAGCTTGTGTTCATGGGCCTCTGTAGTATTCATGTGGAAGTTTCATGCCATTTTTATGAAGTTCTAAATGGATGAAGTTTGTGATATTATATATGCAAGTGTGATTCCTTTCCTTTGAATGCTTTAGTGTTTATTGTGAATCTTCATGTCCTCGTGCATGATTTCAATCATATCTTTCAACTTCTCATATAGCTCTATGTGCATTCCTTTTTAATTCAATATGTATTGATATTATATTTATGTCTTTGGAGCCAAAATTGTACCCTAGTTTAGTTTGGTGCATCTCCTCATTTTTATTTTAGAATTTATCTAATTATCTCAACCCTTGTCCTTTGGAATTCTTAAGATAGGATTAGATAGTAGTAGTTTAGTGTTGGCTAGATAGTCGTAGTGAGTTAGGATAGAAGGAAGATGGCCTTCTCTAGAGATTGACCTCAAAAGGTGTCACTTGTCCCAAACTTTGGAGGTCTTTCCATGTTTCATTGAGGTGTTCATCATAGTCTCAACAAAGGGTACAATCTCAAATGAAAATATTTTTGCACACACTCGATGGGATAGTTTGAGTCACTTATATCTCATCTTGTATAATTTTCCTAATATTTGTATGTGTCTTAATGGTTATTATTCTTTAGAGGATATTTCTACACATCAAACGACTCACAAGATCATACTTTTAGTTTCAAGTAGCTCAGTACCCATTTTCATGAAAAGAACACAAACAAGAAAGAGAGTAACAAGAGGTGAAAATTTTGAATATCTATAGTTCTCACCTACAAGAAGAATAGGAATTTCAGTGCGTATATCTCCATCACCTTCATTTAGAAGTATTTCTACTCCTTCAGTAGGTCCTCTTTTCCCCTCGAAAATCTATGAACAATTCCTTTCATGTCTCATCATATGAATTTACCTTTTGTAACCTTCAATGGAGGTATTCCCTTAGCCTTGGTAGTTACTAATGATATCTTAGTTTCTTCTCTATGGGTATTCCATTCTTTAATGATGAAAATATTACTCCCTATATAGAGCATATTTGAGATGTGGCTAATGTGCGTTCACCATTCTATGATTGATGATGATATAACAGTCATAATTCATATTCTTCCCTCAAAGGAAAAGCACTACAATGGTATAGAAGTCTACAACCTTCCTCTATCCACTCATGGGATGAACTTGGAGAGGTAATCTACTGGCAGTTTGAATAAAAGTAAGATAATATCTCTCTGTTAGAATAACTATCAAGAGATCTCCCAATGAGATCATGGTGGATTTTAACTTCATATTTAAAAATACTTAGGATAGGATCCCATCTCTTTTAAGACCATCTCCTCGAGGTTATTTCTTAGAATTTCTAAGATCTATTAATTTGGATATTGCAATAATGATTCAATATATGGGAGCCATAACCTTACCATATGCCTACAAAATAGCCATTAGGTCTAAATTTTTAAATTTAAGATGGAAAGATAACTCCTAAACTTCATACTCCTTTGTTTCTTAATTTACCTCAGAATATTCAACCTTATCTTTCTCCTATCACTAACCCAAATTCTTCACCATATGCCTCCACTTCCTACTCTTCTCATAAAAAAATGATGATGATGACCTTAGAATCTTTGTAAAAAATATAATGAAATTGTCTCTTTGAAGAGGCAACAAGCTCAAACATTTAGAAATTACCCAAGTTTTAACCAAGGGTAATATTTAGGCCAAGATTTTAATCAAGGCTATTAATAAAGAGCCCAATATCCAAGTCAAATGCATGGATAAAATTATCAAACAAAAATATTTCAAGGCCAAAATCCATGTCTTCTTCTTAAAACAGTTACTCTTGCACAACCATTTGCCACCACCAACTCAAATAAAGAACTTTTTCTAGTGTAAAATAATGTAATGCAAGAAGCTGAGTAGTTTTTCCATGTAGTTAGCCACACAATAAAAATACTTTTGCAAATGGCATGCAAGTCCAAACCTTCATGGTAGAAAATTCTTTCAATCACCAAAAACCTTTGATGTAAATGACAAGTTCTAATGCGGAAATGACACATGAATATGTTAAGGATTCTAATGCCATGTTCTCTAATCCTAAATAATTATACATAGTTAACCAATCCATGGAAAATAAGAGTAGCATGAAAATTCATGTCACGAGATAATAAAAGGTCAAAGAAGTGGAAGTCATGAGGATTCCTTCATTCTTTTGGGCACAAAGTATTCCTTTTATAGAAAATAATCCACATAATTACACGGATGTATGCAAGTAGCTTCATCTAGTGGCTCTACTTAGCATAAAAATTCCATGAAACACACAAACTCCGTGTAACACTCAAAATTACAAGTGGAAGATGAGGATTTTTTTATTGAAAAATAAATAAATTACACAGATTGTCATCACATAGATATATTTAATAAAATTCATTAAATCAAATTTGTTCATTCAATCTATCTAACATCTGCAAGTCATGTCTTGGTGAGAAGGGTGTATCTATATTTCCATGATTTACCTTCGTGGCTACTTGAGTGACAATGCTTACTAGCAGTTTGGATCAACCATTTACAAGTTATGGGAACCATGTGAAAGTCCTTGGGTCTACATTGAATTTTGTTTCCTAAATTCACATTTTGAAATCTGACCATTTCTACCTCATGTTTAGTGTTCAACTTCCCATGATCGGAGTTCTTGACAATTTTAATTGAAGGATTGGGTGATCGGATAATGCATAACCATAAATGCGGTACTTTGGCCAAAGTTATCCACCATGAAGGTTATGGATAAACTCAATACAACACACTATTCTTTTGAATTTTAAGTCTTCCGCCACCTCAAAACTATTCCTTTCACATTATCTAGATCTTACATTTTGTATTTACTTTATTTCAAATTAAAATTATCTTACAAGAGTTCATATTGAGATAGATTCCAAAGGCCAAATAGGATCATTACAAGATAAGTACATTCGTTATGCTAAAATGTAACTATTTCAGCATTCTGCATGTACTTATCCCTTAATACACCTAATGGATCTTTTCATCTATTTACCTTCTTATGAGCTTACCAAAGAGATCTAAGTACATTTCCACACCATGGTTTTTTTAAATACATGTTCTCATCCTTTGTAATAATGCAAGTCGGAACATTTATCATAATGTTTTCATTTTTATCCCATAAATAAAATAAGTTCATTTTGGAAAATCTTCTAATATGATCCCACAACAACCCTCAATAGCAACCCATTATTACAACATCTATGTTTGATAGTAGATAATAGGTTGGCCCTAGTTCGTACTAGATACTTAGGTCCTTATAGGTTCACTTCATGCTTCATTCATCTTAGTTATTAATGGCCTCACAACTATAGGTCCCTATTATATTTCTTATTTACCATTCCCATGTTTCTTTGATCTCTCTTCCAACTCTTATCATTTTCAAGCATTTAGGTATTGTAAGCCCCTTTTTATTTCTAGTAAACATATCTAAAACATTTAGGTATATAATGTTTTGAAGTGTTATTCACTAGCTTAGGGATTATAATTAATCTCCTCCCATTAGTCATTTAACAAAATTCATTATATACAGCTAGGGATTATTTAAAATAATTAACTTCCATTTAATTACGCCACTAGTTAGTTGTTTAATTCAGAAATTAAAAGACACTTGAATGTTATGATAACTGCCACATTTATCGGCTTCGTACATTGAGAAATATTAAATAAATATAGCCTTTGGTTAGTGTTTATCAATTTATGATAAGTAAGATTTCACAATTCCAGTATTTATCATTTACTCATATTGAGATATTAATACATACAAAGTAATCATCTCTTTATTAAAATCATAGGATATATATGCCATTAAGGAAAAATATATAACTAATATGGTAACTCTCACATAGTGAGGTTTGTATATTAACAATGGATCCAAGATCCCAATAATAACAGTCAAAATCCCATAACATCCTTCTATAAATTGAAATCCAAACAACTCATTTAGTTCCAGGATATGATAAAACTTCACAAGACATGAGTTTCCGCATATTCAAATGTGATGGTTAATTTTCCTGCAAGACTGGAGAAGTGGTATGATGTCAGTTTAAAATGAACTAGCATGAATATTAACTCCATTTTATGATACAACTATTTAATAAAATAGGATTAAAGTATGCATGATATTTTTCTTACCCAAGTACAGGGTAATAAAACTAGAAATAATAATGCTTTTGGTTTATCATTATGATTCAACAAAAAATTATTGCTAATTAAACATTAGAATTTCTATGTCAAATTTTTCTTAACCAACTAATCACATGGTTCTGACATCTCTATTTCAGTTGCAATCACTAATCATTCAACGTCTAATTTCTATACAAGAAACTAGTAGGAAAAATATTATTTAAAAGAGTACCAATATTCCCTTTCCATTTTTTTAAGTTACCATCACAAGAGAGTAATCAAACCATAATCGTTCAGCATCCAAATTCAGATTATAGCCACAAGCAAATCATGCTTTACATAGTACAGATTTAAATATTATTTTTCTTACCTTTCAATCAATGAGCAACTTAACAAAACTATCTGAAATCATCATTACCAAATACCAATCAAACATATTCTTTCTAGTTAATGAGCAGCTCATCATATCGTCCATGAATATCATTACCAAGGAAAATAAAATATATTATTTCCATTGAATGAGCAACTCTACAAAACTTCCAGAACATCATTCTAAAGCTATCAAAACATTTTTTTGGTAAATGAACAACCCAACAAAACAACACAAAAATCACCATAAATACATCATTTTAACATGATCTTTCTGGTAAATGAACAACCCAACAAAATAACAAAATAAATCACCATAAATACATCATTTTAACATGGACTTTCTTCTTTTTTAAAAAAATCATGCAAAAGTCTCATAGATTCTGCCTTCGGGGTTTGGGATCTCATCCCGAGTAGAGTGTTTCAGTGCGAAAAGAAAGGAATGAAAGAGGGAAAAGAGAAAGAACAGATCCGAAGGAAGAAAAGAAATGAATTCCAAAGCGAAAGGTCGGAAGATTTATGTTTTTGGGTTGGTAGTAAATGAGCCAAACCTACTTGCATAAATAAACAAAGCAATACTTGATGAGCAAATGACGAGAAAAGTAGATATGAATCCAACAGATTAAACACATACGATCTAACGTAAGGAAGATCTAATGCATAACACACTGACTATTGAGCACAAAGTCTTAATATTTGTATTACTGTTTTCTTCTGTTACAAGAAAGCTCAAAGTCTTTCTCTCCTCACTTCTATTTTCATCTAAAAAATGTTCACCCCGAATACAACAAGTATTCCAGTATTTATAGAAGAGAGGAGAAGGAAAGAAGGCAAAAAGGAGCCAACCACCTATTTACAAAGATATTTACAAAATATCTAAAAGTCATGTTGACTTTTGACAACTTGATGGATGACATCATCCCATGATGCAACATGGATGATGTCATCATTTGTGCCAACACACTTTAGACATTTCAACAAGAAAGTCGGAGAATAGAGAGAAGAAGAAGAAGAAGAAGAAGAAGAAGAAGAAGAAGCAGCTACTCGTCATCATCGTCATCCTGCGGCCGAAAGGGGGTTGCCTGCTTCTGATGCTGCTCAGGAGATGATATGTGGAACTGAGCGCGGTATTCCAAAAACTTGTTAATCATGGGCCCAAATTGATCCTGTGATGGATCCTTGTGCCGTTCGCTGATTGCTTCGCAAGTCTCCCGCTCGCTTATGAGCTTTTCTGGGAGTTTAGAATAATCTTTCTCCGCCTCGATGAGGAACCCGATGAAGTCCCTACAGGCCAGCAGGTTGTTGATAGATTCAGTGTCAAATGTGACCTCTGGCCCCGTTCCTTGAGAAGCGATCTCCTTGAAGATCCGGATAGTTTCATCAGCTGATCTCATGGTAAAGGAAGGAGTGAGCAGCCCTGGAGACATGTTAAGAACAATTCGCTCCATTTGATGCATCGCATCCAGGGCCTCTTCCTTCACCTTGTCTATCTTTTCCAGAACAAATTCCAGCTGATCTATCCGATAGTCCAGAGTGGACATGGTTTTGTTGAGGGCCCTTGGATGGCCGAAAACTCCGAACTTGACCAGATCTTCGACTGAACAGTCGAACATTTGTTGAAAGGTCTCATGTTGGAGTCTAGCATGATCTAGCTCTTCTGATATGGGACCCGCTAATACTTGGAGTTCCTTGTTCACCTTTTTGATGTTTAGATATGAATTGACATACTCGGCGATCACTCTTTCACTGTCCTTGAGGATCTGGCTCCTCCAAGCAGAAACGGCCATACCCTGCTCGCCGATCTTTGAATATTCATTGATTTTCTCCTGGCTGAGAAGCTCAGAAGTCTCGGCGGCAGTCGTGGGAGGTGCACTACCCATCTTCTGTAAGGCTTGAAGCAGATATTTGTTCTGCTCCTTCAGTAGCCTTTTCTCTTCTTTTATTCCTTGAAGCTTTTTGCAGAGGGCATCGACTGTGGAAAGAGCTTCCCCCTGGAGACTTTCAGAAGACGTCCCCATTGTGACTTGAGTCACAGTAAAATCTGTCGGAGACAGATCTTTTTTCTCCTTGAGGGGATCAGGGTATGCTATTTCCATAACTCTCTCACCCGCAGCACTTTGAGAGAAGCGTGTTACAGGCTTTTGCTTCTTTGCCCCTTTGGCTGGAATCACTGAAAAGTCCATCGGAGCGATGGGAACTTTCCTCTTTTGTTGGCTCAGCTGCTGAGAGATCCAGGCTGGTCCCATAGAAGAAGGACCAGAGACAGAGGAGGAGGGAGCAACAGTAGAAGAGGGGAAAAACGTGGAGACACGCGGCGGTGGCATTGAAAGCATAGCCGAAGAAGTGTCCACGGGAGGAAGGGAAACCGCAGCTGCAGAAGACAAAGGAAGGGAAGGGAGCCCGGAAATGAGGGAAGAAATGGAAGAAGATAAATCAGTGAGGGAAGAGAAGATAGACGAAGAGGCAGGGGAAAGAGTAGAAGAAGAGGCGGAGGACATGACCAAAGGGATGGTCGCCTGAGTCACTACTTGAGGAGGGGAAGGAAGAGAAGAAGAAGGGATAGAAGGGACTTCTGTGGTTGTAGCAATGCCGACATCCTGAGTGGATGGGCGTATGGGACTATCCTCTGCTGCTTCTTTCTCTGGTGAATCCAGAGTTATTACCTGTTCTGGCGCTGTGGAAAGAGGACTTTCGGGGGCTTCTTCTTGAATGGTGCTGGATTCACCTTCTACACCTTTGCCTTTTAGCTGCTTCTTGGACCTTGGAGGTGCATTGCCCAATGGGGAGGTTGTGAAATCTACCCCGAGGTAGATCAGCCCGTTCATGCGGCACCAGTGCTCTGTTCTGCGCATAGTCTCCTTGACCCTCTCCTCAATTGTTTGAGGAGCCTTGCTTCTGTCAATGGCCGGGAAGGGCCAATCATCCCCTTCCGTGTCATTATACACCTTGTCTACTTCATCTTCCGTAGTTTGGAAGCCTTTGGGGACAATGGCCACTCCGTATTGGATAATTTCCGCCAATGCTAAGCGAGAATGATCCTTTCTTCTGAGTTCCACCTCGTGGATGACGTCAATGTAAATATCCTCAATTTGAGGGACATGGATCGGATCAAGCTTAGCCCTTGGCAGGCAGCTCCTTGGGTCAAAGGTAGGCCTGGCTGGGAAGTCATGTTTCAAATTGAGCAACTCCAGCTCTGCGAACATTTCCTTCACCTTGTGATGGGAGGAGCATGTGTATCGGCCCACTGTGAGGGGGAAAGGAGTTCCGCCCTTCTTTCTTTTGAGGCATTTCTCATGGTATGTGACCAGCTGCCTTGATAACTCTAGTAGAATCAGCTTAGGTCCAGCATACCTCGGTAGCCTGGTTGGCTCGCCCAAGAAGTTGACCGCCCTCAGATAGGTAAATGTGGGAAACTGGGTGAACAGGGCCCCCCACTTCTCCACGGTTGACACAATGTTTTTGGTCGTGCGACCATGAGTTAGATTTGGCCTTAACAGGAAAATGATGTGATAGAAGAAAGCATCATTAATTTTGGCGAATTGAGGGATGCTATTCTCCAGCCTCAGTTCTGGATAATATTCATATATTTTGACCTGAGGCCAAATTCCACTTCGGTTTAGCCCTGGATAATCCCTCTCCGACGCTGCAGCGTAGACTACGTAGGAGTTCATATGGAACACTCCCGTTGTGGCGAATTGTTGTAGCTGCTCGGAGATGGTGCTGCTTATTATTTCTCCCCAGCAAAAGCGCTGCTCAGGCACATTCTTATTCATTGTTTCCAAGTACCTCAGCATCCATTTATGGAAGTAGTGGGCGTCAGAAAGCCCGAAGACTCTGCTCAGGAAAGTAATAGTATCACTGAGCTCTTCTGAGAAATCACTGCGGTGGATGATTTGGGGCCACCGGGTTACCACCTTCTTGTTTTTCAAGTAGACTTCGTTCATTAGTTGCATGCATTGGTCTTCATTATCTTCCCAGGCCTTGATGCACTCTTCTTGGCTGACGGCCACAAAGTGCCGGTGGTGAGGGATGCCGAGCATTATCTCAAAATGACGGGCAGTGAGGTTTATGACTACCTCGCCCTTGCTATTTTCGACACATCTTGTGTCCTTGTTGTAAGATTGTGCAATCACCATCATGAATTCATTGTTGACGGCACTGACGGGGATTCCTCCGGCGAAATGCAGGGCACTGCCTATTAATTTGTCCATCCACGGACTTCTTGTAACCTTCTGAGTTCTAACCCAGAATTCTTCCATGTCAATGTGACCCAACTCTGAGTCTCTGACATCCATACTGCATTCAGCCTGTGATTCGGGCATCCTGACCCTTTGATATTTGTACTTCATCTCTTCCTCTGTAAGCTTAGCCTTTCCTCTTGGTTTGGTGGGTCTCTTGCTGGATGTAGACATATGTTCTTTTGAACTCAGTTGCTGATCTGCATGAAGAAGAAGCGAGACCCAATCCAAAAAGGTTGAATTAGCCATTTGATCTTCCATTGGAATGTCAGCAGAAGAAAGAGTTAGAGATTTTAAGGCTCAGGGCGCAGGGCGCATGAAAATTGCAACTTGCAGGCCAAATAGATAAGGCGCATGGCGCATGGATGTTGCAGATTGCATTTTATAAAGGGCGCATGGAATTTTCATGTTGCATTGGGATTTGGTGCGCCCTTCGGCACATGGATGGATCGTGTAACATTGACTTTTCGTGCGCCAAAGGGATATGGCGCGGCGCACAAAGAGTTTACACAACATAATGTTATTGCAATCGGGGATGCGCCTGCGCCTTTATAGCTTCATACTTGCGCAGATAAAGCTTGTGTTGCATGGAAGCTGGGTGCGCCATGGGCGCATGGAAACGTGATGCAGCACAAAAGGATGGCGCGCCAAAGGGGCGCGAGATTTGACACTTGTAGCATGTGAAAGAGACGCGCTAAAGGGCGCAGAGGTTAATGATGCAGCAAGCAGAAAGGGTGCGCCATTGGCGCGGGTTTTGCTCACGTTACAAGGCGGTCAGATGCGCCAAAGGGACGCAACTGTTCATAATGTTGCAGGGGTGACAGATGCGCCCGAGGAGGAAAACAGAGCTGAACTTTCAAAAGGGGGTTTCTTTATGGTTCAAATTCCTCTTGTTCCTCTGCTCCTATTTCGAAAGGTTCAGCGGTGTAAATAAAACGATCTAGATTAGGAGGGCCACAACCACTGTCTCAAGAAAACGTCCTTCTCCAGCAGATCTGGAAAGAGGAAGGATAGCATGGGGGGGCAGATAGCAAACGAAGGAGGCTAGGCCAACACATTTCTATTTCGAAACCAACTAGCAAGCTAGAACCAGACCAAGAACACACCAAGAAACAAAAACACAAAACGGACAAGGAGAAGAACCCCTTACCTGGATAAATAGTAAGAGACGCGCGACGGGTCCACAAGGCTCTGAAAACGACGAGCAGGGGCTGACAGGCGCAGAAAAATCACGTGTTCGGTGAAAAGTGAAAATGACACTTTGGGCGCGCACGCACATATATATAGAAAAACTGGTCATCAATGCGCCACCTACTTTTGAAAAGCGCATGAAAACTGCTGTCGACAGGAGAAAGCGTGCGCCCTTTGGCGCACGAAAGTATTTGACAACAGGAGACAAAGCGCGCCTTTGGCGCACCAAAAGCATTGTCGACATGAAGTTATGTGCGCCCTTTGGCGCACCAAAACTTTTGTTGCACAAAGATTATGCGCGCCCTTTGGCGCACCAAAGAGTGGCGCAACAAAGTTGTACCAACACAAGCGCATGCGCCTTGGCGCACGCAGGGAAGGTTCAACATTCTTTGGCGCATGAAAAGTTGTGTTGACATTGAAAACCATGCGCCAAAGGCTTTTAAGGGGGCGCATCAAAAGTTAGTGTTGCAAAGCAATTTCATGCGCCCAGCCAAAAAAGGCTTGAAAAGACCAAGTTCGAAAACTAGATTTCCCGGGAAGGGATTTTACAACATTTCGAACACAAGGGATCCCTAACGAGGGATCGGAACAAAATTTTCGGTATGGTTATCGGTAAAATTGCCCTTGTCAATTTTACGGGATAACAGCTGGCTCTTTCTGGGGACTATCCCTGAGTGAACTCGGGGTAGAGAATCCCAGATCACTTGTGCCTATCCATTGGGTAACGAGTCAAAAACAAGGGCGACCGGAGGGGGAACGAAAGAAAACACACAACAAACCAAAAGCAAACACACGACGGAAACAAACACACAACAAAAAGCAAACTGTACAAAGCAGAGAGCAAGCTCTACTTCCTGAAGATCTTCAGATGCTGCCCGCTATAAGGAAGCGGGAGTTCGGTTCCATCCAGATATGAGAGATAGAAACTATTCTCTCCGTTGAGCTGCTTGATCTTGAAGGGCCCTCTCCACAGGGAATCAAACTTTCCATGCATGCCCTTTGGTTCTCTTCGCTTGTCCCATAAAAGGACGAGATCTCCCACTTGAAAATCCCTTTGCTTGGCTTTCTTATCAAAAAGCCTCTTAACTTGATTCTGATGTTCAGTGATCCTATCGACCACCTTCACTCTCTTTTCTTCAAGTTTCGATACATGATTCTCTTTTCAAGAGAACTTTGGAAAGTTTCATCTTCAATGGCTCGTGCCAAGCGCAGAGCAGGAAGTTCCGCAGAAATGGGAAGCTCGGCATCAATGCCATATAACACTTGAAAAGGTGACATGCCGAGAGATCTCTTGGGAGTAATACGATCCGCCCACAAAGCGTCGTATAAGGACTTGTGCCACATCCGCTGATTTGATTCCACCAGTTTTCGTATGATGGTCACCAAGTTCTTGTTGCTGGATTCCGCTTGACCATTTCCCTGAGGGTAATAATCGGATGCGTGAGCCAAGGTTATCCCATATTCATAGCAAAAACTAATAACTTCTCGTGAGGAGAAGTTAGAAGCATTATCAGCAACGATTTTGTTTGGAACGCCGAACCTGACAATGATATTTTCTTTAATGAAATTGCAAACCACCTCAGAAGTGGCATGCTTGACAGGTATGGCTTCCACCCACTTGGTGAAGTAATCCGTTGCTGTAAGGACATAGCTATGTCCAGCACTCGATTGAGGATTGAGTGCGCCAATAAAATCAATTCCCCATTGTCTGAATGGTTCATTGATAATGATCGGCCTTAGGGGAAGGGCAGCCAGCTTGGGCTTGCCAACAAATTGTTGGCAGGGTTCACATTTCGCCACCCAGGTGGCTGTATCTTGAAAGAGCGTCGGCCAATAATACCTGGCTCGAATGATCTTGTGTGCAGTTACGGATGAAGAGAAATGCCCTCCACAAGCTGAATTGTGAAAACTTTCCAGTAGTTTTACTTGCTGGGGCTTGTCGACACATCGCAGGAAGATGCCATCTATCCCGCGCTTATATAAGCCGTCATCCCAGATGACATATTTAGCCACCCTGAGCTTTATAGTGCGCTTCTCCTTTGCAGTTAGGTGCATCGGGCATTCGCCGTAGGTAAGGAAGAAAGCGATGTCGGAGTACCACTCATCACTAGTTGCAACAAATAGAACCAGAGGCAGAGAATCAGGCTCTTCCTGCCGGTCCCGTGTTTCATCGGTGTAGTCACCCCTTTCACCAGGGTTTT
The DNA here is from genome assembly GCA_018340775.1 of Taxus wallichiana var. yunnanensis. NCBI lineage: Eukaryota > Viridiplantae > Streptophyta > Pinopsida > Cupressales > Taxaceae > Taxus > Taxus wallichiana. The sequence continues at coordinate 745,755,655 of CM031241.1, forward strand.
CTGAATCTTTGTTTTCAGCCATTAGCTGACACAGGCCCTTGCCCCTTACCAGCTTGGTTGGTTTAATATCCAGGTCATACTCCTGGACCTTTGCGATCCAATTTCCTCGCAAACTTCCTAACTCCTGCTGAGTTAGAATTGATTTCACCGCCGTGTCAGGGACCAGCACCACCGTATGCGAGTTTAGAATGTAATACCTGAAATTCTTCACTGCTTTGACAATGGCGAAGGCATGCTTTTCCAATTGAGTCATCTTTAGTTCGTGAGGCTTGAGGGGAGAACTCATGAATGCAATCGGGATTCAATGTCCTCCGAGTTCTTTTGCATTAAGATTGCGGACACAGTATGCTCAGATGCATAACTATACATGATGAAGTCCTTGGAGAAGTCGGGACATACCAGGACTGGTGCATGAGCAACAGAAGCTTTTATTTCTTCAAATGACCTTTTCCCCTCCTCACTCCATCTGAAAGTTGGTGACCCCTTCATCATGTTCAATATGTGACGGGTCTTCTCGGCAAAGTCAGGAACAAAACGCCTGAGAAAGTTCACCTTTCCAAAGAAAGAATGAACACCAGTCTTGCTTGTAGGCAGAGTAAGGCTTTGAATAGCCTTAACTCTTTCAGTATCTATCTTTGTTCCTTCTTTGCTGACCACATGGCCTAGCAACTTCCCTTCCGTGACTCCAAAAACAGACTTTTTTGGGTTTAGGGAAATCCCATGTTCTCGGCACCTGGCCAACACTTGCTCCAAGTGATCACAATGATCATTTCGTTGTTTAGAGAACACGGTTAAGTCATCTAGGTAAACCACGATGACTTTTCCCATCATACCTTTGAATGCAAAGTCCATGGCCCGCTGAAAAGTGGCACCAGCATTAGTTAGGCCGAAAGGCATCCTGCTGTAGGCAAATGTACCCCAGGGAGTAGTGAATGCTTTGTTTTGAATTGATCTTCAGGTGAAACCTCAATCTGATTGTAACCTGAAAAACCGTCAAGCATGGACAGCATCTCTGATCCAGTTACTGCTTGCAGAACTTGATCCATTATCGGAAGAGGGTAGTTGTCTTTCAGCGAAGCTTGATTCAAATTTCGAAAGTCTACGCAGATGCGTATTTCACCGTTTTTCTTGCGCACTGGCACAATATTTGCTACCCAAGTACTGTGATGGATAGGGAAGATGATTCTTGCGTCTAGCATCTTCTGAATTTCAGCCTGGATGGTACCCGAAATCTTGGGATTATAGTGCCTCTGCTTCTGGCGGAAGGCTTTGGCATCGTCTTTCAACGGAATATCGTGCTGAACGTCCTTCGGCTTGAAGGACTTTAAATCGGCATAAGACCATGCCAATACATCCATATATTTTTTTAGCAACTTGACAAATTTTCGCTTCTCTTCAGGCGTGCAACATTTGCCAATGTTCACGAATTGCGGGTGTTCTATCGAACCTATATTGACCGGTTCGGTTTCTGGGGACGAGCCAGGATCATCTCGCCTCTTCTTTCTTACAAAACGGTCATGCCTGTCGAAACAGCGTTCCAGAGAAACCAGGCCCTTTGGAATTTTATTTCCCTTGAGCTGACATATGCCATCGTTACCTTCAGATTCATTGCCTTGGTCGGTGACTGACTCACGGCAAGTGGAAGTAGATCCTTCAAAATGCAATTCTTTAAAATTTTCTGCCTTCTCCAGAAAGGCAATGAGTTGATTATCATCATTGAACACCTGCCAATGCTGAGAATTATCTGGCACGCTCGGGCGGAAAACCACCTCAATGGTGTACTTGTTCGTTTTCAAACCTGGGATGTGGGAGCATGAGAGATGCTGAAACAGCCAATGAATCAGCCATGTCATTTTGGGCTCTTGGAATCGCCTCTATTGAAAAAGCATCAAATTCTTCGATGCTGTCCCATACCGCATTACGGTAATGTCTGAGCCTTTCATTCTTTACTTGGTAAATCCTTTTGACCTGATTTACAACTAGCTCAGCATCACCTTGTACTTTTAAATTTTTAATTCCTCTTTCTTTTGCGGCTTGCATACCGAGTAAGAGAGATTCATACTCAGCAGTATTGTTAGTGTTGAAAAACTGCAATTTGAAAGAGAGAGGAATGACTTCTTCCTCAGGAGATATCAACACGACCCCAGCGCCACATCCACTAGTTGCACAGCTCCCATCGAATTGCAATGTCCAGATCTTATTAAGATCTCCTTCCTGAACGAGAACAGCCCCTGTTTTATCCGTCTCAGTAGATAAGAAGTAATTCCCCATCCCTGATGATTCAAAAAGGATTTGAGCTTTGGGGTCTTCAGAGTTGGTAACCAAGTATTTCTTTTGTGATTCTGGCTCCAAAGTCTGCATTACGCCTTTGACTGGAATTCTAGCTTTGGACCAGTCCATATGAATTTCTCCACCAACTTCATTTGCAAAAACTTCTTCCCAAAGAATATTCCATATCTTTGCCATGTCGCAACAACGAGGACTGTCATTTTTACTCTTTTATCCGGGAAAGCCGCAAATGCAAATTGCGCGTCTTTGATTTGGCCAACCAACGGAACTTGCTTAGTTTCCAAAGAATAACATCTGCCGAAAGGCTTGGTAAGAGTGAGGCCCAAAGCATGGGCGACTTTTGCCGGCATGACATTATCAGAAGCCCCGGAATCAATTATGCAGTTACTCAGCTTGTGTCCATTGATCAGAAGAGAGAGATAGAAAGGCTCTATCTTGCCTGACGCAGATGTTGAAGCAACATTTATATGGGATTCAGGGGGAGTGGAAAGGATTCCTTTTGGGGAAACCTGATTAGATATAACAGCTTGACTTTGGATATACTTAGTCAATCTTACAAGCTGTTCGGGGTTTGACTGAAGATACTCAGCTTCAGACATTTGGATCTTGGTCTTTTTTGCATGATCTATAATATCAAATGCGGCCAAGGGTTGCGTTGGTAAAGGAATGAGTCCCTCACCTCGCGATGATGGAATAGGATTGGTGGTCTTAGTAGGAATGTGAGAGGACTGATTTGGAGGAGAGATAGGGGGAAAAGATTTCTTTGTAAAAGATTTGCCAGGGAGTTGAGTAGGAAGAGGATTACCTCTTTTAGCAATGATCGGAGGCGCGTTTGACACGGCCTTCTCCTGCTGGACATGGGCAGCAACTTCCGCTTCTTTTCCTTGCGAACGAGTAAAAACAGCATATGACTGCCCGCTTGCGTACCCCTGGGTACCCTCTTCTTCATCAGATTCTTCCTCATCAAATTCCATATACCCGATAGTAGAGTCGCCAGTCGGTTCACCGACATCTTGATCATCTTCGCCTTGAGACGAAGGTTCTTCATAATACTGCTCTTCTTCTTCAATCTCGGCCAGAGCATTGACCGGAGGGGCCTCAAGTGCCAACCGCGGAGCAGCTGTAGGTAAGCGCGGTCTTTGTGAAACATTGTTAGGAATGAAATTCCTCCGCGGAATATCCCGGTATGAGGAACTGGGAGAGGCCTGGGCCAACTGCTTCTTCAATGCAAGCAAATCGTTCGCCATCTTTTGGAATGCTGGATCAGACGAAGTGGTGGGCGAAGGGCCCAAAGATTTAGGCTTGGCTGATTCCTTTTTTAATTCACCGGATATTATCAGATTATCCTCTATGCGAATGGCAGCGGCTTGGGCGAGAACCAAGGTGGCAACTCGTTCCTGAAGGAGCAAGAAACTAACTTTCGAGCTCATAGCGTTTACGAAGAAACACTTTTGATTTTCCGGCGTTGGAAGCATGGCAACAGGGACACGGTTGATTAGTGCATTGAACCGGGTGACAAAATCGCGCATGGTCTCATTCACCTCCTTCTTCAGGTGAGTGATTCATGATAATAATGCAAATGCATCCTCTGAAGGCTTGTACCTATCTTCAAAAGCATCCCGCAAGGTGGCCCAACTGGTGATAGATCCGGCCGGCAAATGCTGAAACCATTCAGCTGCAGGTCCTTGTAGGGTTTCCAGAAAAAGGCGAACCGACACATCTTCGTGGGTCACATCCAAAATACTGCATGACATGATGAATGCAGATATGTGGGAATCCGTGCTTTGATTTCCGCTCCCATCGAATTTGGGAAAATTCTTTCGATTTCCGTGAGGGAGAGCGTGAACTGGATGTGGTAAAGCCAAAGGACCCATCACGTTTCCCCATGGTACCGCCATCTGAAAAGCCGGAAAGAGAACACGAGCTGGAATTGTAGTTCCGCTGAGTAGCAAGGCACTACAAAGGGATGTGGATGCCCCCTGCAAAAGACTTTTTCTTCGTGAAGGTGAGACACTCCTGGATGACCGGCTAGCCGAGCTTAGTGCTGAAAAACGTGCCGGTGTCACGCTGAAATTGTGCCTTTGAAGCAGATCGAAAGTAGGATCAGCTTCTCCACGGGCTCGCCTGCTGCGCGTAAAAGGTTCACTCGCCAGTGTTCCTTCCAGATCTGCAATGTTATGGCGCAGATTTAAACTTTCTTTTTGGTTGTACTTGCTGATTTTCTGGTTTTTCTGTCAAAAACCAGCAGCAAATACTTTTCTAGATATTTAAAAACTATCCTCTTCAGAAAACCGATTGCGGTTAAATGACAAATTACAACGAGGATAAGATGGCAGGGAAGATTAGTAAGCTGATTTTCTGATCTGATTTTAACTTTTTTCAGAGGGTTTCAAACTTTTTGCAAACAGTCAAAAACTCAGATCTATGGCAAAATACTGATTTTTTCAAAAACTCAGCGAACTAAAGATCTTTAACTGGACCAGATCTATGACTCTCAGAAGAAAATTTTTCAATTTGAGCACTTTTGCAAATTTTTGGATTTTTAACAAAAAGTTCAGATTTGCAAACAGGCAGCAATCTGCTGATTTTTCTGATTTTTTATCTTACTACCATCATAGATCTGACAGATCTATTCGATCCCCAGTGAGTCGCCAAAAACTGTTGGTCCGAAAATCTGTCGCCTGGACAGATCTATGGATAGACGAGCCAACAGTGTGCAGGGCTTAGCCCCTCTTTGAGTCAAAGAAAGTGAAACTGGTTTATTGCTATTCTACCAAATAGGGAATCTATGCAAGTCTCACAGATTCTGCCTTCGGGGTTTGGGATCTCATCCCAGTAGAGTGTTTCAGGCTGCGAAAAGAAAGGAATGAAAGAGGGAAAAGAGAAAGAACAGATCCGAAGGAAGAAAAGAAATGAATTCCAAAGCAGAAAGGTCAGAAGATTTATGTTTTTGGGTTGGTAGTAAACAGAGCCAAACCTACTTGCATAAATAAACAAAGCAATACTGATGAGCAAATGACAGAAAAGTAGATATGAATCCAACAGATTAAACACATACAGATCTAACGTAAGGAAGATCTAATGCATAACACAGCTATTGAGCACAAAGTCTTAATATTTGTATTACTGTTTTCTTCTGTTACAAGAAAGCTCAAAGTCTTTCTCTCCTCACTTCTATTTTCATCTAAAAAATGTTCACCCACCAAATACAACAAGTATTCCAGTATTTATAGAAGAGAGGAGAAGGAAAGAAGGCAAAAAGGAGCCAACCACCTATTTACAAAGATATTTACAAAATATCTAAAAGTCATGTTGACTTTTGACAACTTGATGGATGACATCATCCCATGATGCAACATGGATGATGTCATCATTTGTGCCAACACACTTTAGACATTTCAACAAGAAAGTCGAGAATAGAGAGAAGAAGAAGAAGAAGAAGAAGAAGAAGAAGCAGCTACTCGTCATCGTCATCCTGCGGCCGAAAGGGGGTTGCCTGCTTCTGATGCTGCTCAGGAGATGATATGTGGAACTGAGCGCGGTATTCCAAAAACTTGTTAATCATGGGCCCAAATTGATCCTGTGATGGATCCTTGTGCCGCTTCGGCCGATTGCTTCGCAAGTCTCCCGCTCGCTTATGAGCTTTTCTGGGAGTTTAGAATAATCTTTCTCCGCCTCGATGAGGAACCCGATGAAGTCCCTACAGGCCAGCAGGTTGTTGATAGATTCAGTGTCAAATGTGACCTCTGGCCCCGTTCCTTGAGAAGCGATCTCCTTGAAGATCCGGATAGTTTCATCAGCTGATCTCATGGTAAAGGAAGGAGTGAGCAGCCCTGGAGACATGTTAAGAACAATTCGCTCCATTTGATGCATCGCATCCAGGGCCTCTTCCTTCACCTTGTCTATCTTTTCCAGAACAAATTCCAGCTGATCTATCCGATAGTCCAGAGTGGACATGGTTTTGTTGAGGGCCCTTGGATGGCCGAAAACTCCGAACTTGACCAGATCTTCGACTGAACAGTCGAACATTTGTTGAAAGGTCTCATGTTGGAGTCTAGCATGATCTAGCTCTTCTGATATGGGACCCGCTAATACTTGGAGTTCCTTGTTCACCTTTTTGATGTTTAGATATGAATTGACATACTCGGCGATCACTCTTTCACTGTCCTTGAGGATCTGGCTCCTCCAAGCAGAAACGGCCATACCCCTCGCCGATCTTTGAATATTCATTGATTTTCTCCCCGCCGAGAAGCTCGAAGTCTCGGCGGCAATGTGGGAGGTGCACTACCCATCTTCTCGTAAGGCTTGAAGCGTATATTTGTTCTGCTCCTTCGAGTAGCCTTTTCTCTTCTTTTATTCCTCAAGCTTTTGCAGAGGGCATCGATCATGGAAAGAGCTTCCCCCGAGACTTTCGAAGACGTCCCCATTGTGACTTGAGTCACGTTAAAATCTGTCGGAGACAGATCTTTTTCTCCTTGAGGGGATCTGGGTATGCTATTTCCATAACTCTCTCACCCGCAGCACTTTGAGAGAAGCGTGTTACAGCTTTTTCTTTGCCCCTTTGGCTGGAATCACTGAAAAGTCCATCGGAGCGATGGGAACTTTCCTCTTTTGTTGGCTCAGCTGACTGAGAGATCCAAGCTGGTCCCATAGAAGAAGGACCAGAGACAGAGGAGGAGGGAGCAACAGTAGAAGAGGGGAAAAACGTGGAGACACGCGGCGGTGGCATTGAAAGCATAGCCGAAGAAGTGTCCACGGGAGGAAGGGAAACCACAATTGTGAAGACAAAGGAAGGGAAGGGAGCCCGAAATGAGGGAAGAAATGGAAGAAGATAAATCAGTGAGGGAAGAGAAGATAGACGAAGAGGCAGGGGAAAGAGTAGAAGAAGAGGCGGAGGACATGACCAAAGGGATGGTCGCCTGAGTTACTTGAGGAGGGGAAGGAAGAGAAGAAGAAGGGATAGAAGGGACTTCTGTGGTTGTAGCAATGCCGACATCCTGAGTGGATGGGCGTATGGGACTATCCTCTGCTGCTTCTTTCTCTGTGAATCCAGAGTTATTACCTGTTCTGGCGCTGTGGAAAGAGGACTCTCGGGGGCTTCTTCTTGAATGGTGCTGGATTCACCTTCCACACCTTTGCCTTTTAGCTGCTTCTTGGACCTTGGAGGTGCATTGCCCAATGGGGAGGTTGTGAAATCTACCCCGAGGTAGATCAGCCCTGCTCATGCGGCACCAAAGGTGCTCGTCTTCTCGCGCATAGTCTCCTTGACCCTCTCCTCAATTGTTTGAGGAGCCTTGCTTCACAATGGCCGGGAAGGGCCAATCATCCCCTTCCGTGTCATTATACACCTTGTACTTCATCTTCCGTAGTTTGGAAGCCTTTGGGGACAATGGCCACTCCGTATTGAATAATTTCCGCCAATGCTAAGCGAGAATGATCCTTTCTTCTGAGTTCCACCTCGTGGATGACGTCAATGTAAATATCCTCAATTTGAGGGACATGGATCGGATCAAGCTTAGCCCTTGGCAGCTCCTTGGGTCAAAGGTAGGCCTCGGCCGGGAAGTCATGTTTCAAATTGAGCAACTCCAGCTCTGCGAACATTTCCTTCGCCTTGTGATGGGAGGAGCATGTGTACCGGCCCACTGTGAGGGGGAAAGGAGTTCCGCCCTTCTTTCTTTTGAGGCATTTCTCATGGTATGTGACCAGCCGCCTTGATAACTCTAGTAGAATCAGCTTAGGTCCAAAGATACCTCGTAGCTCTGGTTGGCTCGCCCAAGAAGTTGACCGCCCTCGATAGGTAAATGTGGGAAACTAGGTGAACAGGGCCCCCACTTCTCCACGGTTGACACAATGTTTTTGGTCGTGCGACCATGAGTTAGATTTGGCCTTAACAGGCAAATGATGTGATAGAAGAAAGCATCATTAATTTTGGTGAATTGAGGATGCTATTCTCCACCTCGCCTGATAATATTCATATATTTTGACCTGAGGCCAAATTCCACTTCGGTTTAGCCCCGGATAATCCCTCTCCGACGCTGCAGCGTAGACTACGTAGGAGTTCATATGGAACACTCCCGTTGTGGCGAATTGTTGTAGCTGCTCGGAGATGGTGCTGCTTATTATTTCTCCCAAAGAAAAGCGCTTGCTCGTGCACATTCTTATTCATTGTTTCCAAGTACCTCAAAAGATCCATTTATGGAAGTAGTGGGCGTCGAAAGCCCAAGACTCTACTCAGAAAGTAATAGTATCACCGAGCTCTTCGAGAAGTCACTGCGGTGGATGATTTGGGGCCACCGGGTTACCACCTTCTTGTTTTTCAAGTAGACTTCATTCATTAGTTGCATGCATTGGTCTTCATTATCTTCCCAGGCCTTGATGCACTCTTCTTGGCTGACGGCCACAAAGTGCCGGTGGTGAGGGATGCCGAGCATTATCTCAAAATGACGGGCAGTGAGGTTTATGACTACCTCGCCCTTGCTGTTTTCGACACATCTTGTGTCCTTGTTGTAAGATTGTGCAATCACCATCATGAATTCATTGTTGACGGCACTGACGGGGATTCCTCCGGTGAAATGCAGGGCACTGCCTATTAATTTGTCCATCCACGGACTTCTTGTAACCTTCTGAGTCCTAACCCAGAATTCTTCCATGTCAATGTGACCCAACTCTGAGTCTCTGACATCCATACTGCATTCAGCCTGTGATTCGGGCATCCTGACCCTTTGATATTTGTACTTCATCTCTTCCTCTGTAAGCTTAGCCTTTCCTCTTGGTTTGGTGGGTCTCTTGCTGGATGTAGACATATGTTCTTTTGAACTCAGTTGCTGATCTGCATGAAGAAGAAGCGAGACCCAATCCAAAAAGGTCGAATTAGTCATTTGATCTTCCATTGGAAAGTCAGCAGAAGAAAGAGTTAGAGATTTTAAGGCTCAGGGCGCAGGGCGCATGAAAATTGCAACTTGCAGGCCAAATAGATAAGGCGCATGGCGCATGGATGTTGCAGATTGCATTTTATAAAGGGCGCATAGAATTTTCATGTTGCATTGGGATTTGGTGCGCCCTTCGGTGCATGGATGGATCGTGTAACATTGACTTTTCGTGCGCCAAAGGGATATGGCGCGGCGCACAAAGAGTTTACACAACATAATGTTATTGCAATCGGGGATGCGCCTGCGCCTTTATAGCTTCATACTTGCGCAGATAAAGCTTGTGTTGCATGGAAGCTGGGTGCGCCATGGGCGCATGGAAACGTGATGCAGCACAAAAGGATGGCGCGCCAAAGGGGCGTGAGATTTGACACTTGTAGCATGTGAAAGAGACGCGCCAAAGGGCGCAGAGGTTAATGATGCAGCAAGCAGAAAGGGTGCGCCATTGGCGCGGGTTTTGCTCACGTTACAAGGCGGTCAGATGCGCCAAAGGGGCGCACATGTTCATGATGTTGCAGGGGTGACAGATGCGCCCGAGGAGGAAAATAGAGCTGAACTTTCAAAAGGGGGTTTTACATGATGTAGGTTCCTTCTACTCCTTTGTTTTTATTTGAAAGGCTCAGTGGGGTAGATAAAATGATCTAGACCAGGAGGGCCACAACCACTGTTTCAAGAAAACGTCCTTCTCTAGCAGATCTGGAAAGAGGAAGGATAGCATGGGGGGGGAGATAACAAACGGAGGAGGCTAGGCCAACACATTTGTATTTCGAAACCAACTAGCAAGCTAGAACCAGACCAAGAACACACCAAGAAACAAAAACACAAAACGGACAAGGAGAAGAACCCCTTACCTGGATAAATAGTAAGAGACGCGCGACGGGTCCACAAGGCTCTAAAACGACGAGCAAGGGCCGACAGGTGCGCAGAAAAATCACGTGTTCGGTGAAAAGTGAAAATGACACTTTGGGCGCGCACGCACATATATATAGAAAAACTGGTCATCAATGCGCCACCTACTTTTGAAAAGCGCATGAAAACCGCATTGCCGACAGAGAAAGCGTGCGCCTTTGGCGCACGAAAGTATTTGACAACAGAGATAAAGCGCGTACCTTTGCACACACAAAAGCATTGCATCGACATGAAGTTATGTGTTGTACCTTTGCGCATGCGCACAAAACGGTTTTCTTGCACAAAGATTATGTTGCGCCCTTTGCGCACTAAAGAGTGGCGCAACAAAAGTTGTACCAACACAAGCGCATGCGCCTTGGGGATTTTACGCAGGAAGGTTCAACATTCTTTTCGCGCATGAAAAGTTGTGTTGACATTGAAAAACCATGCGCAACATTTCGAACACAAGGGATCCCTAAAGGCTTTTTTACGGGATAACACTCAAGGGGCATACGGGAATTGCCTTATTCGCTTGGGTATCAAAAAATAAAATTAAAAACTGATTTGCGTATATACAAATCGATTTGCTTCCATTTGATTTGCACAAATCGATTTTGAGGGAAGCAAAACTCTTTCTCTTTCTCTTTCTCTTTCTCTTTTTTAACACCCAAATCATTTAAAATACCAATAGTTCAAATACACATTTTCTTAAAAATAATATCATGCATGCAAGATTCCATGTATTAAACAAGTAGCATTAATGGAGAATTTCTAGGTTCCATATAAAACATTCCAATAAACAAAAAGCACCAAGTCCGTAAATGATAATTCAAATATTCTCATAAAGTTGGCTTGACATAGCATTGTCAATTAAAACCGAGTCAATTATTATCAAGGGTCATAGAAAAAGTCGAACATAACAAAAGATGACCACACTGATTAAAAGAAAGTAACTGAAATACGAATAACCGAAAGATTCATTATTATTTATGAACCATTTTACCTACGATCAAGGCCTAATCATGTTTAGCAGGATCATCAAGGTGGGTGCGGGGTTACCCATTCAACAGTGTCATGCCCTATAGCCGAAGCTGTGGGTCATGACACGATGGACCAAATGAACTCATACACACAATGATGATCATGTATAATCCTGATTAGACTTAACCATAGTTAATTTAACTTTTCTAGAAATTTGGGATGTTACACTCCACATGACACAAAATATTTACAAGACATGGAAAGTCCACTAACCAAATCACCTCATCCGCCTATTAAACAAACAAGAAAATAAATGTATGCACATTTGTGTTATAAATTCATGGGTATCCCTTTAAACGTTATTAATAAAATGAAGAAGACAACCCTTAATGTGAAAATATGGGATTCCTTATCTATTCTGTCTTAGTGGTATCTTTTGCAAGAATCTTTAAAGTAGTTTTCATGGTCTGAACCAATCATACAAAAATTAAATGTAATGGTCAACCTTTACCAACCAAAGGATGAGAAAGTAATTAAAATGAAGAATTCTCCACCCTTTTATATGTCTTTGATTTTTGTAGACACCTAGTACATAATTTTATGATAGATTTAGGTGTTAGTACTTTTGTAATGCCCAAGAAGATAGCAAACATTTTAGGCATTGAGTATAATCCAACCTCTAAAGGAGTCTTACAACTTGATGGCTCAACTGTCAAAGTATTAGGATTCATAAAATATCTTGAGTTAACCCTTCATGCTTGTCCTAGCTTAACCATAACTCAAGATATATCAATCATTGATCTACCTCCTTTATTTTCCCTCTGCCTATCAAGAGATTTCACAGCCAAAGTGGGTGGTTATTTGTATTCTAATTAGTCTTGTGTGCTCTTAAGAACTAGATATGGTACAAGATTTACCATTCAAGTAGAACCAATTTCCTCTTGCTATGTTAAATATGACCGAACCCCTTCAATTACAATTTCATGGTCTAAGAAGAGGATGGAAATGAATTAATATCAATACAAAAGACTAATCCTCCTTCAGTACATAACCTCTTATTAGATGAATGGGACAGAAAACTATGAATTTGATCCTTATGACACAACTAAAGAAAATATTTGTGAAGCCTATTGTATTCATGAATAAAATCCTATTGTTCCCATGCCTTAAATGGAAGAAAATCATGGTTTAGATTTATGGAAGATTGTCTTTGATGGCTCAAGAATCAAAAATGGAGTTGGTGCAGGTGTAGTGCTAGTTTCTCCTATGGGAAAAAAATCTTCTTTGCTTATATATTGCAATTTTCTTGCTCGAAAAATGTTGTGCCATATGTAGCTTTAACTCATGCATTATTGCTAGAAGAAAAGAGAAATATCAAAGATTTGTAAGTATTTAGAGATACAAAGTTGGCTATTCATCAAGTTATAATGATGTGTGTAATAGTAATTTGGAGAGCTTATACACAAATATACTACATGCATAGAGCCAAACATAGAAAACAAACAAATATTTTAATCACACAATATAATGGTTTCACTATATTATTCAATGTAGTAATCTACAAGTATATAGGAGTTTCTCCTAGATTAAAGTAGAACAAATTCCCCGAATATATCCACCACACAATCATATGGGTGTTCTCACAACCACCTAATATACCTCCAAACCTATTTATGTGTGTGGTTATAACAACCATTATACACGTAAATCATATAACTAATTATTCAACAACCCTCACAAATATACTAACTATTACAATGGTGAATTATACTATAATGATTTCCTAACATTCCCCCTAGTGCGGACAAGGGAGAAAAACACTCACACTTTCTTTGCATCTTACCACCTGTGCGTGCTCATGATCCGGATGGTTTTTAGGACAGCCAATAGCCTCAAAAAGGATGGTTTTACAAGAAAATCAACAACCTTAACAAGGATGGTAAGACAACCAACAACCTAAAAAAGGACGGTTTTACAAGACAACCAACAAACTCAACAAATGATTGTTTTACAGACAACCAACAACCTCAATATCATGATGCTGATTTTCCTTTGTGCCTTCGTCTATCCACTATGTTTTTCCTTTAGGGAATTATGTAGGAAAAATGCTTACTGAATACAAATCTAAAAAGAGGAAAAAATGAAAATGGAACATGGAGACCATGTTCCCCCCTCAATGTGAAAATTTCACTTATCAACACAAAATAGAACTTTGAAATCATATTGCACATAAACAAACCGCAACTCTAAAATAAAAGCAAACTCACACTCACACAAAATACCACCACATCTTCGTGCGGCCCGTTGTTAGTGGTCGACGAGATCGTTGATCAATCTCCAACCTCCAATGCCTCCATCCTCCAAAGTATCATATTGTTATATCACCGGATTTGATTTGGATGCTCAATAGTTTCCACATTGTACTTTATTTTTTCTCCTTTCGCAATGTGAAACACTTTATTTTTTAGACGTCGGGTAACACCGAAAATGCATCCGTAAGGAATTTTTTTAAAGAATTTAATGACAAAATGAAGTTTTACTTGAAACTCAATTTTTGACTATTACGACATGAAAAACAATAATATTGAAACTCTTATCAATAATTTAGGCAATATTTTTGACACAATGTTGACTTACAATAATTTACTTTAAATGATATTACGAATGTGACATCACTGATATATTGACACACTTTTTAAATGATGAACATATAACTATAATTTTTGACACGTGACACACAAAATGATGAATTTTGACTCTTGAATTTGACAATTTAGACCATACATGAAAATAGAAAACTTACAATGTTAATGGACACACACAAAACTAAGGCCTAAACAAGCTTATTTTGGACTACTACGATAATAGACCTCTTGAAAACAAATCACCTATAAAATACTATAAACACAACCACACCTTTTAATAAAATGCGAGGACTTTGAAATGCTATGTTGACCGAGATTTGGTTTTGTATACTTAGTAGTCGAGGTAGCCTGGGCGTGAAGACAAATGAAGGATATCCTTTCAGCTCGGGCGGGCAACGAATAATAATGAGTCTCCATACAACGCTGGTAGTTTCAACGAATAATTTGAGTGCCACGTGGATCAATGTTATTTGAAATCATGGGCTTTTGCCTTGAGGCGGTTTAGCAAAAAATGGTCAGAGTTATTTGGTTGAAGACCGTGAAAATTTTATGGGGCGAGTGCGGATTTGGTAGGCGGCGTGTTAGCTTGCATGGATTAGTAGCTACATCATGAGACTGAATTATTCATTTGCATGTGTATAGAATGGAATCTGAAGACTAATGAGTTGAGGCCGCTCCAACCTGAATCCATGATGTCTTCAAGACTTAACCAGAACCTGAATGCATGATAAAATATTGCGCAGATGTGTAGAATAAGAATGAGTCACAAAACTACAGTATTCAATGTACCAATTATTCTCCTTTTGCTCCAATGGCCATGAACCCAGTCTGTCCTGCTCGAATGAGATGGTTATGTGGGATTTTCTTCTTTTCCAACATCCTCCTTTCTCACTCCATTGAGCTTATTCTCCACTCAAGTTCCTTAAATGCCTCCACACACTTCTAACACTGCAGGAAGAGAAATTGTGGCCGAGTACTATAGATGCAAATGCCAAATATTAAAACATGTTCAGGGCAACAAGAAAACCTCAAAGAATGCCCCTCGGCCAAATTTTTAATATTCCATTGCATTTGATCAGCTCTGATACCACTAATATTAATTTGGAGAGATTATACAAAGATTTAATACATGTACAAATCCAAACACAGAAAACAAACAAATATTTTAATCACACAATATAATAGTTTCACTTTATTATTCAGCATAGCAATATACAAATATATAGGAGGAGTTTCTCCTACATTCAAGGAGAACAAACTCCACAAATCTCTCCAGCACACTATCCTATGAGTGTTCTCACAACCACCCAATATACCTCCAAACCTATTTACGTGTGTGGTTATAACAACCATTATACACATAAATCATATAACTAATTATTCAACAACCCTCACAAATATACTAACTATTACAATGGACCACTATACTATAACAATTTCTTAAGAGTGTGCTGCCAAGAATAAATTCCTCTTCGATTATCGGCATAGAGTTTTGGATCTCTTAGAAATTTTTGATGTTATTAACCTTCAAGTGGTACCAAGAAAACTAAACATAGAAGTTGATCATATGAAGGGTATTGGGTCATAATTCTCTCCATCTAAGTACCTCATACAAGAATGAATCGGGATTTTCATCGCTGCAATTCAAATTACAAGAAAGCTATGGAGAATAGGTCGTCGAGTTAAGAAAAAAAAATTCATAAAGGATTGGTGACACTTGATCATATCTTCAGCCGCAATAATGAATTTAAATTAAAAATAAAGAACATGCTATCCAAAGAAGAGGAATACTAATTAGGGACTATCATGGAGGATAAAGAGTGTTGCTAGGAAAGGTATGTAATGAAGATGAAGTACAAGCCTTCATATCCTTGTGTCATAGATTTAATGATGTTTTTTCATGGATTTATAAATATCTTAGAGGATTTGATCCAAATATTTCCCAACATTCCATAGACCTTGATCCTAATTCCAAACCAATTAGGAAAAAAAGTCTTATTAACCCCAAAATTGAACCCCTCATGAAAAAAGAATTATCCAAGCTCATAGAAGAAAATATTATATTCCCCATCAAGTACTCCTCATGGGTGGCTAATTCGTTCCTGTTAGGAATAAAAATGGAGAAATCTAGTTGTGTGTGAAATTAAAACATTTAAACAGATAAATCCTCAAGGATCATTATCCTTTTCCCTCGCTTTAAAAATTATAAAAATAGTGGCGTGAGTTGAAAGGGTTTCTATTTTGGATGGTTATTCTGTTTTAACCAAATTGGAGTCAAAGAGGAAGATCAGCATAAAACAACCTTCACAACCAAATGGGGAACCTATTTCTATGAGAGTATGTCATTTTGGTTAGCCAATGCTTTGGTGTCATTTTTTAAAGATATGTGGATATCTGCATTCAAGGGCTATATAAACAAGTTTATCCTCATCTACTTGGATGATATCATAGTGTTTTCAAGGGCAGGTGAAGATCATATGAAACACCTTGAGAAAGTGTTTGAAAGGTGTAGAGAGTTTGGAGTGTCACTCAACCCAAAGAAATGCATCTTTATAGTCCCCGGAGACGAGAATTTTGTGTCATGGTGTTTCAAAAGATTTTGTTTCTAACAACCCAAAAATGATTTCATCCATTCTCTCTCTCTCTCTCTCTCTCTCTCTCTCTCTCTCTCTCTCTCTCTCTCTCTCTCTCTCTCTCTCTCTCTCTCTCATTTCTAGCTCACAAGAAAGCATTACAATATTTCCTTGGAAAGATTAATTTTGTTAGGAGGTTCATTCCTAACTTTGCAGGACTTTTCAAGCCCATTACCTTGATGCTCAAGAAGGATGTGGCTTTCAAATGGACCAAGGAAGGAAAATAAAGATTTTTCAAAATCAAGGAAGAAATTTATCAAGCACCTACCCTCATCAATCCATATTATACAAAAGACTTCATTGATTATGCTTATGGGGCCAAGGCTAGTATTGCTACTATGTTGAATCAACAAAATGATGAAGGTTTAGAACTAGTGGCCTTCTTTAGCCAAAAATTGAAATATTATGAATTGAGATACAACCATGTGGAGAAGCAAGTCTTTTCCATCATAAGAGACCTTAAAAAGTTCAAGTGTATGCTTTCCACAAGCCGCATCAAGGTATCAGTCTCTCATCCCAATGTAAGAGACTTCATAATGGGAGCAAAAATTAGTGAAAAGAGAGTTGGATGGGTGACAAAAATTATGGAGTATGATGTTACTATATAAAGGCCACTAATCTAGTTAGAGGTAGAGCATTGTATGAGAAATTAGCTTTTTATGCTACAAATGACCAGCAGACTCTTATTTCTTAGAGGAGAACGAAGAACAATCAGCTATAACTTTTTCAAATGAAGATAATTGGACATATATTATGACAAGATTATTTTATGCAGGTGAATACCCTCTTGATTTGAATCAAGCTAAGAAGTGTAATTTTAGGTTGCAATCCATTCCATACGAGTTGGTAGCCAGAGTCCTTTTTTGGAAGGACTTAGATGGTGTATTACTAAGATATGTTCGCAAGAAAAGGTGAAAAAGGACCTCATGGAATGTCGCAATGGTTATTTTGGTGATCACTTCTCCCAAAAGCTATAACAATCAAAATCTTGAGATCTGGACACTTTTTTCCTACACTATTCATAGATGCTCACAAATGGAGTCTCAGCAAATGCAAGGAATTTCCCTATTCACTAACAATAAAATGTTAGAAACTCTTCAACTTCATCTGATCCAAGAGGATCAAAATTTTACTCAATGGGGACTTGATTTCATTGGAATGATCAATCCAATATCAAGTACGTGCCACAAATGGGTTTTAACCACAACTGACTATTTCACTAGGTGGACATAGGTTACAACATTAAAATAAGTAATTGAATCATTTATCCGTGAATTCTTTGAGGATATTATAAAACGTTTTGGGGTTCCCAAACCATAATTTATGATAATTCTAAGGAATACTTGGGCTATAAAATATTGGACTAGGATCTCAAGCGGGGATCTATTTGATAATATCTTCCAACTATTATCCTCAGGGTAATGGTCTAGTTGAATCTACCAATAAGAACTTGATCAAAATCATAAAGAGGATAATGGATATGAATAAAAGGTAGTGGCATAAAAATATCAAAAATTCTCTTTGGGCTAATAGGATTATACCTAAAAGGGCTATAGGTAACTCTAATTTCATTATTGTAAATGGTAGAGAGGCCGGGATTCCATTATATCTGGAATTACTTTCTTTTAATTGGCACAACAATTGTAGTTAAAGGGTGAGGATGAAAGAGAAGTCTATATGGAAAAAATATTTGAACTTGAAGAACGAGGTGGTATGCCTTGATTGAACTGTAGAAACATCATGAGTTTAAACCAAGAGGTGGTTTGATAAAAATTCCAAGCCTCAAGGTGTAGATATTCAAATAGTTATGAAATAGGATGTTGATAGAGCTAAACCAAGACAACACTTTATGTTTGATGTATCATGGAGCGACCCATATATGATCACAACCTATAAGTAGAATATTTTTTTAAAATTTTAAATCTTAGTGTAGAGGCAGTCCATATCCTAATCAATGGGATTTATCTTAAACCTTCCTTCTAAGTTTTGTCTATTACATAATGTACATATTTGTGTTTTATGTTTCCTATGAATTTTTGTTGTTGTAGGTTTTTTTTTTGTCTTTGTCTTACGACCATTGATTGAACTATCTCCCTTAATAATTTAGTGGTGATCCTTTGAATAAGTGTTATGTTACACAAGTGTTGGATCTGCTTGCAATTTTCATAGGTTGTGGAAGCCATGAAACAAAGGTTATATGCCACATCATGTTTAAAAGTTGTGAAATGATGAAGTGATGAAGAAAATAAGTCTTCTAAGGAAGAAATGAAATTTTATGATAACTTCATACTTAATGGATGTGTTACGCTATCGATCAAGTACATCTAGCAAAAATATTTTCCTTGAAATTCACCAAACTAGTGTCAAAATAACACTCTTGATATATTAGACAACTATATCTAAGTTCTAGACTTATGTGAAATCCACTTGAAAACCAAAAAAAAAAAAATTTAGTATTATACGAAATGGAGAGGTTAGTGTATTAAAGATCTTCTAGAATCCATGTAATAAAGGTGAATCCATGGAGGTCAAAAAGCCACATAACAAAAATATAGTGTTGTGGGTGATCACAAATGAAAAAGATCAGCTAAGTATGAAATAGAGAGAAACTCATGGAATTCAAAATACCACGTAAGTCCTAGGTCCGCCGAACAAGAAATGTTGAAACTTGTGTTACAAGGAAAATAAAAGTTATGGAACTCAAAATTCCATATAATGTAGTAAAAACTGTGGAACAAAGGATCCACATCACTAAGGAAAATCTTGCAGAATGAAACAAATTCCGCAAAGTGGAAAACAAACCTTCGAGAGGTCAAAAAAATGTTGTAGATTGGATGATTGATTATGGATTGAGATGAATGTAAAAAGTAAATCTATGAGTTTTATGTGACTCATCAAACATCATTAAACCCACGAGAAGACTTAAACATCAAGGTGAACATCAAAGGTCTACAAAATAAAGGAAAATTCATGCATAATACAAATCTAATTCCATACCACCCCAACTACTATAATTAAATGTTAAATGGTGCCATCATTTTTAGAAGATATGATGGTGTTTGAATGGAAGGAATATTAGGTGCCCATACCTTCTCTGAAATCTGAATGATGATTGGTCTTTAAGGGTTGATAGGGTGGTTTAATTCATTTAATGAAGTATGTGATCTGACTCTCTCCTCTTCCTCCCTTATTATTTTATAAATGTAAGTGCACTGGGCACATAAAAATAGTCAATTTTGTTAAGTCCTATAGATCTTCCCTTTTGAGCTCAAAACTTGTGTTCGCGGGACTCTATAATATTCATGTGGAAGTTTTACATGCCTTTTCTATAGTGCCCACTTCTTTTTGACACCTTTTGATGCTTATTTTGATACAATTGATCACATTATGGACATTATTATGTTTTGATTTAGTATGTTGTTAGACATTTGATCATGGATTATTGTTGATCTTGATTTGGTTATGATACATGATGATTATTAGAGACACTCATATGTGGATGATGATATATTATTTGACATGGATGTTTCATGGATGTTGTTCGGACATATGATTTTAGATATTATGAGTAGATCTAGAAATGAATATTTGATGATGATGATATATTTTTTGATTTAAAATGCAAATGATGTAGTTGTTACTTTGATGTTGTTGTGATTAATTTATATAGTTGATTTTGTGATTTCATTTATATCATGTTGGATGTTTTGATATGGCCATGAGGCCAAAGGAGGTATTTTTATTTTGTAGGTTAAAAATATCACAACAAAAACATTGGGGGATCGGAGACCAACCACAATGGAATTCTAGGTGAATTCGACAAGGTCACCATGGCAACTTGTTTTGTGTGTGTATGTTGTTTTTTGTTAGGGATTCCCATGGGGGGGAATTCCTTTATACATGACCATGGGTTTGTGTATTTTATAAATTTGTTTCTTTTATTATTTTTGTATGTATTTTATTAGTAATGTGTTCCTTTCTTTAAATTAATTAAAATTGTGATATATTAATGTGAGGAAACATATGGTTAAAATTTAAATAAATTAAATTGAGATATGGGAAAGTAATAATGGAAGTTGTTGGTTGATGATATTAAATATGTAAGGTTGTGTAAGAGTTTGTGTAATTCTGATTTTGGAGTATGAAATACTCCACCTCCATGGAAATTCGAATTTGTCCTTGGGGGTTGTTTTAGGAGGCTTGTGGGACAAGTAAAACTTGTCCCATACCTCTAAATTTAATTTACCAACCATACTTATGGTTGGAGAAGTGATTTGTGACTTTTATAATGAATTTTATTAATCATGTTGCTTGTTTTGGGTTGCACTTTCTTACATTTTATTTATTTTTCTATCCCTTGAGGTGTGGGCTTTTTGGAGTGTGCAAAAATAGTCATTCTTCACCCACCTCTTTATTGTGCTTGGGAGAATAGATTTTGTCTTTTGTGTTTGAATTGGCAGATATGTGATGTGGCATCTTACATGGATCCACATCATCCTCTTCTCTCCCTCTTCTATATAATTCAAACTCTTTGCTTATTTTGGGTTGTTGAACCTTTTTGCATTCTTCCTTGGGGCACATTTTTGCTTTGTATGGAGCTCTTGTGGATTGTGGAGGAATTTGGAGATAACTTCATACTTGGAATTGTTGTTTTGAACTATGTTCTTGGCATTTGAAGCTTGTTGTTGGAAACAAAAGTAACCATGGAGAGGTAGGAATTCAAATATCCTTTTTATGTTGTCTTTTTTTTGTTGTGTTGTGTGAATGGTGCATGTTTTGTTTTATTTATTGGCTGGTTGGGTAGACTGCCTTAGGGAAGGTGTAGGAGAAAGCTATGGAGAATCCATATGGGGGCATAAGGAATGCCATTGGCATCAGAGTTTTGTGGAGGGAGTTTGGGTTTGGGATCCACCATGGAAAAGAAATAGCTTGCATTTCTTACTTTGTGGGGGAATAAGGAAATCTTTGGGGGCATAAGGAGGGATTTGTGGGGGCATAAGGATATGTGTGTAATGAATTATCTTGGTGGTTTGTTACTGGTGGATGTCCAATTCTCAATTGGGAGGAATAAGTAGCTTCCCCCATAGACCTTTCTCCTTTGTCTTGCATGATGATGCCTGAGTTCTGTTTTGAAATGTTTTTAAATGCAGTTGTGAACTACTATTTTTGTGTTGAATTGTGTTTTAAAAAAGGAAATGTGTATGTGAAAGAATGTTGTGTGTTGTGGAAGCCATTTGTTGCCATGGGTTGAATCGCATCTTTTATTGTATTTTGGTTGGGGCTTGGGGCCAATGATGAAGGAAGGATTCTCCTTTCATTGGATGTCTTGGTTGGGTGGAGAGTGTTACCTTCCCCCTCTTTTGTTGTGATCAACTTAGAGAAAGAGAAAATGTACATGTTGCTTGTCTGGAGAAAAGGAAAAATTACTTTGATAGTCCCTTATGAAAACACACTCATTTGTAACCTTTCCTAGTTGTTGTGGATGAAATTGTAATATGTATTTTGTGAAGAAAGATGTATGTAATTTGATTATGAAGTTAGATATTTGAATTTTGAAAGACATGTATATTTTGTTTTGGATATTGGAAAGAAAGAATTCAAAATGTGTTATTTACATCCAAAACATGGAAAGATGTAAAGATGTATTCCTTCTGAATTAATAAAGAATTGTAATATCTTCTCTCATTTGCATTGTTGTGTGAATTTGAATGTTAAAATGTGATTGGAATCTCTGTTTTGAAAATGGGAAGAAGAAGAAATATGTATTAGGAAATTATATTTTGTTTCTTTTGAAATATATGAAATTGGAAATCAAAATTTACCATCTAGCTTTGAAATGAATTGCTTACATACAACTAAATTTATTAGGCTAGAGTAGACGTAAAGATATTACACTTAAATGATAAATTGGATATAAATTTTTTTCCTTGAAGTGAATCTCTGCTTTGCAAAATTTTAAAAGCTGGTAAATTTAAATAAAAATGCACAGTTCAGACCTACACTTAATAATAAAATTGGAATTGACATAATTTATCATGCTAAGCCATTAAGGAACTCAATTGACAAATAACACTTAAGAAAATAAGTTTAAACATTACAAATTCGAGCCAAATCCTTCTCACGGTCATTTTACTGTCTTTTGTTGGAAAAAAATACAAATTGAAATCAAACAAGTGAATTTAATTTCCTAAAACACTTTAAACCCTCCCTAGATCGATCCTCCATGTCTTTTTGGCATGTTGAGTGAAGGAGGTGATCTAATTGAATCAAATTTGAAAGTTGGAAATTACCAGTTGGCTTTTTAAAATCCTACGAGACACTTTTTGTAAAATTGACTCCTTAAACTTTACAAACATGTAAAATTTATGTTTCATGTTCAAATAGGGCATCGAGAGATTTCCAAAAAGTCCTTGTTTTCCCCAAACTGAGCTTTCTAGAAAAAGTTATGGCACTTTGAAGTTTTTGTGCCTTGGCGGGAAAATTTGAAAAATTTTCCCTGGCGGGCCCGCGGCCCGAAAAAGTTCCCATTAAAAATCCTTAGATTTTTTTTTTTTTGAAAAATTTTTGGTTCATGAAAAGTTTTGAATTTTCCTCCTCCGGCCCATAGCCAATCATAGGCTTCCACGTGTCCTCATGGGGCAGCGGCGGAGGCACGACATCTTTTTTGCCCTTTTGACTTTTTTTAAAATTTTGGAAAAATTTTACCTTTCTCCTCGTCGGCCCGCATGACCAATCACAGAGCACCACGTGGTAGCTTGGGGGTGAAAGCGAGGTAGAGAAGACCCATGCAACCTTTTTCTTTTGAAATTTTGTTTGGGAAAATTTCCCTTAGACCCTCCGCAGCCCCGCACTTTTACCCTCGCCTTGGGTAATTCCATCCGCGGTCACGTGGACCTGCACGTCCAACCTTTCCTTATCTCCCCTTCGGAGAAATTCCCCAGCTTCTCCCACCACTCTGCCTCTCCCTCTCCTTCATCCCCATAGTGGCCTATCGAGCACCATATTTCCTTAGTGGACTGCGGGCGTGTGGGTGTTGTTTTGAATTTTCTCCCTCTTAGGTGAAATGTCCCAAACTCCCCCACCGCCCCGCCCTTCGTTGTTTATTTCCGGAAATGACTCGAGAGGTCAACACGTGTCCTTGGAGGACCTCAGTAGAGGTGTGGGAATATTTGAGAATTTTCTTCCACACAAGGATAAATTCCAAATGCCACCTCGCGACCTGCCAACCCAAATTTTTCTTTTCACCTCTGCTTGACATGTGTCCCCTTGGGGAAAATTTGACCCCTAAGGTCCATTTGCTCATATCTTGAGTTCTAAAGGAGTTAGGAGGACTTCTTTATATCACCAAAAGGTGATAAAATTTCCTATCCAATGGTAATGATTTAGGGAAATTTTTAATATGTTAAGTATGATAAAAAGTCAAGTTGAAACTCTTAGCCTGTTAGAGAGTGGGTATGGGGGTAAATTTCTCCCTGAACCTAACTGAAACTTCTAACCCTAAAATTTGAACCATGTGAACTTGATATTTGTTAATGAAGGAAAAATATGTTCTAGTAATTTAGAATTGTTCTGAAACCTAATAGGGTCAACTGTTGTCTTACAACTTGGTTGTGGACACTTCTAATAAAAAAATTATTCCATAATTTTCTAACTAACCTAGGTTGTTTCTTGGGTCTTAAGTGGGTTGTTTTAACCTGGCATCACACTTGGTATCAGAGCGGTGGTTCAAAATCTTGGATCATTGGGCACACTAGAAAACTTGAGACATGGAAACTTAAACCTAACACACTTTTAAACCTAGAAAACAACTTAACTAGAATTTGTATATTTTAGTAAACATGGAAGTTGTGTAAAACTTAACAAAATGAACTAACTCTCTTTGGTCTATGCGGGAGGCTTAGACGGAGTGAGAGGAACCTTCACGAGAGACTCGGACTCACTACCACCATGACCACTAGATCATGGTGTAGTAGCCATCCTACCTCGGATTCTACAGACCCTTCAGGATGTTAATGCTGCTGCACACGAGATGATTAGGAGGAGGACATGCGGCTAGTCATGACAGAGCCCCTTCTATCGAGAGTCGGTACCTCCTCGACCCGGTAAGGATAATAGAGAGAGAACTACCATGTGGAGTCAACTGTGAGCAAGGTCACCACCTAGGAGACAAGGTGACGAGTTTTAGAGCATAGTGAGAGGTCTTGGAGCCCTAGGCTTAGGGATGAGCATGCGAGAGAGACCTCAAGGGCACGATACCACAGTAGTAGACCAAATCGGGAGATCTTGAAGCTTCAGGCTATCACATTACTCAGGTGACATGGGTGGATTTCAGGTAGAGGCCTGACTAGTGAGCTTGAGTGGTTACTTCAAGCTTTGTCCTTGTTCTAGCAACACGAAAGCTCATGTTGCGATCCATCTACTAAGGGATGGAGCAAGAGTATGGTGGAGGACAGAGGAGTAGAAGATCCATGTAGATTCATAGACAATGACTTGGGAGCTATTTGAGGAGAGATTCAAGAGTAGGTATCTGTTGTGGAGGTTTATACAACAGAGGATTGATGAGTTCCATGACCTCTGACAAGCCTCTCTTTCAATAGCAGTATGAGAGTAGATATATAGATCTACTCCAGTATGTTGAGTATATGCAGGATGAGAAGGTGTGGATTCACAAGTTCATTCGGGGCCTAAATTTAGATATTGGAGGTGTAGTGTGGATCCACTACCCACAGACTTTAGTAGAGGCCATCGAGAAGGCCTATATTGCAGAGGAGACTCGAGGAAAGACCTAGTAGGCTAGAGACCGAGTTTGGAGCCACATATAATAGATACAAGATAGTAGATCGAGGGAGTTAGTACCCCTTCCTCATGGTGGCTAGGGTACAACACTGTCATCCTTTAGGCCACAATAGCAGCAGGTAATCCCACCCCACCTCATAGACCTCCATAGAGAGTTGATGCACAGAGAGGTCGAGTATGGGGCCTCCTCCTAGGGTCCCATCAGGACACAGGGTGGACCTAGAGCTCAGTCAGTAGGAGCTCGCTAGCAAAGACCTTAGTAGACCGTAGCTAGATCATTAGGGTCCACACCATAGGCTTCTAGGGAACCTACTGGAGGTGCTACTCATTGGGGAGGATCAGGAGGATGTTTTGGATGTGGAGTTACTGGACACTTTTAGAGAGATTTCCCACAAAACCCTAATAACAAGGGTAAGGCACATATTTCAGAGCTGACTATTGGTGACATGGGACGTAGCCACAAGATTTATGTAGTGGTTGAGAACCGCTAGGCAGAGCACCAGAGCACAGTCATTGAGACCACAGGTAACATTGGTGGTATTCCTACCCCTGTATTGTTTGATTCTGGTTCTTCTGATTCTTTCATTGCACCATCTTTAGTAGAGTGATGTAGGCTGGTGGCAATTAGGTAGGGTCTTAGTTGGGATGTCAATATGGCTTCTAGATCCAAGATCTTTGTAGACTCCTTAGTTAAGGAGTGTGTAGTGGATTTGGGACCTTTCACCACTACCTCAGATCTCCGTATCCTTCCTTTGGGCTCATATGGATTCATTTTGGGTATGGATTGGCTATCTGCACACAGGGCCAAGATGGATTGTTATCACAAGACTATAGCTTGTGTAGATGATTTGGGAGTTGAGTCGGTGATCTCGGGGTCAGGAGACTCGTTTCTATTCGCACCATTTCCACTATGTAGCTTAAGTGGTGTGTGTGACGCGGTTGCTGGATGTATGCTTTATTCTGATTAGTGACATATTAGAGGATGGGTCTAGAGGACCATTGCTAGATGATCATACCATTTTGAGAGATTTTTAGACATATTTCCAAGGGAGCTACCGGGTTACCACCCCTATGTGAGATTGATTTTCATATAGATCTAGTTCTTGGAGAAAATCCTATCTCACGAGCACCTTATTGGATGACCACCCTAGAGCTCTGTGATCTCAAGTTACAGCTTGAGGGCCTCTTGGAGAAGGGCCTTATCCATCCTAGTGTATCCCCTTGGGGTGCACTGGTGATCTTTGTGAAGAAGAAGGATGGATCCTTGCGGTTGTGTATTGATTACGCCAGCTGAACAAGGTAACAATCAAGAATCGTTATCCTCTTCCTCGTATCAATGACTTGTTTGATCAGATGAAGGGAGCCACAGTTTTCTCTAAGATTGATCTCAAGTCGGATACCATCAAGCGAGGATTTTTGACGCAGACATTCATAAGACCACCTTCCGCATGAGATATGGGCATTATGAGTTCACAGTGGTGCCTTTTGGTTTGATTAATTCCCCTATAGTATTCATGAGTTTGATGAATGGGGTATTCAGGACCTTCTTAGATCACTTCATGCTCATCTTCCTAGATGACATTTTGATATACTCACATATGCATGAGGAGCATGAGGGGCACCTTCGCTAGGTTCTTTAGTGTCTTCGAGAGCAGTAACTTTATGGGAACTTGGAGAAGTGTGCATTCTTTTAGACAGAGGTACAATATTTGGGTCATATCATTTTTGGGGAAGGTATCACCGTCGATCCTTCCAAGATTAGAGCCATTATGGATTGGCCAACACCCACTATAGTGACCGAGGTGTGCAGAGTTCATGGGATTAGCAGGTTACTACCGAAGATTTGTTCAAGAATTCTCTTAGATTATGCACCCTATCACTTTCCTTCAGAGGAAAGGGAAGAATTTTATTTTGTCATATAGATGTGAGTAGTAGGCCTTGGACATTGAAGGAATGCCTCACCATATCACCTATTCTTACAGTGCCAGATCTATAGGGTGAGTTATTTGTTTACATAGATGCTTCATTAGTAGGCCCTATAGGTGTG
The DNA here is from genome assembly GCA_018340775.1 of Taxus wallichiana var. yunnanensis. Taxonomy (NCBI): domain Eukaryota; kingdom Viridiplantae; phylum Streptophyta; class Pinopsida; order Cupressales; family Taxaceae; genus Taxus; species Taxus wallichiana. The sequence goes on from CM031241.1 coordinate 745,782,860, forward strand.
TTGATGTAGGATGGTAGAGTAGTGTCTTTTGAGTCTCGTAAACTCAAAGATCACACGCTTAATTATCTGACCCATGATCTTGAGCTTGCGGTAGTTGTGCATGCCTTGGTTTGATGGAGACATTTTCTTCTTGGCAGAGATTCACACTCGGGACTGATCATTTGAGTCTTCACCACCTCCTCACGTGCCCAATCTCAATGCTCGTCGGTGACGTTGGATGGAGTTTATTTGTGAGTATGATATGGAGATCAATCATGTGATAGGGAAGGAGAATGTGGTAACAAATGCTCTCAAAATGGAGACATGTGGCTATGGCCACTTCAAGGAGCACATATTTCTTGACCGAGTAGGATTCTTCACTTCTTCCCCTTGAAAATGCTACATTGTAGTATTAGCAGAGATCAAGTCGCAGAGACCCCTTGAGGGGAAGTTTGATGGTTTTTCCTTAGACGCAGATGGTATTCTCAGGAACAGAGGCTGGATATATGTTCCCAAAGATGGAGGCTTGAGGCAAGACATCTTGGTAAAGGCACATCATGCACCCTATTCAGCCCACTCGAGGGTGAAGAAGATGCACACCACCTTGCGAAAATTATATCATTGAAGAGGACTTTGTAGAAATGTGGCCTAGTTTTGTCACGGTGTTTGGAGTGCTTGAGAGTTAAGTTTGAGCATCATCATCCAACAAGCCTTCTTTATCCTCATGCTATACCGGAATGGAAGTGGGACACCATTTCCATGGATTTCATTGTTGGGCTACCGATGTCGAGATATCACCACGACGTCATCATGGTCACGGCTGATAAGTTGACAAAAGTGGCTCACTTTTCTCTAGTCAAGACCACTTATACAGCTAGAGCACTGACATGAGTATATTTGGATGAGATTGTCAAATTTCATGGGATTCCATAAAAGATCATTTGTGACCGCGACCCCTTGTACACTTCACATTTCTAGACTACCATGCAGTATGTCCTTGGGACGAGGATCAACTTTAGTACAACATATCACCCTAAGACAAATGGACAGATTGAGTGGGTGAATCATATTTTAGAGGATATGTTCAGGATGTATGTGATGGATCACTAGTGTAAGTGGGAGGAGTACCTATACTTATTAGAGTTTTCCTACAACAATAGCTTTGAGTTCCATAGGCATGGTTCCTTTTTAGGATTTGTATGGTAGAGAGTGTAGGACACCTCTTAGCTAGGATAGGTTAGAGGAAAAAGTATCTCTTGGACTAGATCTTCTATAGGACATGGAGCAATAGGTGGTGTTGATCAGGTAGAGATTATAGGAGGCACATGATAGGCAAAAGAAGTATATAGATCAACATAGGATTAACCATAGTTTTGATGTGGGCATGAAGGTGTTCCTTCATGTCAGGCCACACAAGATCCCTATCCATTATGGAAAAGGTTCTAAGTTAGCTCCTAGATTCATGGGTCCTTTTGAGATCTTGGAGCGTATCAGCCCTTTGGCCTACTATCTAGCATTTCCACCCAGCTTGTCTTGCGTACATGATGTTTTTCATGTTTTAGTTCTCAACAGATATATTACGAGATCCGTCTCATGTCTTAGATTAGAAATCATTTCAAGTGCGGGATCGGGGAAGGTGATGGTGGAGCCCATTCAAATCTTAGATCATAGGACCCTAGTACTTTGAGGTAGAGAAGTTGATCGGTTCGGTGCGGTGGGACATATATGATGAGATGACATCTACATGGGAGGATGCTACTTCATTACGAGTGTAGTTTCCAAATTTTTCCAGGTGACTTCCAGGAGGAATTGAGTCGAGGGGAGGGGATGTAGTGCCCACTTCCCTTTGACACCTTTGATGCTTATTCGATACATTTGATCACATTATGGACATTATTATTCTTTGATTTAGTATGTGGTTAAACATTTGATCATGGATTATTGTTGATCTTGATTTGGTTATGATACAAGATGATGATTAGAGACACTCATATGTGAATGATGATATATTATTTGACATGGATGTTGTTTGGACATATGATTTTGGATATTATAAGTAGATGTAGAAATGAATATTTGATGATGATGATATAGTTGATTTAAAATGCAAATGATGTAGTTGTTACTTTGATGTTGTTGTGATTCATTTATATAGTTGGTTTTGTGATTTCATTTATATCATGTTGGATGTTCTGATATGGCCACGAGGCTGAAGGAGGTATTTGTATTTTACAGGTTAAAAATATCACAAAAAATGGGGGATCGAGACCAACCACAATGGAATTCTAGGTGAATTCAACAAGGTCACCATGGCAACTTGTTTTGTGTGTGTGTGTTGTTTTTGTTAGGGATTCCCATGGGGGGATTTCCTTTATATGTGACCATGGGTTTGTGTATTTTATTAATGTGTTTCTTTTATTATTGTTGTATGTATTTTATTAGTAATGTGTTCCTTTCTTTTAATTAATTAAAATTGTGATAGATTAATGTGAGGAAACATATGGTTAAAATTTAAATAAATTAAATTGGGATATGGGAAAGTAATAATGGAAGTTGTTGTCTGATTGTATTAAATATGTAAGGTTGTGTAAGAGTTTGTATAAGTCTAATTTTGGAGTATGAAATACTCCACCTCCATGGAAATTCAAATTTGTCCTTAGGGGTTGTTTTAGGAGGCTTGTGGGACAAGTAAAATTTGTCCCATACCTCTAAATTTAATTTACCAACCATACTTATGGTTGGAGAAGTGATTCGTGAATTTTATAATTAATTTTATTCATCATGTTACTTGTTTTGGATTGCACTTTCTCACATTTTATTTATTTTTCTATCCCTTGAGGTGTGGGATTTTTGGAGTGTACAAGTAACTTATCATTATTCACCCACCTCTTTATTGTGCTTGGGAGAATGGATTTTTTCTTTTTTGTTTTAATTGGAGGGTGTGTGATGTGGCATCCTACATGGATCCACATCATCCTCTTCTCTCCCTCTTCTATATAATTGAAACTCCTTGCTTGTTTTGGGTTGTTGAACCTTTTTGCATTCTTCCTTGGGGGCACATTTTTGTTGTATGGAGCTCTTGTAGATTGTGGAGGAATTTGGAGATAACTTCATACTTGGCATTGTTGTTTTGAAATGTGTTCTTAGCATTTAAAGCTTGTTGGAAACAAAAGTAACCACGGAGAGGTAGGAATTTAACTCTCCTTTTTATGCTGTCTTTTTCTTGTTGTGTTGTGTGAATGGTGCATGTTTTGTTTTATTTGTTGGCTGGTTGGGTAGACTTCCTTAGGGAAGGTGTAGGAGAAGGATATGGGGAATCCATATGGGGTACATAAGGAATGCCATTGGCATCAGAATTTTTGTAGGGAGTTTGGGTTTGGGATTCACCATGGAAAAGAAATAGCTTTCATTTCTTACTTTGTGCGGGGCATAAGGAAATATGTGGGGTCATAAGGAGGGATTTGTGGGGGCATAAGGATATGCGTGTGATGAATTATCTTGGTGGTTTGTTACTAGTGGATGCCCAATTCCCAAATGGGAGGAATAAGTAGCTTCCCCCATAGACCTTGCTCCTTTGGCTTGTATGATCAAGCTTGAGTTCTATTTTGAAATGTTTTTAAATGCAATTGTGAACTACTATTTTTGTGTTGAATTGTGTTTTAAAAAAGGAAATGTGTATGTGAAATAATGTTGTGTGTTGTGGAAGCTAGTTATTTCCATGGGTTGAATTGCATCTTTTATTGTATTTTGGTTGGGGCTCGGGGGCCAATGATGAAGGAAGGCTTCTCCTTTCATTGGATGTCTTGGTTGAGTGGAGAGCGTTGTTGTTCCCCCTCTGTTGTTGTGATCAACTTTGAGAAAGAGAAAATGTGCATGTTGTTGTCTGGAGTAAAGGAAAAATGTAGTTTTACGAGTCCCTTGTGAAAACACATTCATTTGTAACCTTTCCCACTTGTTTTGAATGAAATTGTAATTTTTATTAAGGAATTTCAAAACTCGTGAGGCACCATAAGAGAATACCATCAAAGTAACACTTATAGAGGAGGCCCCCCATGATGATGTAACGAGAGACATTTTTAAGGAAGGTAGGTTGTCCATTACAGGTGAGATTAGGAGGTAAAATGGAGAGAGAAAGGTAGATGGAGTCTTTTGTTTGTACCAAAGGTCACTCGGGTAAGGGTAGCAATTCCGATTGAGTAAAATTTGCAAGGTAAATAAGAGGGTGATTGGAGTCATTGTATGGTGATAAATATTTTAGAATTGGCGGGTGAAGCGGGTATTTGAGAAGCCAAGCAAGCCATGGTATCTCAAATTTGTTGGTTGAACATGGGATGGTTTGAAGGGCATAACAATCAAAGGTGGTCAAAAGTATGTCTACATGATGTTTATACTTTTGAAGTATCTCATTACGACATTGGTATATACCATTGACTTGGTTTATGACTAATTGAGAATCACCAAATATGTTGATTGATTTGACATCAAGGGCATAGGTAGCTTGGAGACCTAATACGAGTGCTTCGTGTTTGGCAATATTGTTTGTATAATCAAAATCTAGTTTAAAATACAACAACATGGGTTCACCATCAAGAAGAATGAGGATAACACCAGCCCCACCTCCACACTGACACTTGGAACCATCGAAGAAGAGTGTCATTTGGTAAGCGGGTTCGTCCAAGGAAAGGGTAGCAATTGACTCATCTAGAAAGTCAAAATTAGAGGGTTGATCCCGAAAATAGGTGCATCAGCCAATTGGTTAGTGATAGCTTGGCCCTTGATGGAATTTTGATGAATGAATTCGAGGTCGAGGTTAGCTAAAAGCATAATCCAATGTGTGGCACATTGATTTTGGTAAGGTTTGGCATACATGAAGTGTAAGGGGTCGGTGTTGGTCACAACATAGGTTTTGTGGTTGAGTAAGTAATGGCGAGTTTTATGGAAATGAAAAACTAAGGATAAGAAATTTTTTTTGGGATTCATAGTCTAAAAGAGTACGACTTATGTAATAAATCTCCTGCTCCCTGTGTTGTTCATCGCGATGAGTGAGCATGGCCCCCAGGGAGTGATCGGTAGCTGATATGTATAGGTAGAACGATTGATAGTCTTTAGGTGGAATGAGTACGGGTGGTTAGAGAAGGTATTGTTTTAAGGCCTCAAAATCTTTGTGGCAATCATCATCCCATTTAAAGGAGATATCCTTCTTGAGCGAGATGATGAAATGGTTGACAATCGAGATAAGCTGTGAAATGAAATGGAGAATAGACAATAACTTACCTTTCGTGCTACGAGTTGTCTAAGGTTAGTGGCGCGGAGGCATTTCCAAAATGGTATTGACTTTAGCGAGGTTGATTTCTATACCATGTAGGGAAGCGATAAAGCCTAGGAGTTTTCCTAAGAGGACCGTGAAGATGCACTTCTTTGGGCTGAAGGTGAATGCAATATTTAATAAGGCGGTTAAAAATGGTTTTAAGGACAACGAGGTGCTTGGAGTGGTATTTAGATTTGGCCAGAGATCATCCACATAATCTTCCAATATATGATACATGATGTCATGGAAGATATAAGTCATATCCCATTGATATGTAGCACGAGTGTTTTTAAGGCCGAAAGACATGACTCAGTAATAGAAGGTCCGCCAAGGGGTGATGAATGAGGTTTTGTGTTGATCATTTGGGTAAGAAAGATTTGGTTATAACCCAAGAAGCCATCCATGAGTGATAGCATCTTGTGACCAGAGGTAAGGTCAACTAGTTGGTTAATCTTTGGGTAGAGGAAGTCATCTTTTGGGCGGGCGAGGTTAAGGTCACGGAAGTTTGTGCAAATGTGGAGTCCCCTATTGCCTTGGTGACAAGGATAATGTTATAGATTGAATGAGGATAATCAATAGGTAATATGAAGGAAATGAAAAGAAGGTGTTGAAGTGCTTCTTTGACTAGAAGGGAAATACGAGTGCATTTTCCTCGAGTTTTTTTTTTTGATGGGTTTGGCATTGGGAGCGATTACGATATTATGGACCACTATGGAGGATTCAATACCGGGCATGTCTGCATAAGAAAAGCGAAAGCGTGGTTATGATCTTTAAGAAAATAAGTGATGGCTTCTGTTTAGTAACATCTAAAGATTGACCAATATTTAAGATGTGAAGGTATTCCCGAGTATGAATGTTGATCTTGATAGTCGATTCAATCAACATGGTTTATGTCTCAAAAGGTAACAATAGATGAATATATGAATCTTCTACACCAAGGTAGGTGAGTATATATTTATCATCCCGACATTGAATGACATTAATGGAAGGGTTATCATCATCGATAATTTCGAAGTGCGGGAAGGGAAGAGAGGAAGGGGCCTCTCCCTCTCATTGATAAGTCAAAGGCCCCAAGGAAACAATGTTTATGAAAAAAAAATTTAGGAGGGATAGATTTTTTTCCATTGACTTCAAATCGGCGACGGTGGTGATGAAGGTGGAGCGGGTGAAGAAGGTGGAGAAGGGTTGATGTCCTTGATGAGTTCAATGCGGGCTTACTTAGTAGGTGGTTCAAGAAAGCCGATACCACTATGGTCATTATGTTTGTGGGTGGTACATGGGATGATAGTATGGCGGCCTTGTTCATAAAATCCAAAACCAAAACCCTTCCACACACATCGGTGTAGGAAGGTGTGGGTGAAACAATGATTGGTGAGAGACTGGAAGTCAATGGAAAATGGGTGGGTTTGTGACGGTGGTTTGGGTGTGTAAGTGGTAGTATCAAGTCCCCCATAGGTGAGACAGTACGGAGATGAGGAGGACCATAAAGGAGGTGTTCTCCTATGTGGTGATCGTAATGAGGGTGTTGGTGAAGAATTCCATACTCTTGTGGAGTAAGGAATGTGTTGACACTATATAAGTGATATTCTCCCAGAGTGAGGCATTAAAAAATGCCTTCCAAGGGATCGGTGGTTGGTATGTGGGTAGCTGGAATAGATGATGTGTCGGAGGTTGATGTGGAGGTGGAGCTAATGGATTGGGAGGCTAATGGGTTGGCCGTGGAGGTTGTGGCAGTGGTAGGAATGGAGGAGGTATGTGCGGTTGAGGTAGCAACTATACTGGTAAGCGGGGGTGTGGGTGCAATGGTAGTGGTTGAGGAGGTAGATGCCTTAATGGGTATGAGCACATCATTGGGTCGGTAGAGCATGTTGCATATTTTAAAAGGTGATGGATCATTTGGAATGGTACAGGTGGGTCCTTTGTGTTCAAAATTTACACAAAGAAATGCAAAGTGGAAGGAACATAACCCATGACACGAATCCAAGGTCTGCAAGCAAGCAACAGTTATATTGAAATTCCCCTCCAAGAATAGTGTGGAGGTGATAGCATGATTGAATGAATGCAACATGATAAGATGTTTATGCATGTAATTGTCAGGTATGCACATTTGAGCGAATGCATGGGATGAAATGATGTTAATGCTAGCATCCCTACAAATCATTACACATCGTACACGTATATCATCAATGTGGACGAGAGATGAAGACGGGTGGAGTGCAGGTCATCTATTTGGTGCGTGTGATCTCTTCATCCGAGAAGTTAAGGAGGCTACTTGGTGAGTAGGGTGAGGTGTGGATAGAGGTGGTAATTTGGTGAGAGAGGCTACATGATGGGGTGTGATAATGGAGGCTACGGGTGTAGGGTCATTGGGTAAAACCTCAATAGATTAAAGAACGTCCATGAGAGCTTGACGATGGGATTTTGAGGTTTGGATGAGGTCATATAGGGAAATTTTAAGGGGAGATTGGTGTAATTGTTTGAGCATGGTGTGATGTGTGACCCCATTATAAATAGGGTATGTGGGTCCGTGGATAGTAATCTTAGGTGTGGGTATAGATGGTATGTTGGGTATAGGATTGGTTGGTAGGTCAGTTTCCTTTTCCTTACCTTTATCCTTTTGAGCATGGGTAGTAACATGGATTATGTTTGTTTGAGGGGAGTTGGAAAATAGAGAAGGTGTAGGTTAGTGGTATAATCACATGACAAGACAAAAACCTACCAAGGGAGAAAATCCTTGTGAAGTGAGCTAGGCACAACGAAATTTGGGTGATGGTGTAACAAGTTATCTAATGTGAACCATGTTAATTTTGAATCTTGGAGGTGGATCTAGGAGCTGTGGGGGTGGAGGTCATGGTTTATGAGTGGGCAATAAGGGAAAGACTATGGGAATGGGTTTTGATGAAGCAAGGTCCTCATCAAGAAGGTCATCATTATCAAAGTTGGCTTCAAGAGGACACAACTGGATAAGGACGGTTTTCAAAGCCTTACATTTCTCCACATCATGCCACGACACACGATGGTAGGAATAAAGTTTAGTGTCATCAAACCCTTTTGGCTTGGGTTTGAGGGGGTCATAAGGTCTGAGCGGTGGTAATGTGATGACAACATTCTCAAGGAGGTTGGTTAAGATTTTGGCATAGGACCCTACTAGTGGATCGTAATGGGAAGTGAAAGTGGGTTTGGGTGTAGGTGTAATTGATTATTGAGGAACTATCCTCGCGGGAGGAGTGGGTCAAGGAATGACTTTGGGTGCTAGAGTGGTCTTGGGTGTTGGTCATGTTTGTTTGGGTAGGGGTATGGTAGATGAATGGGCAAGAGGGTGTATGGTTGTTTTGACTACCTTATTGGAGGGTAGCATATTTTTGTTTTTAGGTTGCACCTTCTTAGGTAAAGGTGATATGGGTGTATGAGATCTAGAGGGAAAAGCGGATGGGGGAAGAGGGAAAGTTACCCATGGGGATAATAGAGGTGTTGTGAAGGTAGATGATGTGGGTCAAGCAGGGGGTGTGAGAGACAAAGACTGAAGTGTAGTGGGTAATGAAGAAGTTGCTGAGGGTATTGGAGGTATGGGTGGTAAAGATGTTGCAGGTGTAGGTGTAAGTTGTGTCGGTGCTTGGGTAGGTTAGAGGTTTGCGAGGAAGGAGTGGGCTGTTGTGTTTTTGGTTTATTGATGGGTGGAAGTTTCTTGATCGTGTTGGGAGGTTGAGGTCCTAAAACAGATACGGAAAGGGTGAAGGTGATGTAGGTATGATTGGCGTAGCTGGGGTATGAGTTCTATGGGTTTGGTTCTTCTGTTTGGGTACTGGAGTAGGTTTGGTGTTGACTTTGGAGGATGTAGCTAAATCTAGTTTGATAGGTGGATGAGTAAGGCTGGTGGTTGGGGTGACCCCTAAGGTAGTAATAGGTTTAGTTGAGGAAGATGATGAAGGTGCGGGTTTGGATTTAGATGTATGTTGGGTTATGGGTAAGGGAGTATGTTGAGTGGTGTGGAGGGTTATGGAAGAAGTAGTGATAGAGGTGGTTGTGCTCGGTTCAACTAGCCAAAATATTTTTGGGTAGATAGTGGAAGTATTAGCAAGTGACATTTGCATCTGTGTTGAGACCGGAAGTAGAAGATGCCCCCATAATAAGGCTCTGTCCACATAATATAGGTGATCATCTAAGTGTGAGAACAACACATATGTAGGTGAAGTTGATGAGAACCTAATAAAAATTATTGTAAAATGTGTCTTAGAGACTAGGAATTGGCTAGCTTCACTTAGTGGGTAAGAGAAATGAAAGTAGGTCTACACGATCTTGTGTAGCTGATGGAGAATGCTATCCTAGAGGTAAAGGCTTCTCTACTGGATCCTTAATAGGTGGAGGAGAAAATGGGTGCTCCTCTGTAGGTGGAGGAGATGATGGATGCTCCTCTGTAGGTGGAGGAGATGATAGGTGCTCCTTTGTGGGTGGAGGAGGTAAACAAGTATCCTCCATGGACTGAAGAAGTATTGTGGGTGTTGGTTCTCTAGGTGGAGAAGCCAAAGGTGAAATGGTATCGATGTTAGCGAAAGGCTCCTCCATATGTGAGGCAAGAGGTGAAAGGTGTTCCTCTGTGGGTGGAGGAATAGGTGAGGTAGGTTCCAATGTAGAAGGAGGACTTCAGGCTGGAATTTTCTCTATGGAAGGAGTATGAGGTAATTGGGAAGCAATGGGTGCATTTCTGAAAATAAGCGTGGACCTCGTGGGTATGGCTATCATGAGTTGAGGTATCACCGGTGTTATCGAGATGAAGGGGCGTGATTAGGAAAGGGTTTTTGAGGATTTTTAGGTTTTGATTGGTAGGTGCATAAGGATTATCCACGGTTAACTTGCCTTTCTTGAGAATTTCTTGGACAATGTTTTTGAAATTGATGCAATTTCCATCACTGTGACCCTTTACGTGATGATAGTTATAGAAGTCATGCTCTTTATACCATGCAGGTGTGGGGTGAGAAGGGTCAAAACCAGTGTGTGGTTTTATAGGTGGAAGGGTGATGGCCCCTACTTTGATAAGATTTTCTAAGACAGAAGAATAAGGTTCCCCAATTGGGGTGTATTTCCGTTGTTCCCTTTTGAATTGAAAGTCTGAACAGTGAGAGATTAGATGAGGGGCTAGCCTTATTTGATGGATGAACTAAGCCGGCCTTGAGTACTACTACGTTAGCAGTGCCCTTGGCCTTTGAATAATTATTTTGTAGTTTGGAAAAGGAAGAGGTATCATTCGACTTGAATGCCGAATTCTTATTACGTAATTGGATTTTCTTCTCTTCGATGGCCTAAATCTCTAGCTTTCGTGCCATGGTGAATGATTCGTCGAATGTTTAGAAGGTTTGGACCTATAGGGTCACTGAGATATGTCTAGCACAAGCCCATATAAAAATTTGGATGAGTTCTGTTTGTGGTAGTTGGAAGGTGAGCTGATTGATTAGGATACGCCAATGAGCAACAAAATTTGTGATAGATTCATCATCATATTGACGCATGGAGTATAGGTTAGTCATGGTAACCTTATTAATGATATTGATGGAGAAGTGATCCAAGAAGGCTTGGGCTACCTGCTTAAATTAAAATATAAAGTGTCTAGGTAACCCACTATACCAATCTAGTGCGAGTCCATCGAGAGACATGGGAAAGGTCTTCAAGAGCAAAGCGTCATCATGGGAAATTAGGTAGCACCCATGATTGAATGACCACAAATACTATTGTGGGTCCTCCTTACTATTGAAATGGTTGAATTTAGGCATCTCTCAATGCACAGAGTATGGAAAGATAGGAATGGATGGGTGGATAGGCTCATTACAAATCTCATCGTATGTGAGAGTATTCTAGGAGCCAAAATCGATGCCTCCAATGTCTGCATCTTGTCCATCATTAATTTGATTAGGTCATTGGTAGGTTGTGATGGTTGGGTGGCCCTGTAGCATAAGGGGGTTGGTTTTGGGCATGTAACAAGGGTGGCATTCCAATATATGGTGTTGTTGTGTAAGTAGATTGAGAAGAAGGAAGTGAAATAGGGGGTACGTACCTAGAGTGAATAACAAATGAAACAAGAGGTTGTTGATAATATGTATATGGAGGTGGAAGGGTCATGGTGACCTTAGTGGCAGTGGGGGCCAATGATTGTAGAATGGAAAGGAACACATTTTGGAAAGGGGTAGGGGTCACCGATACGGGAGGTGGTTGTATAGCTACATGTATATGCGAGACAATAGGGGAGAATAAGGTTGTTTTTGAGTGTTTGTCAAAGGTATGGTGGATGTGGTGGGTGTAACAGATGTAGCACACACTGCAGTCATAGTGGGTATAGGACCTAGCTGCAAAATGATTGGGGGTAAGGTAGATGCGGGAAACACGGAGCCAGATGGGGTTGACGTAGGAGTGGGAGTGAGAGTTGGGGGATAGATACGGGCATGCCGTATATCAACTAACCCAAGGCATCTCAAGTGGACAAGTGAGAAAGATAAAACTACAAGGCGGCAGGGTTTTGGTTAAGGAGTCATGCAAACTCCTCATCTCTAGTAGCGATAGTGATAGGTTGGATAGGATCCATGGCGGGTGATAAAATGGAAGGTGGCGAAGGGCTAGGTGGGAGTGGTTGACAATTGGCATGGAATACGAGTGTAATTTCTTGTCTTTGAGTCAACACCATGTGAACAAATACTAATTAGGTTGGGCTACTTCTCTGTAAATGACATAGAAAAATAGTAGGAACAGTGTAAAATTGGTAAAAAGTGAATTAGGTACCAAATTTCAGCTAGAAAGTGACACAAGCTAATCGATGTTTGGTTAGGATAAACCGACATTTGGTCATAGGTAACCGAGGTCGGTCATTGTGGATAGTGGACAGTTGGTCAAAAACAAGGTATAAGGCCAAATTTTCTAGGTATGTCAAATTTTGATGAGATTTAGCAGGTCAATGGGAATGATAATAGTGACAGAGACTTTGAATAGTCGAAGAAGGTGAATAGGTGTCCTTTTGGGTGGGTTAACCAAAATGACAGTGAACCGACATTGGTTGGTTATAACGGAGGACGGTCGGGGTAACCGTACGAGGGTCACTAGAACGACACCTGATTCTTATGAAATTAAACCATTGATGAAGAAAATATGGTTGTGAGTTAAAATTTGATGTGGAATCAGACCAAGAATTCTGAGAATGATGAGAATATGGTCTAGAACACTCAGATGAAGCTTAAATACACCAACTATGATGAGGAGTGTGTAATAAGAAAAAGGAAAAATGAAGAGCGTGAATTCTAACTTCAAAATGTAACCCAAGCTGAAACACTAAGAAAAACACGATCCTAAGAGTGATTTTTTGATTATGTTTGTTTAGCTTATGCTATTTAAGGACTGACACATGAAGTGTAAAATAGAGTTTTTTGGTGAGGATGGCTTCCTACGAAAAAGGAGATCTATAAGGTGAGGTTTTAGGTTTGTTATCGTGGGGCGAGCCTCACTCAAGTATTACTCGACAGAGCGTGAGATGGGTGCCCACTCTACCATGATCGTGTGATCACCTACAACTTCTTCTAGGTAAGATGTTGTTTACGAATGTATGTATTTTGAATTTTGTGAGGGTTGGGTAAGACTCAGAGAAAGAGAAAAGGAAAGAAGTGCTTTTTATGAGTCATTTGTCAACCATCACCGGGCATGACTTCCAAAGATATAGGTTTCCCTCAATTAATGTGAGCTAATGCAGCAAATCAGAATGAAATGCAATGATTTTTAAGCCCAAATCAAAATATGAAGTTTGATGACACAAATAGATGAAGAGGAAGAGGGATGCTCTTTCACTAAAATGTAGAAAATAAGAAGAAATGGTTCTTTTTAAGTACACCAAAAGAAAGGTTTCTTTTAGAGAAAATAGAAAGAAAAAGAAGGTTACCAAGGAAGAAAATTAATGTGTATGCTTTTCAGAAGGGAAAAAAACACACAACTTTTCCTAGGAATGAATAAAATGCAAGGAACTCGGATGGGTCCCATGGGTGTGCCAAAATGTTTCACTTGATTCTTAGACGTTTCTTTGAAAATTGTGAAATAGATAGGGTAATGGGCATAGGAGGAATACCATTTGGAATTTTGGTTGACGGGTTGTTGTGTACATGTTGAATTCTTGATCCACACTGATCGTGAGAGCTTCCTTTTGGCTGGGAGGAACTATATGTGATGGAAAGCAAGACCACCGAAAAAGTTAAACAATATATGCACGTAGACTACTTAGCATTTTCTAGATTCAAGAAGTGTGACACTTCTGAAACATTATTAATCCACTTGTTTAAAAAAATTTAATGTTGGTAATAAAGTAACTCCTATTATAATTGAAATGATTTAGGTATCACATTTAAAACACACTAAGAAAGATCTAATCCAACAAGATAAGTTAAAATAAGATCCGCATGATTCAAGTAGTTGGTTCTGGTTCTCTGCAAGTCCGCAGAGGTCTCAGGTAGGTCACAGGTGAGTAAGCGTGATGTGGGAATAGATAGGTAGACTATTGTTCTAGGTTGTATTGGTAGATACGAGAGACCGATGTCGGTTAAGGGTGATCGACGCGCGGTTAGGGAGAACCAGGTGCTAATTCTTGTGGAAAACTAAGAATGCCACAGAATGAGCTTTGGATCTCCCTTATGATTGCATAATGGACTAGGTTTGTCAAAATGAGGTATTAAGTTGTTTGGATGGAATTTGGAAAGGTTTTAATGGGGATATGGAGGGTGAGTATTAAAGGAGGTCAATGGGTGGTTATGAGAACAAAAGATGAAGATACAATGATTAAATGAATGAACCAAAGGTCTAAACTGGTCTACTTACTTGAAATCTAGTTTTGTGTTTCGTGAGTGATGAATGAAGGTTCCAAAGAAGAGGTTGAATGTTGTTTAGGATCACCAAATGTTATAAGGCTCCTGTATGGGCTGCATGTGCATTCATTTTTACTTGGTTGGATCAAATATGTGCTAGGTGGTTGTTGGATGAATGATGGATGTCTGTGTAAGAGAAAATGCTTGATCTCCTTCCTTGCATGTGTGTTCTCATGGAAAAATTTTCTCAAAAGATGTGTTATCTCTCAAGAATTTGCCAAACTTTTTACAACCTTCAAAATAAGGTTGTTTTGGAGATTAAAAGGTGATCGGCGGTGGTTCTGGCTTAACTGCTTACTGTTAAGGATAACCAACGTCGGTCAAGGTGGGATTTCCTAGGTTTACTAAACTAGGAAGATCCCCTTGATTTTCTGGGATCTCATGTCGTTAACCCACGGATTAGGCTAGAAGCTTCCTTTAATTAGGCGAGAATGGCGAGAATGTGGTTAGAGGGAATGTAGGCTTTGATTTTTAAGGTTTGGGTAAGACTTAGTTAGGTATGGCAACTTAATAAGAATATGTCTTAGGGTGAGGTGGCTAGATGAGGTGTTTAGGTGAGGTGTATGTGTGGGCATTATCTAAATTAATATATTTAAATAATAAATATGGTGAGGATAATGAATTAATTAAATTAAATTAATATTAATGGGGTGAAGGGGGCCATGGCTAGGTGAATGTGATGAAGGTGTTTATTTGTCAAGGGACCAAAGGGGAGTGTGACCTAATTTTAGTGTCTATAAGATCATTTGAGTCTTCACCACCTCTTCACGCAGCCCAATCTCAAAGCTCGTCATCAACGTTGGATGGAGATGCTATGTGAGTATGAAATGGAGATAGAGCATGTGAAATGGAAGGATAATGTGGTAGTAGATGCTCTCAGCAGATGGAGACATGTGGCTATGGCCACTTCAGTGAGCATAGATTTGTGGAACAAGATCTTTCAGCAGCTTCCTCTTGACAGCTTCTACATTGTAGTACGAGAAGAGATCGAGTCATAGAGACCCCTAGAGGGGAAGTTTGATGGTTTTTACTTAGAGACATATGGTCTTCTCAAGCACAGAGGTTGGATATATGTTCCCAGAGATGGAGTCTTGAGGTAGGACATCTTTGTAGAGGCACATAATGCACCCTATTCAACCCATCTCGAGGTAAAGAAGATGCACATCACCTTGAGACAGATGTATCATTGGAGAGGACTTTGTTGAGATGTGGCCCAGTTCATGTCATGATGTTTAGATTACTAGAGAGTTAAGGCTGAGCATTAGCATCCAAAGAAGCCTTCTTTATCCCCATGCCATCTTGGAATGGAAGTGGGACACCATTTCTATGGATTTCATTATTGGACTACCGATGTCGAGATATCACCACGATGCCATTATGGTCATGGTTGATAAATTGACAAAAGTGGCTCACTTTTCTTCAATGAAGACCAATTATATAGCTAGAGCGATGGCTTGGACATATTTGGATGAGATTGTCGGGTTGCACGGGATTCTATGGAAGTTCATTTGTGATCGTGATCCTTTGTACACTTCACATTTACGGACTACCATGCGATGTCCTCAAGACAAGAATCAACTTTAGAAAAAAATATCACCCCGAGACAGATGGACAGACTGAGTGGGTGAATCAGATTTTAGAGGAAATGCTCAGGATGTATGTGATGGATTAGCAATCCAAATGGGAGGGGTACCTGTACTTAGTGGAGTTTGCATACAATAATAGTTTCCAAAGTTTTATAGGCATGGTTCCTTTACGAGGATTTGTATGGTAGAGAGTGCAAGACACCCCTTAGATGGGACGGAGTTAGAGGACGAGTATCTCTTGGACCAACTCTTTTTACGGGACATGGAGCAATGAGGTGGTGTTGATCAGGTAGAGATTACATGAGGCACATGATAGGTAGAAGAAATATGTGGATTAGCATAGGATCGCCCGTAGTTTTGATGTGGGCATGAAGGTGTCCTTCGTGTCAACAACACAAGTTCCCTATCCATTATGGAAAAGGTTCTAAGTTAGCTCCTAGATTTTCTTTTCCTTTTGATATCTTGGATCGTATCGGCCCTTTGGCCTACCGTCTAGCATTGCCACCTAGCTTGTCTCATGTACATGATGTTTTTCATGTTTCAGTTCTCAAGAGATATATTTTAGATCCTTCTCATGTGTTAGATTATACATCATGGTAGGTGCGTATCGAGGCGGTGATGGTGGAGCCCATTCACATCTTAGATCACGGGACCTTGAGCCTTCGAGGTAGAGGTTGATCGGTTCAGGTGTAGTGGGATAGATATGATGAGACTACAACTACATGGGAGGATGCTACTTTATTATGATTTCAGTTTCCACATTTGTTCCAGGTGACTTGTAGGAGGAAGTTGAGTCTAAGGGGAGGGGATGTAGTGCCCACTTCCCTTTGACACCTTTGGATGCTTATGTTGATATGGTTAATTTCATTATGGACATTATTATGTTTTTATTTAGTATGATGTTAGACATTTGATCATGGATTATTGTTGATCTTGATTTGGTTATGATGCATGATGATTATTAGAGACACATTATAGTTGGATGATGATATATTATTTAGCATGGATGTTTCATGGGTGTTGTCGGACATATGATTTTGGATATTATGAGTAGATAGATAAAATGGATATTATATGATGATGATATAGTTGTTGATATAAATAGTATATGATAATGTTAAATTGCCTTGATGTTGTTGTGATTCACATATTTAGATGATTTTGAGATTTTATTTATATTCATTTTGGATGTTCTAATATGGCCATAAGGCCGAAGGAGGTATTTGTGTTTTGTAGGTTAAAAAATTGCAACAAACATCGGGGGATTGGGGACCAACCACAATGGAATTCTAGGTGAATTCGACAAGGTCACCATGGCAACTTGTTTTGTGTGTGTGTGTGTTGTTTTGTTAGGGATTCCCATGGGGGATCACCTTTATATGTGACCATGGGTTTGTGTATTTTATTAATGTGGTTAATTTTTATTATTGTTGTATGTATTTTATTAGTAATGTGTCCCTTTCTTTTATTAATTAAAATGTGGTAGATTAATGTGAGAAATCATATGGTTAAAATTTAAATAAGTCAAATTGGGATATGGGAAAGTAATTATGGAAGTTGTTGGCTCTTTGTATTTAATATGTAAGTGATGTGTAAGTTGTGTAAGAGTTGTGTAAGTCATATTTTGGAGTATGAAACACTCCACCTCCTTGGAAATTCGAATTTGACCTTGGGGGTTATATTTGGAGGCTTGTGGGAAGAGTAAAATTCATCCCATACCTATAAATTTAATTTACCAACCATACTTATGGTTGGAAGGCTGATTGTATACTTTTTTAATGCATTTTATAAATCATGTTGCAAGTTTTGATTGCAGTCTCTTACATTTTATTTAATTTGTAGTCCTTTGGGGTGTGGGATTTTGGAGTGTGCAAGTAATTTGTCATATTTTCACCCACCTCTTTATTGTTCTTGGGAGAATAAAATTTTGTCTTTTCTGTTTGAATTTGAGGATATGTGATGTGGTATCCTACATAGATCCAAATCATCCTCTTCTCTTCCCTCTTCTATATAATTCAAACTCTTTTCTTGTTTTGGGTTGTTGAATCATTTTTGCAACTTCTTTGGGGCACATTTTCTTGTGTTGGAGCTCTTACTTTTGGAAGGAGCTTGGAGAAAGCTTTGCATGCTTGGGAGATTGTTGTTTTAGGACTGTGTTTTGGGCATTGAAGATTTATTGGAAACAAAAGCTACCATGGAGAGGTAGGAGTTTAACTCATATCTTATGTTTCTATTTTATTTTTGTGTTGTGTGAATGGTAAATGTTTTATGTATTGTTGGCTGGTTGGGTAGATCCGCCATAGGAATGGTGTAGGAGAAGTCTATGGGGAATCCATGTGGGGGCATATGGGAATACCATTGGAATTATAATTTTTGGAGGGAGTTTATGTTTGGGATCCACCATGGAAAAGAAATAGCTTGCCTTTCTTACTTTGTGGGGTCATAAGGAAATTTGTGGGGGCATAAGGAGGGATTTGTGGGGGAATAAGGATATGTGTGGTGAAATTTATTCGAGGTTTGTTTTGGTGGATGCCCAATTCCGATTGGGAGGTATAAGTAGCTTCCCCATAGTTCTTTCTCCTTTGGATTGCATGTTTAAGCCCGAGTTTTGTCTAGATTGTTTTCAAATGCGATTGTAAACTGATGTTTTGTGTGGAATATATTTTATGCGAATTATACATGTTGAAAGAATGTTGTGTGTTGTGCAAGCATTGTTTCCATGGGTTGAATTAAAAAATATTATTGTATTTTTGGGGCTTGGGGGCCAATGATGAGGGAAGGCTTCTCCTTTCATTAGATGTCTTGGTTGGGTGGAAAGTGTTGCCTTTCCCCCTCTTTTGTTGTGATCAAATTGGAAGAAAAATGAAACTTGCATGTTACTATTCTGGAGCAAAGGAAAATATAGTCTTGACAGTCCCTTGTGAAATATACTTCATTTATAACCTTTCCCACTTGAAGTGGATGAAATTGTAATATGTATTTTGTGAAGAAAAGATGTATGTAATTGATTATGAAAGTGGATATTTGAATTGTGAAAGACATTTATATTCTGTTCTATTTATTGGAAAGAAATAGAATTCTATTAATTGCATTCAAGGAATGAAAGAATGTAAAGATGTCTCTCTTTTTGAATTAATAAAGAATTGCAAGTTCATCTCTCATTTGCATTGTTGTGTTGAGTTGGAATATCAAATTGTGATTGGAATCTCTGTTTAATTGTAAAGGAAAGAAATACGTATGAAGGAAGTATATTGCTTTGTCCCTTTTGGAAATATATTAAATTGGAAATCAGACCTTGAAAATTAGCTTTGAAATGATTTGTTATAAACAACTAAATGTATTAGAATAGATCAGAAATGAAATGCCACACTTGAATGATAAAATTGATATATAATTTTACAAGAAATAGACCTTTGTTGTAAATATAATACTGGAAAATAAATTCAATCAAATTGTATAGTTTAGATCTCATACATAATAATAAACTTGAAAATGATATGATTTAGCATGTTAAGACATCAATGAACTCAAAATGATAAAGAAAACTTAAGAAAACAATTTAAACATTGCAAAATTGAACCCAATACCCCTTCACAGTCGTTTTCTATCAATTGTCGGGAAAACGTGAATTGAAAATCAAACAAGCAAATGTACCTTCCTAAAACACTTTAAATCCTTCCTAAAATAATCCTCCATGTTTGTTTGGCATGTTGAGTGAAGAAGGAGATAAAATAAAATAAAATTTATAAGTTGGAAATTACCGGTTTGCTATTTAAAATCCTGTAGATCATTTTTATAAAATTAACCCTTTAAAATTTATCAAAAGTAAAATTTTTGATTCTGTCCAAAGAGAGCTTCGAGATATTTCAGTTGTCCTGGTTTTCCAAAAACCAAGATTTCTAACTCAAGTTATGACCCTATAAATTTTTCCTACCGTAGCGGAAAAATTTGGGAAAATTTTCCTAGCGGGCCGTGGCCCGAGAATTTCCGTCGAATTGTCCTTAGAATTTTTGAAATTTGCTTGGGAAATTTTTTGAAATTTTATCTGTCGGCCCAAGAGCCAATCGAGGCTGCCTCGTGTCCTCACGGGGTAGTGGTGGAGGCGTAGCATTATTTTTTCCCTTAGGCCTTTTTAAAGTTTTGAGAAAATTTCACCTTTTTCTCTACCTACCTATGGCCTATCACAGGCTGCCACATGGCAGCAAGGAGTGACAATGGGGGTGGGGAGACCTTTTGTAGTCTTCCTTTTAATTTTTTTGCTTTGGGAAATTTTTATTAATCTTCCCATGGCCCAAAGACTCCTCCGTCGTGCCTCGGTGAAGTCTCCTCCATAGATGCATGGACCCGCGCGACAAGCTAACCCATTTTTCCTTCCTTTGGTGAAATTTGACAATTACCTCCACCACCCACATCTCCTCTCTTCTTCCCCCAACATCTATTTGTGAAGGAACATGTGTCCTTGGTAGACCAGCGGCGCGCACGAATGCCAATTGTGTTTTTCTTCCCCTTCAACAAAATTTCCTAAATGTCCCCACCGCCTTGCCCTTCCCTCTTTCTCTTCGCTTTGGCTTAGAGCCTGCCACGTGTCCCTAGAGGACCCACAGAGGAAAGGAAGAAGATTTGAATTCACACCCACATGGGGAAAAATTACAAATGCGCCCTGTGACCCACCAACCCGGAAAAGTGTCTTTGCCTCCTCTTGAAACGTGTCCCCTTGAAGAAAATTTGACCCCAAAGTCCACCTATCCATAACTGGAGTTCTACTAGGAGTTATGAGGACTTCTTTATATCACTAGAAAGGTGAGAAAATTTCCTATCCAATGGGAATGATCTAGAGAAATTTTGAAGGTATTATGTTTGATAAAAATAAAGTTGAAGTTCTGATCCTGTTAGAGAGTGGGTATGGTGATATTTTACCCCCGAACCTAGCTAAAACTTCTAACCCTAAAATTTGGACCATGTGACCTCTGGAAATTGATAATAAATGAAACTAATGTTCTAGTAATCTTAGACTTGTTCAAGAACCTATTAGTGACAATTTGTTGTCTTGCAACTTGGTTGTAGATACCTCTAATAAAAAAAAATATTCCTTAATTTTCCGACTAACCCTAGGTTGTTTCTTGGGTCTCAAGTGGATTGTTTTAACGGGCATCAGAATGGGACAACCACCTTAAAGGCCGAGAGAGGGGGTGATGGAAAGGGAGGAGCCGAGATGTAAGGATATTGTTATGAGTTATTGTAGAGGTGGTGGAGATGCGAGTGTAGTGGAGGCACTCCTACTCTTAGAGGAGAAGGTGGTGTCAGCATGATGCTTAGGAGATGTTGATTTTACTACATGATTGTATATGATGTCATAGGCTCATAGAAGCCCATTTTTACATGATGATATATTGATTATTCAGACATTGATTATGATGTATACCAAATATATATATATATATATATATATATATATATATATATATATATATATATATATATATGATGTTGATGATGGTTTATGGCTTATACTTGTATTCTCAATTTGTATATGGTTTTTATTACTTGTTTCTACTGAAAATGTGTTAATGTTTTAGATGGGTAATATGTTAGATTGATTTAAATGACTTTGAAATGTGATCCAAATGTTTAAAATCAAATATGTAACTAAATAAAATGAGGTAAAAATGGAATGATTTCTCATTATAAACTTGATATATACTCAACAAGTTTTCAAAAATACAATTACACTTGTGGCATTTGTTTCACCGAATTGTTGTGTGATAAAAACAGAGATAAGGTAAAAGGTCAAGGAGGAATACCTACTATTAATTAGATGGTAGGTTGAATACGTGTGTTATCTTGACTCCATCTAGGCTACTTGTAGAGAACTCCTTTTTGTCTTGGAAGGACTACCTGTAGATACAAAACAAGACCAAAAATTATATTAAATAGAAAGAGTCAGAGGACTGCTAGCAAGGCTAGATCTAGGAAGCATGATGCTTCTTCAAATGGTTGTAAATCCTTCATTTTTATCAACTTAATGAAAGTAAATGTGAGAAATAAAGGTTTTATTGTAAACAATTTTATTTGGGTATCTCAATATGTTACTAACAAACTAGATTAAGAAAAGTATTAAAATCTAAGTTAATCTAGGATCAGCAAGGTATGTTTCTAGTTAAGACAGTCACGAGAGGTGTTACGTAAGATAAAAAAGTTATCCTGTAAGGTATGGGTGGAATTTGGGTGATGTTAGAGGTAGTTTGGTGAAGACTAGTAGAAAACACAGAGGCCGACGTCGGTCCTGGTGATCGATTCCGGTAAAGAGGTGAGACTAACGATGGTTAAGATGACCAAAATGGCAGGGATATTTGGTGGTAATTAAATAAAAATTGTTTTGGACTTCTCTGTGATTTCATAGAGAATGAAGGGAGGATGGTTGGGTTTGTAATAATGCCAAGAAGACTCAGGAATACATAGAGGTTAGGTATGGAGAGCCAGAAGGTCATGGGTGATTGGATGGGTAGATTTGTAAGAAGGTGGGGATGGAGGAATGTAGGAAGGAATAAGATGTAATAACAAAAGATAATGAACCTACACTTTAAACAAGTACAAAATGATGAAAATCAAGTATACTTACTTGCACTTATAGGTTTGGTAGATGAAGGAAGGCAGTGGTTAATCCATGGAGAAATTTTGTGATCAGTGTTATGAAAATAATTCCCAGTGTTCCCTTAAATATTCTAATGCCTTGAGATGAGCATCGATTGTTTACTTGGTCCTTTGGTTGAGTATATCCTATCGTCTGGATGCTTTGATAATTCTCTGATTTATGCTTGAATGCAATAAGGCTCCAATATCTGAATGACCAACCCGTGTAAAGAGTTGTGAAAGTGTATATAAGGTAACTAACGGTGGTTAGGTGACTGACATCGGTTGAGGGATAGCCAACATCGGTTAAGGTGGTAAAGCCTAGGTTTACCAAAAATAAGTAGAACTATACTATTTTTGGCATGATTTTTATTGAATCTACTTAGGGAAGTGGATTTCACCCGAGAGAAGGTAGAAAGATCATATAAGTTGTCCAATTTGGTTTTTGGAATAAGTCTTAGTTAGTTAGGTTAAGTGGTGACTCAGCATTGGGAGTGATGACTCGGTGCTGAGAGTGATTACTTGTCACTTTATCGCTTAAATTCCCTAGAATAGGTCCAGCGTGAGGTGTCTAGGTGATGTGTAAATTAACTTAATTAAAGTAATTAAATTAATTAATAATGTGAGGATGAAAATTAATTCAATTATAAGTAATTAAATTAATATGAATGTGGGTTAAAGGGGTCATGGTTAGGTGAACATGTTACATTAATTTATTGAAAGGGGAACAAGGGGAGTGTGACCAAAATTTTATTTCTACATTTTCCCCTTTGTTGCGTAGCTTGTATTGATAAGAGATAGACAAAAATAGGAAGTTGGTGCTCTAGGTATGAGTGAAAGCTAGGTTACCCCAAGTAGGGTTGAAGGTGACCCCCCTCAAACTACGAACTGATGAAGTTGTAAAAGTAGTCGGGAGTGGTTTGATAAATAGGTGATTGATGAAAGTGAGGATTAGTAGGTAAGGGTATGGGAATATTGGGTAATTGGTAATGAGTAATGGAAGTTGAACACACACATACGTATAGATTGTGATATGTTACCGGTGGAAGAGTGTACAAACTCTATGTTGTCAAAATTATGATAGGTTTATCCTAACAAGGTTGAAGTCATTCAGAATCTGAGGTATAAGATATGGTAATGAAGCACAACAAGCTTCGATGTAGGAATGGGTAATAGGTTTTGTTCCATGGCACCAAATGTATGGTTGAGATAAACATCACATCATTAGGCAAGGTAAGGTCATCAAACTAAACAACATGAGTAATCGTATTGCAAGGTATAGTGAGTCCACAAATTCAAATGTCACAAAAAGGATTTTTAGGTCGGGGTATATTAGGTAGAGTGCTATGAAGGCCAAGGTATAGGTAAATAACGAGGTCCCTAAACACTTTGTTAAGGAAATTTACAGTTATGTAGGTTTGTGGGTAGGGTGTAATAGGTATTGGTAAGGTCAAAAGTTGTTGGATCAATAATGTTTTTAGGAAAAATGGGCATGGGGTGGGTCAAATGGGTATGTTAGGTGACCGATGTTGGTTATAACATAACCAACATTGGTTAGCTAGGCATGACATGAATGATGTCATCATGTTGATTTGGGGTTAAAAAGGGAAAATTCCTCTGTTTACGGACTCATTTTTACATTTCCACTTTTAGAAAATGATAGAGGGAGGAGAAGGTGAGGAGTGAAAAATGAAAATACAAGATGTCGAGCTGATCTGGTGATCCATGTAGTAGGTGATTGGCATTTGATTGATGGTTCCACGAGATCGAGTTGATCGATTCAATTGGTTGTGAGGCGAGGAGTTAATTTTGGCATGGAATAATTGGGAGAGGATCAATTAGACCACTAGCATGGTGGCCGATGTGCCTTTGTAGAGACGAAACCAATTAGAGGTAGGAGATGATATGAATCCCTCATTTGGTTGAAAATAGTATTGTTGAAATTGGTTTTGGTTAAAAATTTGGGTGGATTTTGAATTTTGAAATTGTGGGTAAAAATGAAGGAAATGAGGGGTGGGAAGGTCAAACGTAGGTTAAATAGGGTTGGGAATGAAGTTAGAATAGGTTTGGGTGTGTTAGAGTGGGGTTTTAGGTCAGGTTTTGTGACTTTTTGAGAATGGGGGATGTGTTTTTATTTGTGATGCCCCAATAAAGATCGATGAAGGTCAAGGCTTGGTCGATGTTGGTTAGCTTTTTCCGCATCGGTCAAGGTCTAGGTACTCGACACTAGGTAGAAGGGACCGATGATGACGGTCAAGAAGACTAGTGACGGTCAAGGAAACTTATGATGGTTAAGATTAAGAGTAAATAGGTGAAAGAAGGGATAGGTAGGAAAGTAAAATAGGTGAGGAAGGGGTAGGTGAAGATTTATGTAGAGGGAAGAGGGTAAAATGTTATTTTGGTGAGGTGGGATAGGTAAGTCTGAAATGAACTAAGATAGTGGGTAAATGATGATAAGGGACAATAGGTTTGTAGGTGAATTAGGTAAAGGGGGTAGGCATGATTGATGTGGTTGGGCATTGGGTGGTGGGTAATAGGTGATTTGAGGTGGTCAAGTCTTGACAAGGTTGTGTTGGATGATGCAAGCAAGAGATCAGTTGAGGATGCGGGACAAAGTACCACCCCTACTAAATACTGAGATGTGGCCTAGTGTGACTATGGAGGAGTAGGATCACATGAATGATGTTAGAATTAGTGTGATCTAAAACTATAGGCATATAGTTTAGGATCATATTTTGATGGTCACTCTCATCTATAGATGGGATTCTATAACCAATATGAATCACTTACCGATGAAAGAGATGATCATCACCTTAGAGGATGTTTATAGGATCCTACGAATTAAAATTGTTGGGGAGCCACTATATTCCATTTCATTAGAGGCATCAAGTGGAGTGATAGTGGCGATGTTGGTGAGGTGATGGGCAAGCTGAGGTATCACATTATGGGTCTCACTTATGGAGATATGTATACAACCTATCCGCATGAGAGACTAGGCTATCAGTGTTGATGATGGTGGTAGTGGGATGTTTTACATTGCCATATTATGAGGGTGGTAGGTTTTTGTGAGCATTGATGGGGTGCTACAGGATATGATCAAGGAGTAGATATGCTTTTCTTGGGCACCAGATTTCCTAGTTTAGCTATATAGGGAGCTATGGGCCTATGGGAGATTGAGGAGATTTGGTATGTGTTATACTTATTTATTACACTGTTGGGCATACGATAACATCATGTGTGTGTACCTAGTTGGTTTACCACAACATGATTGGTTAGGGGGTGGTTTTCTTAGAGTGAGTTTCAGATGATGGGTACTGGGTGGTGGACAATTGAGGGTGGTCAGGGACACATATGATGTGTCATACGACATGCATCGAATGGAGGAACTTTTGATAGTTGATATTGTGTGGATGTCTTATGTTGACTATCCATCATATAGAGGCATGGTTGAGGAGTTAGAGGAGCTTCAACTACTGAGATGGATACATGGCGGCATGTCGGAAGCATGAGATGATGCCCGTGGATAGGTTTAGATGACATTTTGGACTTTGACAGACATTCCCTATCATTCCCATAGTACCATAGAGATGAAGTGGAGATACCCATGTCTCCACCACATCTAAGTGTTCCAACAGGGTAGGATGAGCAGTGTGGAAGATAGATAAATTGATGGCACCAAAGTGTCACTGATGGATACAGGAAGTGGTGGGTGAAATAGCTATAGGAGGCATCGCCGAGGCCAAGGCAACCTGATTTATCCATTTTCATAATGTAGAGGGATACATTACAGGGCTAGGTGGCTTCCCTATAGGCACAAATTATAGGATTACAGGGACAACCGATAGGGTCTAAGGAACATGTAGCCACTTTACGAGCTCGAGTAATGGCCCTACAAGCATAGGTAAGCTACAGTGGTAGGTGCCCACACATGGCACAAATGGAGATGTAAGATATGTATCCACCCTACATGCGAAATTGATAGGTTTACATGGACATATGACCACCGCATTGGCACAAGTTGTGGCCTTACAAGCCCAAGTTACAAAGACAGTACATTTACCCTCACAAGCCCAAGGACAAGGTCCCATATTACAGAACCTACACTAGGACAAAGTCCCATGGCATAGGAAAGAGGGTAGGGTTTACATGTTGCAGTGAGACCCATGGCACTACCTTAGACGATGTTAATGGTGAGGTTAAGGGATGCCCTGAATGAGGCTAGTTACTATAAGGATCATTTGGCGACTCTTTGTATAGATGTTCCCTCATATGCCAAGTACGAGCATCCCAATCAATAGCCAGTGATTGAATGAGATTTAAGACTCATAGTTTAGGGCACACAGGGGATGTTGAACCCGGAGATAGCGTCGTAGTGAGGTTACAAGTGCTTAGAGACCGGGCCCGAAAGAGGGCTAAAAGGAGGATACATGTGAGATTAGGCAGAGTGTATTAGGTGGGGTGATGATTGATATCTATATGTGATATTTTTAATTTATATATATATATATCCATACATACATACATACATATATATATATATATACCGATGTACGTGCCAAAGACATGAGATTATACATGAAAGTTTTGAGATACTTTGATATTTATTTGTATATGTGTATTGATACACAAACTCTCCCATTTTATAGTTGATGATGTTATTGGATGGATGATGTACTTGGATTTAATTTCCATTTTTTTATTGATGGAAACTAGGTGAATTAGTCATGATTGAGTTGAGGTCATGTAGGCATGATTGAGTTTAGGTGAGTTGGGCATGGTAGAGTCATGTTTTTTCATTTGATTTAATTTCCAAGTTATTGTTAGTATGGAAAATAAATTTTAAAAAATGATGATGTATATGTATGTTGTGGTGTAAATTTCCAAATATTTGATATCGGGAAATGTGAAATGATTGATGTATGATATGATGATGTGAGAAAATGGTAGGTATGTTTTTATGATTGTTTTATTTTCCAATTTTATGTAAAATGGAAACTAACTAAGGTATAATGTGCATATAAAGGCAAAAAATTAGTTAGGGGAAAGAGTGGTCAAGCTAACCTCCAAGGGCCCCATGCCCTTGGAGTGCTTCCTACATAGCCCCGAAAAAAGGGCGTCAGGACAATGTAATTATCTCATTAGCTAGGGAATAATATGATGAGGTAGAGGAATGGGTTGGTAGGTTTTAGGTATGATTGAATCTAGGTTTGTCAAACATGTTTAGGCATGGTTGAGTCTAGGTCATT
Organism: Taxus wallichiana var. yunnanensis; assembly: GCA_018340775.1. Classification (NCBI taxonomy): domain Eukaryota; kingdom Viridiplantae; phylum Streptophyta; class Pinopsida; order Cupressales; family Taxaceae; genus Taxus; species Taxus wallichiana. Next base: position 745,810,491 of record CM031241.1, read on the forward strand.
TCGGCATGAGTTATATTGAAGTTGAATGGGCATGGGTGATTTTAGGTGAAAATGTAAGTGTCGATGGTTTGGTTCTGTATAGAAGAATCAAATAAGTATGAAAAAGGTTGAATGATAAGTGGAGATAATAGTGTCACCTAATTGATAAGAACCATTATGATTCTATCATACCAAAGATTGATTTATGAACATAAAACCCTAAATGTGTTGCATGATTGACTGCTCTAAGGGTGAAGAAGATCACACAATCATGAAATGTTGCATTTATGGCACATCCCTTGAGTAGGCAAAAGATTAGAGAGAAAAGGTGGTGAGGTGAAAGAAGGTTAGTTTTAGCATTACCTGGTGTAAGACAACATGCCTCTTTGTTAAGAGACCCAAGATCCAAATAGGAAAGTCCATGAAAAAAAAACTATCTTTTTCTTTTTGCTTTTGTTTCTATAGACTGATCGATGTGGGAAATCTATGTGGGATGAGTAGGGTATCTCCTTGAGGTCTTCGTGAAGTTGATAGATGCGGGAAGCTTGAGAATATTTATATGTAGGAATAGTATTCTTTTTGTGATAGACTATGTACAATATGTCTATATTTGTATAGATTTTCTTCAAGGGATTAGTCTATTTATAGCAGCAAGATAGAAAGAGGAGATTTCCTTTTGAGGGAGTAATCATTTTTTCTAGAAGTTTGACTCAAGGAGTTTTAATTTGAAAATATTGTATATTATTTTTGAATTGTTTTTTGGAATTTTAGGTCATGGAAAAGACTATAGAGAAGTATAGGATTATTTTATGAAGACAAAACCATATCACACAAGGGTTAGCTTATGAAAGAAAGATTTTAATTAATGAATGACGATGGTATTCCATCCTGAAAAGGATGAAAATTATCCATGAGAATCATGGCATGAGTAGAGTCATGGTACTCATATTGAAGATAAGGCTAAAAGGTGATGGGTAATCCACATGATTCTTTCTTACTCGTTGATCCTTAAAATAGGTAAGTGGAAGGTTAATGGTGCTCAAGGGACAAGTATTTAATATACATAAGGTGATCTAGGACTTGATTCAATAATAGAATGGTCGAAGATGTAAGGTATTGAGGGGATCAGGTTTAGGTTTACCTTCGAGTGAATACAAACAATAAGCACCTGATCCATAGGTATGAGTAACGATATAGGATCCAATCTAATTAAGATAAAATTGCCCCGTTTACTTTTATCCTCTTTTGTTACATGTTGATTTTCCTTTAGGATGAGGTCACCGACCTAGAAGGTTATTTCTTAGACACATTTATCGTAGGCACATTTGATACATTTTTCATAAATTTGGAGGTGATCTAGAGCATTGAGATGACGTTCGTCTAATAACTCGAGTTGTGCCAAATGGTCCCGACCAAAAATAATCATCGTTGTGCATATATTTGAGTGAGATACGAATAGATGGAATTTGGACTTTAAGAGGCATTACAACCTCTCTACCATAAACCAAAGAGAAAGGTGTGGTAGCAGTCGAGGTATGAATACTAGTACGATAAGCCCATAAGGAAAAAGGAATGTGCGTGTACCAATCCTTTCCAGTATCGTCAACCAATTTTATAATAATTTTGTTTAATTTTTTGTTGGTTGGTCATTTGTTTGAGGGTAGTAAGGTGAAGAAAAAATGATTTTAATGCCGAAGCATTAAAATTTTCTGTAGGGTTTTGTTTTTGAATTGTTTTCCGTTATCAGTGATTAGGTGGTGAGGAACACCAAAGTGAAAAATTATGTGATGGTTGATGAATTCACATATTTTCTTAGCTTTTGTAAAAATGAGAGGCATGGATTCCACCCATTTAGTTTAGTATTCGGTAGCGGTAATAATCCATTTATTACGTAGGGAAGAACGAGGATTAATCTCTCCAAGAAGATCCAAACCCCATTGGGAGAAAGGCTAAAGGTCTCATGCAACCTGTAAGGCATGACTAGGGGTGTGATGAAGATTAGCATGTTGTTGACACTTCACACAACACTTGATCTAGTCACAATAATCATGGTTTAGGGTTGGCCAGTAATAGCCCATGTGAAGAATGTGTTTAGCAATAGCTAAGCCACTGAAGTGACCCCCAAAAATTCCATTGTGAACTTCCTTGATGGTGTAGGGAATTTCATAAGGAATCATAAGAGGATATCGTAAAAACCACGTTTCTGAGAAGACCACCCATGATAACGTAGAAAGAAAAATTTTAAGGAAGGTTTATTATCCATTATGAGTAAGATCTAGATGCATAATGGAAAGAGAAAGGTACTCAAAAAACTTCTTATACTAAAGGTCACATGGGTTAGTTTCAGTGGTTACGATAAGGTTGACGCGTCTCAAAATAGATAAGAAGGTGATTGAAAAATTTCTAGTGTGAAAAATATTTTCGAGTTAGAAGGTGAAGCGAGGATTTAAGAAGCAAGGTATGCCATGGTGTTTACAAATTTATTAGTGGAACATGGGGTGGTTTGAAGTTCACAACATTCAAAGGTAGTCAAAAGTATGTCAACATGATGTTTATAATTTTGAAGTATCTCGATATGAAACTGATATATACCATTAACTTGTTTCATAACCAATTGAGAGTAACCAAAGATTTTAATTGTTTCATAATCAATGGGTAGGATAAAGGAAACCAAAAGAATGCACTGGAGTTCTTCTTTGACAAGAAGGGCAATGCAAGGATGCTTTTTCTGCTTTTATTTCATGAGTTCGGCATTAGGAATAGTTACGATATTGTGGACCACAATGTTTGGGTCAATACCATACATATCAGCGTAGGACCAAGAAAAAGCGTTGCTATGATCTTAGAGGAAAGAAGTAAAAGCTTTATGTTCAACAACATATAAAGATTGGCCCATTTTTATAATGTGCGATCATCTTAAGTGTGAATATTGACTTCAATGGTCAATTCATTTAACATGGTTTGTGTCTCAGAAGGTAATGACCGGTGAATATAAGAATCCTCCGCACCAAGGTAGGCGAGAATACACTCATCGTCCTAACATTGAATGACGTTAATAGAAGGTGCATTTTCATCGATCATGTTAGGATATATGAAGGGAAGGGAAGAGGGAGACTCATCATCTCATTGATAATTTAGAGGTCCTAGGGAAATGGTGTTCATGAAAAACAATTTAGGAGGAATTGATTCTAGATCCATAGACTCTATAGGTGAAGGTGTGTGAACTTGATGAAGAAGGTTTAAAGTCCTCAATGAGTTTTACTTGGGCCTCTTGCGAGATTGTTTGATAAATCCAATACCAATGTGGTCTTTATGTTTACGAGTGGTCCATGAGACAACAATATGGTGGCATTGTTCATAGAAACCAAAGACAAAGCCCTTCTAAGCACAACGATGAAGGAAGGTGTGGGAAAAGTGGTGTATGGTGAGAGATTGGAGGTTGGAGGAAAATGTTCAAGTTTGGTAAGGTGGCTTGGGTGAGTAGGTAGAAATATCAAGTCCCCCATATGTTAAGTTAGTGTGAAGTTGGGGAGGACTGTTAGGAAAAACCTCTCTATGTAGTGATCATAATGGGTGTGTTGATGAATTTTACCATACTCTTGAGGAGTAAGGAATGTGTCAATATTATCAATTCCGTACTCCCCTAGAATGAGGCATTGAAAACATATTCTAAGGGATAAATAATTGATATGTGGGTAGTGGGAATGGATGCATTAGTTTTTGAGAAGTAGATGGGCTAGATCATGGGTCAACTTCAAAAGTTGTGGCAGCAAAGGGGAATAGAGGAGTTAGGTGTGGAAGAGGCAAATGCCACATTGGTGGATAGGGCTATAGGTGAAGGGGAAGTGGCGGTGATGGTAGATGCCTTAACCCGTATAAGGACATCATTAGGTTGATACAACATGTTATAGGTCTTGAATGGTCAAGGTAAGTTGGAATGTTATAGTTGTGTCCTTCATGTTAAAATTTTAAACATTGGTGTAAGGTTGAAGGAACACAACCTAAGACATAGATCCAATGTTGGCCAAATAACTAGTTGTACTAGAATTCCCCATCTAAGATATATAATAGTGCGAATGAAATCGGGGCCCACAAGAATGTGGAGAATGATGATGCCAAGGGTGGAAGTGATGGTATCATTGAATGAATGCAACATAACTAGATTATTATGTATGTAATTGGTAGGGATGCGCATTTGGTTATATGAATGGGAAGAAATTATGTTTATACGGCACCACTATCAATCATAATGCATTAAACGTGTATATTATCAATGTAGATGGAAATGAAGAGGGTGGGATTAGGGTCATCTGATTAGAGAGGTATAATCTCATCGTCAGAGAAACTGATAGTGGATACTTGATGAGTAATAATGGGCATGGAAGAAGGGGATGAAGTGGCGAGAGAGGCCACATGGTGAGGCATGATAATGGATGCCACAGAGTAGGGTCATTAGGTAAAACCTAAATGGATTGTAGAACCTCAATGAGGTCTTGGCAATAAGACTCATAGGTTTGGAAAAGATCCTAAAAATATATTTTGAGAGGAGATTGGTGCAATTGTTTAATCATTTTACGATGGGAAACACCATCAGAAATAGGGTATGTAGGTCCATGGATGGTGATTTTTGGTGTAGGTGCAAATGGGATATTGGGTAAAAGAGTGGCGAGATGGGCTAGTTTTTTTCTCCTTTTCTTTGTCCTTCTAGGCTTGATTGGTAATGTTAACCACATTAATATGGGGTAAAGTAGAAAGTCAATCATGATAGGTGTAGCGATAGGATGGGAAAAAATATGGTGATGGCATATACTAGTTTTGTGAAAAGAATGCAACACATTGACATTTGGGTGGAGGTTTTTCTAGCCCTCTTATACGGACCATATTGATCTCAAATGTTGGAGGCATATAAAAGGGTTGTGGAGGGGGAGATGAAGGTCACTTTGAATAGGTAAGGGGAAAGGATGTGTAGTGAAAGGTGAAGGTAGGAAAGGTTCCTCATCTAAAATATCATCGTTGTCAAAATTTTCTTCGAGATGACATAGTTGGACAAGAATGGCCTTAAGAGCCTTAAATTTTTCCACATCATTCCACGACACATGATGGTAAGAAAAAAAAATTGTATCGTTAAACCCTTCTAGTTTAGGTTTGAGTGGCTCATAAGGTCTAAGTAGTGGCAATGTGATGATAGAGGTTTCAAAATGTTAGCTAAGATGTTGGCATAAGACCCCGCCAATGGATCAAAATGAGATGTAAGTGTGGGTCTAGATGGGATTTTTGGTGATTTTGGTGGGAGAGGTGCCATAGGAGGCGGAATCAACAGTTGAGTCAATTTGACCACCTATTTGGTAGGTAATATGGTTTTAGGTTTGGATTGTACCTTCTTGGGAAAAGATGTAGTAGATTAACTAGCCGTTGAAGGTGTTGTAGGTTTTACTACTTATTTGGAGGGTAGTAGGCTCTTAGATTTTGGTAGCACCTTCACAGGTAAGGGTGAAGAAGGAGTGTGTGATGGAGAAGGGAAGGCGAGATGATGAAAGAGGATGGGTTAGCCAAGGTGATAATGGAGATGCAATGAAGGTTTTTAAAGAGGCAAGGTGGAAGGTATTGGTTGAAGAAGGAAATATCATAGGTAGTAATGAGGATACTAGAAGTGGTGTAGGTATATGTGGTAGAGAGGATGTAGGTGACGGAAAAGGCATACACTATGTAGGTAATTTGGGTGTATCAGAGGCTCATGATGAGAAGGTGGCCTATTGTGCTTTTGGTTTACATAGGGTAGGAAGATGATTGACAAGGTTGATGGGTGGGGTCCTAGGATACATGGAAGGGGTGAAGGTGATAGAGGAGTAGTGGGTGAAACCGGTATATGTGGCCTAGGAGTTTGGGTCTTCCTCTTAGGTGGGGGAATAGTCTTTTCATGAGCTTATGAGGATGTGGCTAAATCTAGTTTGACAGGAGGATGGACTAGACTTGATGTCGGCATGACTCCCAATGTGGTAATGGTTCTTGAAGTGGCGGAAGGTATAGAGTGCGGAGTAAGGGTTTAGGCATAGGAATTTTTTTGTTCTTGGTAAAGGTTTAGGTGTGGGCAAGGGTAATGAAGAAGAGGTCACTATAACTGGTATGGACATGATTAGTTTGGTTTTCTGAAACACCTTTGGATAGATCATGGAAGTATCAATAGACAACATTTGCATCTGAGTTGAGAAAGGTAGCCGAAGGTGTCCCCAAAGCATGGAATTATTGACATAACCAAAGTGGTCACCAAATGTTAAAATGGTACCGTTGGAGGGGATGATGTTTATTTAGTATTAATCCATGTAAAGAAATTTTGTGAGATAGGGAAATGGTCACTTCGGACTCTATGGGTAAAAGAGCTTAGAGAAAATCAACAGATCCTTTAAGGCTAATGGAGAATTGTCACCAATACGAAGCAATGATCTTAATGGATCCCTTATGCATAAGGGAGATGACAAGTAGGATGATCTTTTGGAAAATAGGAAAGTGGGCATGAGTCTCCCATGGATAAGAGATTTAATCATGGGGTTGTTCATCGAGGTTGAGAGGTGTGTGGGAAACTACATCATCATATATGGCGAGACTCTTCCATGGGTGAAAGGGGAGATAAGGGAGACTCCTCTACGGGTAAAGGATTAGATGAAACATGTTACTCTATGGATAAAGGATCTTGTGAAAGAATCTCCTTGATATATGGATTAGGGGGAATTGAGGAAGATCCACTATGATGTCCAAAACAACGGGATCCTCATGAAAATTATTGTGATTAGTAGAAGGTTTTCTCATTTGGTTAGAATGATGGGGTGTGATTTGGGAATAGATTCTTGAAGATGTGAAGGCTCTAATTAGATGGTGCGTTAGGGTTATCCAAGATGATATCTCCACTATATAACATTTCTTGGACAATATTTTTGAAAGTTATATAATTACTGTTGCTATGTTATTTAATGCGATGATAGTTACATTAATCTTTTTCTTTGTACCACGTAGGTATAGGATGAGTGGGATCAAAACTAGTATGTGGTTTGATAGGTGGAAGAATAATGGCTCCACCTTTTAGAGGATTTTCTAAAACTGAAGAATAGGGTTCTCCTATAGGAGTGTATTTTCATTTCTCCCACTTGAACTAAAAATCCTGAATAGGAGAAAGGTTGGAAGAAGGATTTGATTGGTTAGATGGGTGAGATGGACCAGTTTTCAAAACTACCGCATGGGTAGATCCTTTTCTTTAGAGTAATTATTTTGTTCTTTAAAAGAAGAAGAGGTATCATTTTATTTAAATGCAGCATTTTTGTTACACAATTATATCTTCTTCTCTTCAATGGCACTAATTTCAAGTTTTTGGTCCATAGTGAATGCCTTGTTGAACATACGGAAGGTTTGAACTTGGAGAGTTGGTGAGATGTTCCTAGGACAAGCCCTAGCGAACAACTCTATTAACACAGATTTAAAGAAGTTGAAACGTGAGTGGTTGATTAGGTTTTTCCAATGAGTGAAAAAAATTGTGATAGATTTGTCTTCATATTGTCGTGTCAAGTACAAGTCAATCATGGTGACTTTCTTGACAATATTGATAGAAAAGTGATCTAGGAAAGCTTGAGCTACTTGGTTGAATGAGTAAATGGAGTGCCTAGGTAGACCACTATACCAATCCAATGCAGGTCCTATTAAGGACATTGGGAATGTTTGTAAGAGAAAAATGTCATCATGAGCAATCAAATAACACCCATGTTTAAAAGACCGTAAGTGTTTCTATGGGTACTCTTTGTTGTTAACTGGTTGAATTTAATAATTTCCCAATGCATAGGGTATGGATGAATCGAATGGATGGGTGAATGGGCTCATTACAAATCTCATCATATGTTAGAGAATTATGTGATCGAAGACCGATGCTTCCAATGTCTGCATCTTGTTCATCATCATTTTGATAATATTGTTAGTAGGTTGTGATGACTAGGCACCCTCACAGGTATAATGGGGTAGGTGATGAAGGTACACCATGGGTGGCATCCTAGTATAGGGTGGTGTCAAGTACAAAAATTATGAGGGAGGAATAGATGTAGGTGGCAAGTATCCTAAATAAGTAATAGATGAGATAGGGGGATGTTGGTGATAAGTGTAGGTAGGTGGAGTGGATGTAATGAATCTCATAGTAATTGGAGGAAGAGACTGCGGGATGGAGAGGAAAATGTTTTGGAAGGGATTATGAGCTACCGACACCATGGGTGGTTAAGATACAATAGGTATATGAGAGGTGGTTGGTGCAGATGGGCCTACACTCGGGCGGTTGATGAAGGAATGGTTGACATAATAGGAGAAACTAACGTTAAAGGTGTGGCATATGCCGTAAGTGCAGCGAGATATTGATGAAGTAGGGTCAAGTTGGGACACCACAAGTGGTATGGTGGAAGAGGATAAGGTATAACTAGTAGTAGTTGATGTAGAAGTGGGTGTGAGGGTAGGAGGAATGGACACATGCATAGCATATACAATATTCCCTAATGAATCCTGAGTGGATGAATGGGCTAAATAATATTGTAAAGTAGTAGGGTTACGAAAAGGATTCTTGAGAACTCTTTTCACTAGTATTGATGATAATAAGTTGACTTGGATCCATATGTGATAGGATGGAAGGCAGCGATGGGCTAAGCGAGGGTGGTGAAGGTTAGATGGAATATAAGGGTGTTGTCTTGGTTACAAGTCAAAAACATGGGACTTAGTGTAGACCTAGTAACTTAATCTCTGTAGATGATCCAAAGGCACAAAAGGAATGTAGAAAATAGTTCCGATTAGGTAAAAATTGGTCGATGTTTAAACCGAGAAATTAAAACACGAAAAAGCAGATGATGGTGGTTGGGTAACCGATGTCGGTGATAGAGGGTAACTAATGATGGTTAAGGTGACCGATACCTGGTTAATGTGGAAAATCAAAAGAGTTATAAATGTGGCAATAAATGATGAAAATAAAGTAAAATATGGATTTTGATAGTGACTTCAAATACCCAGAGATATGGTGAAGTATCTGAGGAACCCAAGAAAGAATAGAAATGTGATGAGTACTACTTTGGTTAAAATTACCAAAACAACAAGAAACTAACAACGGTCGGGTAAACCGTGATGATCAATGACGATGAGTAAAATGATGAAGGTTGCTAGGACCGACAATTTGTCGCCGTGAAATTTGTGAAAAGATGGAAAAAGGGAATTTAGTAAATTAGGTCAAATAAAAGACCAAGCCGAAAACACGAGTATGACAATGATGGATCCTAACACACTCAGAAAGAGTCGGAATACACCAACTATGATTATGGAGTGTGAAGGGAAAGAAAAATGGAGAATATGACCTCACACCTCAAAACACAAATCAAGCAAAAATAACAAACATGAAATCCTATGTGGTGGATTTTATGTTCCGCTTATGCCATTTTGGAGTGACTTGTTAAATATAGTAGTTTTTTTGGTTTGATAAAAGGTTCCCTATGAAAATCCAAGAACTAAGGATAGTTTCAAATCAGGTTTTGGTAGGGGGGGGGGTCCCTTCTTTGAGATAATGACTAGATAGAGAAACTAGTTTGGAGTCCACATCAATCCTCGATTATGTGATTTTTGACATCTTCTTTCGGTAGGATGTTGTTTAAGAAAATGAGTAAATTATTTTGTGTGGTTTGGTGTAGAGAAGAGAGTGTACACTACGATTCAATTTTTTCAACCTTCATATGGGAATGAATTCCAGCGTATAGGTTGCCCTCAATTTTTAAATGAGCTAAATATGTAACACGAGAGAAATGTTATGTAAGTATTTTAAACCCAAATCCACAATGACATTCGATGAAACAAATGATGAATAGGAAAAGAGTATGTCTTTCACTAATGTAATACAAAAATAAAAAGAATGGTTCTTTTTAGTCCAAAATATTGGTGTCAATGAGACAAGTAGAAGAGAGAATGTTCCAGAGGAGGAAAATTTAATGTGAACTACTCTCTAAAGGAAATAGACACACAATATTTCACCTAGGAATGAACAATGCAAAAGAACCCGTGATGTGTCCCACCGAGCGTGCAAAAATGTTTCACCAAATTTTCATGTGATAAAATCAGATAAGGTAAAAGGTCAGGAGGAATACATTTATTAAGTAGATGATAGGTTGAATACACTACATTCGACTCCTTCCAAAATGATTATAGAAAACTCATTTTTAGGAAGGACTACTGTAGATACAAAACAAGACCACAAAATAATATTAAATAGCAATAGTTAGAGGACTACCTCGCAATGTTAGATCCGGGAAGCATGATGCTTCCTTAAATGGTTTTAAATCATCTATTTTTATCAAATTAATGAAAGTAAATGTGAGAAATAAAGTTTCTATTACTAACACTTTGGTTTGGGTATCTCAAAATGTTACTAACAAAGTAGATCAAGAAAAGTATTGACAAGGTATGTTTTGATTGGGACAGGTCACATGGGTGTTAGGTAAGGTCACAAAGGTATCTGGTAAGGTCTAGGTGGAATTTGGGTGATGTTAGAGGTATTTTGGTGAAGATTAGAAGAAAACACAATGAATGACGTCAGTCTGGTGACCGATGCCGGTAAAGAGGGGATACTTACGACGGTTAAGGTAACTAAATTTGGTAGGGAAATTTGGTGGTAATTAAATAAAATTAGTTTTAGAATTCTCTATGATTTCATAGAGAATGAAGGGAGGATGGTTGGGTTCATAATAATTCAAAGAAGACTCAGGAATGCATAAAGGTTAGGTACGAAGAGTCAGAAGGCCATAGTGGTTTGTTAGAGACCTCGTCCTGTCCATTTTTTTTAGGATAATATGGTGAGGAGAAGCTGAGTTTAATGTTGAATGTATCACAAAGCTTCTTAACTTCTTTATTTTTGAATGATTTTCCATTATCTGCGATGATTTTATGTGGGATACCGAAGTGGCATATGATATTTTGATATATGAAATTGATGATGGGTCTAACTTTTGTCGAGGTTAAAGGGATGGATTCAACCCATTTAGTGAAATATTCAGTTGTTGTGATTATGGAATGATGTTGTTGGGATGATTTAGGGTTTATTGCACCAATGAGGTCTAACCCTCATTGAGAGAAAGGCCATAGGTCCTGAGCGAGTTGTAGTGCTTGACTAGGAAATGAATGAGATCCAAATGGAGTTGGAATTTAATGCATTTCTTTACATATGTATAATAGTATTTGGTGATGGTAGGATAGTAATACCCTAGCCATATGATGTGTTTAGCGATGGCATTTCCACTAAAGTGACCACCACATATGCCATCATGGACTTCTTTGATTTCTTTAGTTGATTCATGTGATTTAAGGCATCATAATAGTATGTTGTCAAAACTATGTTTATAAAGGATACCACCTATGATGACAAAGTGAGTGACACATTGAATAAATGATCATTTAACACCATGTGATAAGTCTGATGATATTTTACATTTGGTGAGATAGTCATATATTTGTGTGTACCATAAATCAAGTGGATTGTTTTCAATGTTATTGATGGAAGGAAACTCATTTTGATGTGAAGGATGGTCTAAGCATTGAATAACCATAGACATTTTAGTCTTATCCTTTGATTTTTCTATTTCAAAAGGGACGAGGGATCCAAGGGATGCCATAGTGTCTCGTAAACCTATTAGAAGATCATGAAATGTCTTGAATGGTATAATGATTAAATGCGTTGAGGAGAAAGTCGACCACAACTTTATATTTTTGAAGGATTTCATTTTTACATTGATATTCTCCTTTAACTTGAATAACGACGACTTATGAATCTTTGTAGATTCATAGGATGTGAAACCTAGGAGAATTTAGGACCATGATTAAGGATTTTTATTTTTCCATGTTGTTAGTATATTCAAAGTTAAGTTTGAATGATAACGAAGTGGAATGTTCTAGGGTGGTATGATAATGACTCTAGTTCCTCCCCCTCTTGGCGTTTAGTACAGATCAAAGAAGAGGGTCATTTTAATGGGGATGAATTCACTTTCATTAATGTTATATTCATCAATTTTGTTGATGGATTCATTGAGAAAGAATTCATGAGGTGGTTGATTATCTAAAAGGGGTGCATCGTGAGGTCAAATTCAGTCATGAGCATAATCCATCAAGTGATGCAATCATTATGATAAGGTTTAGTGTGCATGGTTTTAAGTGGATTAAAACTAGTGATGACATATGTCTTGTGATTGAGGAGATAATGTTAGAGCTTGGAGGTGGTGAAATATAATGCACAACATATTTTTTTAGCTTTAGTGTAGTGTGTTTCATATTCATGGAGTGTGTGAATAATGTAGTATACAACATGTTCATGACCTTGATTATCCCGGTGGGAAAGCATATCTCTAGAGCATGTTATGAGGTGGATATGTATAGATAGAATGGCCCCCTTCACAAGGTGGAGTAAGCACAGGTGGTGATAATAGGCACTGTTTTACTTTTTCCAAGGCCCTCTAACAATAGAAATCCCAATGAAATTCTATGTATTTACAAAGGAGATGGTGAAATGGTTGACAACGGTCAGAAAGTTGTGATATGAAATGTTAAATGGACTATAATTTACCTTGAGGCTACGTAGTTTCTTAAGATTGGATGGTGGAGGAATTTCAATGATTTACTTAACTTTTACTGGGTCAACTTCAATGCCTTGGATAGATATGATGAATCCTAAAAATTTTCTAGTGAGGACACCAAAAACACACTTTGCATGACTAATACAAAGACAAAACTCAATCGGAAGAGTGAAGATTGATTCAAGGATGTTAAGATGGTTTTTTCTTGATTTAGACTTTCTTATGAGGTCATTAACATAATCTTTGAATTTTTTAGATAAGATCATGGAAAATGTATGTCATGATGTGTTGATATGTAACCCATACATTTTAAGACCAAAGTGCATGACGTGAGAGTAGAACATTCCCAATGAGTAATGAAATAATTTTTATGTTGATCTTTGGGAGCGATGAGGATTTTATTATAACCAGAAAAACCATCCATAAGGGAAAGCATTAATTACCAAGACAACATTGGAGACCGATTGTAGATAGTCAATGGGTATGATACATTTGGTAGATAACGAGTGTTACTGACTCTTCCTTAACAAGGATATCTATACGGGGATGCATTTTACAAAGTTTTTTTTTGACTAGCTTAACATTGGGATACGTGACTATGTTGTGTATGAAGACGTTAAAATTGATTCCGGCATAAAGTTATATGAATAGGAAAAGTCTTGGTGATATTTTGTTAAGAATGAAGTGAAATCATTTAGTTCTTGTGAATCTAGAGATTGACCAACCTTAACTATGTGAGGATCTTGAGGGGTACCTAAGTTAACATCAAGGGTGGATTTGTTAAGGAGCATTGGTGTGTCAGATGGTAGGGATTTATGAAGAAAACGGTCTTCAGCCCCCATATGGGAAAGGATATCCTAGTCATCCTAACACTGGAGGATATCTACAATAGGTGAATCTTCCTCAACCATTTCTAGCCAAACAAGGGGTAAAGATTTAGTGGAGTGATTGGATTGATAAGTAAGTGGCCCTAAAGATATAGCATTGATTAAAAAATAAAGTTAGATGGGATAGGTACAATGTCATTTACATCTATGGGATATTTAGGGTTTGTTGGCGATGATGGTTCTAGTTCGGAAATAGTTAGGGATGTAGCAATTTTAGATGTAGTGGCTTTGCACATCTTAGAGGTGAATATTTTATAGCATAAACCACTTTTATAATGATATTTAAGGGAACACCGAATGGATTAATCATGGGTTCCTTATAATGATGAAGATACATGCAGAAAAGTTGGGATTGTCAAGGGATTTGAAATTCAATGTGAATGACATGATGCGGTGTGGATTGATAGCTTGGGATGGAGGGTTATCGATTCCCCCATAAATAAGGTTTGTTTTGAGATACGTAGGACCGTAGGAAATAACATCCCCTACGTTTGGGTCATACATGGGTTTCTTGTTAGGGAAGCCATATATTTTAGGTGAAGGGATGTATTTAAGCATGAGAAGATGATATTCCCCAAGTGTAAGGCATTTTACAGCTTCACCAAGAGAGGTATCATCAGGTAAATCGGAAGAAGGGATTGATGCGCTAGTGGATGCTTCATTAGATAGCTCAAGTGCAGATTTAGGTATAAGGATGCCATATGGCTGGTACATCATGTTGATCAATTAGAATATGGAACTTAGAGAAGGAGACATACAAAAGGTTCATGTAGGAGAGAAGAGCACATTCAAACACACAAAAGTATCAAAAAGGATCACACACAAAGAAGAGAGATAGATTTGGGACTTATCCATTTTCACGATGAAGACATATTTTGGAGATAGCGTGTGGAGCACACAAATCAATTAGAGACTTGCGTGGCATGCATTAGCTATTTTTAGAGGGTTGGCTATAAAGTGCTTTGCATGGATTCAGGCTGAGAATAGATCTACTATTTTCAATTAATTAAAAGTAGTTTATTGTTAGCACACTTGCATGTGTGGCTATTTTTGTAATGACACGTGGCTAATAATAGCATGTGACCTATTTTGGGATTAGATAAGTGGTGAAGGGAAATTCCCCACCCTTATAAATATGTAGTGAACTATGTAGCATAGGATATTTATGAGAACTATGTTATAGTGAGATTATGCTAAAAAATATGTTACGTGCATGAGTGTATACTACTGTTATTATAAGGAAGCTTCTGTGTATTAATGCATTTAATATAATGGAGATTATGGACTGAATCAAGGTGTTATCATGGTTATAGTTATGTATTGAATGCTTGATTTCATCATGGTTATCTCTTAAGTATGTTATTCTCTAGATCTAGATCTAAATGATATATTAGAATGATATATTAGTCATGCACTCTAGAATGATATATTAGTCATAGATTTGAATGCTTAAAGTCTTCATCATGCTAACATCCTACAATAGTAACCCTAAAGAGGGGCCTGGTACCTTTGCATGCTTCGAGTGAGTTCTCAATCTAGGCTAAGTGATGTTCCAACGCACTTTGGGCTTGTATTGGTGAATTCTAGGTTGCATCATTGGTTCCATTATTGGGACCTTTTTCAACTATTTTCAGGATGGTTCACAATGAAGACATACTGGTTGACCTTAGCAAGTGTTGAGGAGTGGATACATGATCTAGAAGAAGAATATGCATAGTGGTTCAACATTGGATTTGAGTTTAATGCATGGATGTGGGTGAAACAAAATTTGTATGACATTCTAGATGAGATATTTTTCTCTATCTTTCTAATAGAATTGTATGCAGTGGTTGATTTCTTATGCATATAAGAGGAATTGGAGGTATCACAAACTTGTCTGGATGTCGAATAATTTTATGTCCTTTATGATGTTGATTTGATTTGGACTCACATTTTGGATACGTGGTTCTATGGTTTTTTGAACAATTATATCTTGGAGTACTCTATTTCCACTTATTCATGCCCGTGAGGTAGTTGAGTTCCAATTTTTATGATATCCAGGGGAACTTACATGCAAGGCATTCCACCGAAATTAATATCTTGATAGTAAATTTGAATTTGGAGATTAAATCGATAGCTAAATAAACCCCACCACACGTGGGGAAGGATTAGGTCATGAAAGATGGTAGACCTAGTGGAAGAAATGAAGAGAGAGGAAAGGTAGATTAAGTATAATGAGGCATGCAAGAGGGAGGTAGAGAAGCAACGTGACATTGTAGAGTAGATGGCATTAAGGAGAGAGATGGATCGTGAAGGATTTGGAGCTCACATAGGAGAAATGGAGAAAAAGCATCGGGAACTCCCCGTCTGGGGAAAGCATGATAGGGATCCTTCCTTAGGCTCATGCAAAAGCACACCATTAGATAAGACTTGGGCCACGGGTATGCATCTGAATCCACCTAGAAACCTTGCCCTTGTGCTTGGTTTTCTAGCATCTAGTACAATAAACAATCAACAAGATAATTCAAGTAGTGGGAGAGTAGGAGTGAGTCTTATAAGAGGCATAACGATGACAGCGTAAATGGATTCATTGTTATATGGGAGTACCTTTTTGGGTGTATCATCCATATAGAATTCATGTGCATAAATTTTTGGAATATCTACTAGGAGTGGTAATGCTTCGCATAATGTCAAATTATAGTTTAGTTCTACTTTTGGGACACATGGAAGTACATATTTTTAATCTGACCTCAACTACGAGTTCGGGATCGAAGGCATAGGTAGCTCTAGTTCTAGCAGATCTAGTGGTTTTATAGGAAGAGGAAACATAAGAGGTTCTAGATCAGGTGGGCAAGGTCCGTACCAACCCCAGAATATTTACATGGAGATGTCTCTTCATCTTCTAGAATATAGGGGCATAAAAGATGCTACTGAACATGTGCATATGTGTGAAATATTGTGGCGCATAAAATAAATCACGAATTCTAAGCATAGGGTAAGTCAATTTGCTACTACGTTACAAGGGTGCACACATAGTAGGTACATAAATGTTAACCATGAATAGACTTACGTAGACTATACAACTTTAAAATATGCATTCCTTAAAGAGTTTCTCATCCCTAAGTTTGAGCAGAAGAGTATAAGTGCACTCAAGAATATTCGGAAAGTCACTACAAAAAGTGTCAGAGAGTATGATGCCCATTTTAAAACACTGCTATCTAATATTTCTTATGACATACACACAAGCCAACATGCACAATGGTTTTTTGGGGGTCTGATTACCCCTTTTAGGAGGGAATTATCACATAAGACATACACTGATCCACACAAAGCACTTGAAGAAGCCTTACACACTGAGGTAGTTGGAAGCATAGACACTGGGGTGAGCCCATTTTTAGAAGCACAGATCACAGCCATGACAAAATAGTTGAAGAAACTATCAGAAAATTTAGCACATGAGATGCGCATAGGGATTTGGTTCACAGACTGTGAAGTAGAAGGTCACACAAAGGATAGTTGTCCTCGTAGATCGGTGTGCTCATTGTTGTTGGATTGTGAGATATGTCATTTAAACCATGATGCTTGCCAATATCCATTACTAAAATGCGCAATAAGGAAGAACATTTCAAGCTACTATAGAATTTGTAGGTCCACAACTCGTGACACATAAGAATGCTAACTGATTGTTCAGATCCATGATGCTATAGATATTGGTGTAAGATAGAAATGAGTCACGAGAATAAGCAGAAAGGAAAGAATGAACATCAGGATCAAGATCACAATCAGTGCACTATGGTTGGAATAAAGGGTGTTTTGAAGGTGGTCATGGAAAGGGCCAAGGATACCATGGTGGATAAAAATGATGAGGATGTGGTGGTGGAATACGTGAGTTCACTTGTGGAACATGTTATACATGCGAGATCTCCTAACCACTACAGGAGTGAATGTCCTCAGAATATTACATGTTATTTTAGTGGAAAGAACCATAGCTATGAGGAGTTCCTGTAATTATATGAGCATATTAGTAAGCATCAGAAACAAGAAAACAAAGGCACATGGATGGTTAGGATACATCATGCTGTGGAAAATCAATGGATGCCTAAGTTGGAAGAAGAGTCTGAGGTGTTGTAAGTAAAGATCATGACTCACATTGAGGTAGCACATGCTAGAGATGTGTTGCAGAAGAACCCTACCATCACTAAGGGGGAGGTTCTACATGTACGATACCCAGATCCTACCCATCAAAAGGAGGTTTACCAAGAAACCATGGAAGTTCTCAGGAATCTTCAAGGTGAGATACAATACTTAAAAGAGAAATCATAGAAGATGGATCAAAATAAAGCATCAGAGACTTTCCAAACTGATATAGATGACTTGAGAGAAGTGTGCAAAATGTTGCGCCAGGAACATATCATTCCACTATTAGGGAATTGGTTAAAATGAAATACTCAGTGTGCAAGAAGTGCTAAGAGAGACGAAAGATCATGCATATGAATCTTTCTCCTCATAGCCTAGATAATAAAAAGGAAATCACTTTGAATGCTATTGTGAATGGGTGGTTATTAACTAATATATTGATTGATACAAGCATGGAAGTCAATGTTCTTACCTTAGATGCATGGGTAAAAATGGGGAGACCTCTATTACAACCATCCTCTAATGTATTTTTCATGGCTAACTAGACTAAGGCCACTCCCATCAAAGTTTTAAAAGATGCATCCATTACCATACAAGGAGCCAATTTCATTGGATACTTTGAGGTTTTAGGGATGGCGAGTCGAGATAGCTTCCTAGCTCTATTGGAGTTTCCTTGGTGCTATGTAAATAATGATGCTCTTCGGTTCAACAAGCGTTATATTAGTTTTGAAAACAAGGAGGAAAGATTTATTATCCCTTTAACAGATGGAAAATATGTGCCCTATATTGAGCCCTTAAGTAAAGAATATCCAAATAGGATTTATGTATGTGCCATCCGAGATCCATAGATGCTTGAGCCAACTAAAGAAGAAATAATTTAGTGGGAGGATGCACAATCTATTAGCAATACTACAAGTGTTTCTTGTGATAATTGGGCTCATAGCACTTATGATTTGGTAGGGCGCGAAGTCAAGAGCATATTTCCTAAGGGAAGAAAACCATGTTATGTCAGGAGGATAGGTAAAAACTCGGTACCTTGTTACACCGGAGAAGGAGATCTTATGGTATTCCTGTGCACCATGGAGGAATAGTGGATAGACCTATTGGAAAGAAGAAATATGGTAGCATATACACTACATGGGACAACAACACGCTTGTGGGTGGCCCATATGGATAATCTTATAGGATGGAATGAAATAAGGATTGCTCTTGCTACTATGTTCTTCAGGAGAAATGCACCTACTCATATATGCACTTATCATGGTAATCAACCTATTCAAAGACCACGTTTAAAAGTTTTAGAGACTCGGACGTAAGGGTGGGAAGCTTTACCACCCTCGCTATGGGTAAACAAGTTTTATTACACTTTATAAGGATATGTGCGTGCTTGGTATCTATATGTAGAAATCCATAGAGAGACTAGAAATTGGCAGGATTTATTGTAGGAATGGCCCAGACATTTGACTTCTTCTCTACAAAGCCTCCAGTGGAAGAATCATTAAAAGTCATAAAGCACTTAACTATGGGAGATAGTGCCAAGGCTGAAAAGATCCTTTAGGAGCACATCTTGTTAAAGAGATAGAGGTTGATGCAACACTACTTCAATGCGCTTGCCTTGAGAAAGAAAAAGGAAAAATGGTCTACTTAGTGGATGACGAAGAAGTAGAAAATATGGATGTAAACCATTCAACAGTAGGCATGAGGTGTTGGAAAGTGTAGATAAGACCATGCACACCTATCATGACCCTATGAAGATAAAGAAGGTGAATATTGGATAAGATGTTGAGCCTAAGGGATCCATAATTGGAGACTATTGGTCGAAATCAAAGTGGAAAAAATCATAGAGTTACTAAGGGATTATCGTGACTTATTCCCAGGGAGTATCATGAACTTAAAGGGGTGCATGAATCGTTAGGGGAGATGAAGATAAATCTTAAAGAGGGTGCGCACCTAGTTATAAAGAGACCCTATAGGATGAACCCCAACTTAGGCAAAAGGTCAAATAAGGGATTGTAAAAAGGTTGAAGTGTGGGATTATCAAGCCCCTTGACAAGTCGAGAATGGGTTAGTCCAATGATCATCATGATCAAGAAGGATGGACAGATTATGATCTGCATGGACTACATGGAGCTGAATGTTGCATGTGTAATCGATCCCATTCCCACACCATTCACCGAGGAAATACTAGAAGGATTTGTAGGGTGTAAAATCTATTCATTTACGAGATGGGTTCTCTGGGTATCATCGTTAGGATTTCCCGGAGGATCAAGAAAAGACTACTTTTACTACTTTTGAATGGGGTAGATTTTCCTATATTGTGATGGATTTTGGTCCTAAAATGTGTGTGTTATATTTTCATGCATAGTTGTTCAAGCATTCAAATAATTTATTCACAACTTCTTACATGTATATTTAGATGATTATAAGGTATATGGATTAGTTAAGGATCATTGTGACAATCATGTGATTAATGTTTGAAATATGTAGACATTTGAGTATCTCTTTGAACATCAAGAAGTACATATTTTCTACGCCATTTGGAATATTGTTAGGACACATAATCGTAAGTAAGGTTTGTTGGTTTATCCCGCCAAGGTTGCGATCAATATAGGCCTAAGAGAGCCTACTAGTTAGAGTTAAGTGCACAAATTTTTGGGTCATACAAGATATTACAAAAAATTTATCAAAGGATATGCCAAATTTTCTGCTCCATTGGAGGAGTTATTGAAAGGGAAATGTACATTGTACTAGGGAGAACCACAAAAATGCACATTCAAAAATTAAAGGAGAAACTTACTACCTCACCTATTCTACATTTTCCTTCATGGGACCAACCATTTCATGTACATGTTGATGCCTCTAGCATGACCATTGGCATGGTGGTGATTTAACTATGAGAAGGTATTATAGATCATCATATCTATTTTTCTAGTAGGAAGATGACTCTGCATAATGAATTACACAATTACATAGTGTGAAGCTTTGTCAATGATCTATGCGCTACATAAATTTTGATAGTACCGCTAACTACACCATTCATCTTTTATACGTATCACATGGCATTGAAGTATTTGGTAAATAAGCATGTTCTACAAGGGCACATATGCGATGAGTACTCTTATTTCATGAATTTGATTTCAGATTATTGTAAAACTGGGAAAATTAATTCTGGACCAGACCATCTATCTAGAATACATCGGGAGAAGAAGCATTGGAAATTGAAGATACCATGTCAGATATATAGTTATATAGGTTACAATGAGTGCAATCAGAACTAGAGGACATTGTTGTCTTTCTACAAATAGGTATGACACTTTGAAAGGAATGAAATCCTTAAAGAAGAAACAACGTGCTATATGTGTCTCCCCTATATGTTTATTAGCGGTGACCTGTACAAATTAGGCTGGGATGAAGTATTGCGTCATTGTGTATAGGAACATGAGTGCACATATATTATGGAAGAAGCTCATGGTGGTATTGTAGGTGGCCACTATGTAGGTGATGCCATTGTGCGTAAGATTCTACTCACTAGATTATGGTCAGAGACCCTATATAAAGATTGTAAGGAATTTTTTAAGGCATGTGATCATTGCCAATGTCTTGGAAAACTAGGTCAATGGGATGAAATTCCCCTTAGACCTATTACTAGTGCAGAACCGTTCAATAAATGGGCTATATATTTTGTGGGTCCTATTTCACCAGCTACGCACATAACTAGATCGCGCTACATCATAACTTACATAGAATATCTAACAATGTGGGAAAAAGCAACACCTACAAAGCATTGTACAATAGCTACAACAACCAAGTTTCTATGGGAAAATATTATTACAAGGTATGGAAATCCTTTAAGTTTGACCAGTGATAGGGGCACACATTTTCTTAATGAGACAATCAGAATTTTATTGGATGAATTCATGATTGCACACCATAAGACTACACCCTATCATCCTTAGGAAAATGGGATTGTTGAGGCTTTTAACAAAATTTTGAGCTAGACATTGAAAAAAATATGTGATGTTGGAAGGAAGGATTGGGATGATAAAGTATCTAAAGTACTTTGGGCATTTGGAAAACATATAAAAATTTAAACAAAGCCACACCTTTTCAGTTAGTGTTTGGCATAGAAGCAGTTCTTCCTATGGAATTTATGTTACCTTCTTTAAGTATTGCATGTCCTGGAGGTCTAGCTGATGAGAAAGAATTAGAATAATGGATTGAAAATTTAATTAAGCTGGATGAGTGATGAGCCATAACACATTGAAGTGAAAAACAAGAGAAGGTTAGGCGAAAGCATGGCATGACAGGCACATCAAGGATAGAAAGATTGAGATAGGACGATGGTAATCCATTATGATTCTAAGTTTTTACACCATCCAAGAAAACTCAAGGTACATTATTTGGGACCGTATGTTATCAATCACATACTCGAATAAAGCACTTTTCAATTAGAGGCACTTGATGGAATACGGTTGCCTAGTTACTTCAATGGGAGTAGGTTGAAGTCCTACTATAAATAATTCTTCTTGGTTTTTGTAATAAGGAAGTGTTGCCATTTAGATTAGGTTTTCTATTTTGTATTTCCTTAATGTGTTTCCTTCCTTTTTGCTATGATTTGTTAATTTAATTGGTCTGTTTATGTAATAAGCATGTTTATCCGCCAGAATCCAATTACTATTTGAAGAATTTTTATGCGCAGAGGACTACACATACCCTTAGGTTGGGGTATGTTGTTGATATCTAGGTACAAGACTGATGGAAATAAGTACACATGAAAAGAACTATGGGTTTTATTAAAGGTTGGAGAATTGAAAAAAAAGTGATTTCTTCTTGACTCAAGGACCATAGATAGAGAGGAATGATGAAATAAGTATAATGCGAGGTAAGCAGAGGCTAGGAAGACTACCAGTGGAAGGCACAGTGAAGAGGTACTCAAGCATATGGAAGTGCACTGAAGATAAGTATGTAGGAAAAAGGTAGAAGGGTGCGATAGAAGGTTATAACTTGAGCGCGAAGATGTACCGTGCGGAAATAAAAATGGTCATTTAATGAGAGGATTATTGGTAGGTGGAGGAGAAATAAATGCACTAACTTTTCCAAATTCTATATAAGGATGAGATGCAAGCTAATTTTTACCATTGCAATTGAGAGAATTTGAAAATGGTTAAGTGTGAATGAGCCGAGAAATCTTATAGAGGTGTGAAGAGTGTGAAACCATACGTGGAGAGAAGGGTTATGCAAAGGAGAAGCTTACGTTCCCATAGGTGAGGGGTTTGAACAAAGGAGAAATGTTACAAATGAGATAGGGAATGTAATTTCCACTAGGGTACGAAGATTTAAACTAGGGTTTTGACTTTCTTGATTACAGAGAGGAAGAAAATCGAGATTTTGAAATGGCACCAAAGAAAGAACCCGCATAGGAGAGAAGGGGAATAAGAAGGTTAAAGTGGGAGAAGAAATTTCTCCCGAGAGTAATTTCTTAGAAATTCAATATCCAAAGGGCGTGATTATGGGAAAAGAATGGGATTCCCATGTCTATCAATGTAAAATCAATGATTAAAACCATCAAAAATTAGATAATAAGAAGAAAATTGATGCATTGCTGAGCACAAAAATGAACAAGCACACACCGTAAGATATGCCACTATACGATGACATGGGTAATAAGTCAGCTGAAGTAGAAGGACTTCTTTTACTTCTTGAACGGAGGGTAAGAATCATAGCTGATTTGATTTCAACACCGATTGAACTAAGGGCATCGAAGTAGATTTCGATAGTTATTTAACCGATAAGGCCATAATCCTAGAGATGAGCAAGGATATGAGGTATACCAAAGGTCCGCATACAGCATGGACATTGACAAATTTAAAAAGTACCCAGTAGTACAAGCACTTGCACATCTTGTAATAAAGTTGAATTACCAAGGAACATGGTCGTAGGTAAACACAATGTGGTACCGCACGTCACAAAGAAGATGTCTTAAAGAGTGGTCTACAATATTATAGATCACATAGTAAAGAAAATCATTGAAGAAGCATGTACAGTGACAAAATAATTTTTGGTATTGTGTTATTGTCTTTCTTGTTTATGGAGATTGGGGTTCCTGACATAAAAAAGGAGAATATTTGGGAGTACCCCAAGGAACACAAGTCACCTATGGAAATATTTGGCAAGTACTTGTGTCATGGATCAATGAATGGACCATTCAAAGAAGAGAGGTACATACCAAAAGATTTTCCTTTAGTGGTGGGTAAGGCGGTTCAGTTTGTGGTCTACCAACATTTTTACATCGTGTGATTTGCTTTGAAGCACGTGACTTGGAGCCCATTATGAAAATTGACATATGCCTTCACAGTAAGATATTTCAAGGCATCAATTCAATGGTTTTCGATGTGTGTTGCCTAACCTTCAATGAAGACAAGGTATATTGTGACTACCACACTCGAGAAAGAAATATTTATATCTAGGCCGAATGCTTACATTGAAAGGCTTATCTCGATATTATAAGAATGAATCCTATAAGCTTGGTAGTTGGGGACACCGGAGCAACACTTATGTACCTGCAACTAAAGCCCAAGCTAGAGAACACTAAGTATGTGAAGAACGAGTTTGCACTCCCAGGGCTACCAAAAGATAAGCATACAATGGAGAATGTTCCAACACCTAATCCCACAGAAATAATTCAAGTAGATGATGAAGAAGAAGAGCATGAAGATAGTGGTGGTTTGGAACACAGAGGCAGAAGACAACCTCCAAATAAGGAAGAAGTTGAGCGCATGACTACACCACCTCAGCCACAAGAAGGAGATGATGAGGACTTGGATGCAGTCCAAGGAGAGCATCGTTTTAAGAGAGTATTTAGGAGAACAAGGACCCAAGGTGCTACTCTGTAAACAATGCGTAGATCACCTTGAATCTCTCCACAGAAGGAGAAAACTGAGAAAAGAAGAAGGAAATTGAAGTTGAATGAGGAAGCGGAAGAGTCTAAGGAAAGCGTGCCCAATTCTCCTACACCTCCAGAGAACGTGGAAGAATAAAAAGATGAATAAATGAAGGATGGAGAAGAGGGAGAAAAATGGGAAGATGAGACAATAACTAGGAATGCTTAGGACATAGTAGCACAAGCTCCAAATCTTGAAGCCCAAGTTCCTAAGTAACCTAGATCAAGAAGAACAAGTGGGGAATATATTCCACTAGCCATGGGCTATCTTTGAGGACATGGGTAAAATTGTCCGTGCCCATTTCCGAGAGAACAATGAAACAAAAGGAGTTGTATGGCTAGGAGTTGATGGATGAAGATATGACAACCATGCACAAAAGGAAGCAACTATCATGGTCGATGCACACGCACATGGATGAACCAAACTTTGATGTGTGTGAGAAGTCATGCATATCAAGGAGGTTAAAAAGACACCTTAGTATAAACACGTAACAAAAGCCTACTATTATGTCAGATGAACAAGTGAGTAATTATTTGGTGAAAGTCTCGATAGAAGTGGCATGATGGAATATGGATAAAGCTACAACAATTAGGGCACTAAGGGAGGAGATCAAGACTAAGGATGAGGAAATAATGCACCTAAATAAGGAAAGAGACTTGGCATAGAAGAAGAATGTTATTTTTATCAACATGGCAGAGAGATGTGTGAAAAGTCATGAAGGCTAAGCCAAAATTAAAGCTAAAGGTACCCAAGACATTTCCTTTAGCAATACATTATGTAAGTACATCGGTGGACTTATCTGCTTGAAGATGAACCTCTGTACATTCTAGAATTAAAGGATCCAACACATGAAGTAGAGTGGGAGAAGGCTTCAGTGATGTGAAAGATTACATCATATGAGGGGTTACTTCAGAGCTTACAAGAGGAACTAAAGAAGGTAGATCAAGCGTTGAATATTTGTACACAAGGCCAAAAGTTTTTATATGAACTAAGACAATTTTAGAAGACAATGAAGTCCTAAAGGCCATGAAAGATGAGACATTGGGCCATGTAGAATGATTAGAACTTATTAATCGAAGCATGAGGCCCCAGAAGCAGCTTAATAACTACACAAGGAAAGCTGGATGAGCTTGGGAAACTCATCTCTCAAAATACGGAATTAATAGAAGGGAGAATGACTACCATGTCCAACATTGTGTTGGTCTTACAGAATGAGAAGGGAGAGATTTCAAAAGATGAATTAGAGTCGATTACAGTGGATATTACAGAGAAGGAAGAGGCCATGCTCAATTATTGGTAGAATTCAGAGGTAGAGATAAAAGAAGAATATCCCGAATTGATTATTCAGTTGAAGAAGAAGATACTATAGGGTAAAGACATTATTTTATTCATCAAAATTCTTTCTATTTTTCTATTCATATTCTTTGATTTATTTTGGAGGTAACCATTATCAAAGGGGCAAGAATGGAACTAATGTGGGGTAATGTTGATTAGTCGTAATATGGCACTTAGAGAAGAACATAGATAAGGTTCGCACGAGAGAGAAGAGTGCATTCAAATGCATGGAAGTATCGAGAAAGGATCGTGCATGAAAAAGAGAGACAGATTCAAGACTTATCCATTTTCATGATGAGGACCTATTTTTGGAGATAGTGTGAGGAGCACACAAACTAATTGGACACTTACACATCATGTATTGGATATTTTTAGAGGATCGTCTATAAAGCACTTTGCATTGATTCAGATGAGAATAGATCTACTATTGTTAGTGCATTTTCATGTGTGGCTATTTTTGTAATGACGCGTGGATAAAAATAGCATGCAACCTCTTTTGGGATCGAGATAAGTGGTGAAGGAAAGTACCCACCCTTATAAATATGTAGTGAATTGTGTAATGTAGGATATATATGATTGTGTTATAGTGAAATTATGTTTGACAAATTTGTTACGTGCATGAACATATACTACTATTATTGTAAGGAAGATTCATGTATTATTCTGCATTTAATATAATGGAGATTATGGACTGAAATTGAGGTGTTATCATGGTTATAGTTCAATATTGCATGCTTGTTTTCATCATGGTTATATTTCAAGTCTATTATTCTCTAGATCTAGATCCGAACATGCATTGTAGAATGATATTTTAGTCATAGATCTAAATGCTCAAAGTCTTCATCATCCTAACATCCTGAAACAACAACCCTAAATAGGGTCCTAGTACATTTACATGCTATGGGGTGAGCACTCGAGTCTATGATGAGTGATGTGTCGGTGTGCTGGCTTTTATTAGTGAATTCTAGGTCAGTATCACATCATGTAGTAGTCGGCCGAATGAATTTGGATCAGTGGGGACAATGAAAGTATGTCCTTCATGTTTGTATTTGAGACATTGATGGAGGGTAGAAGGAACGCAGTGCATGGTATGTATCTAGGGGCATCTTAATAACATGCTGTATTGAAATTATCCTTGCATAATATAGAAGAGTTCTGTATGGTTTTGATTCTCAATTTAAGTGGAGGTATGACAAAGGCCTAATGTGGGTGTAATAGTTTTGTTAAAGGACCGTAATAGAATTGGAGTTTGAGAGATTACAGATTAGGTAACTTGAGCTGGTAAAAGTGAGGGATGATATGATATTAATTACAAGACCACTATCAATCATGAAACTTTTGATGGATATGTCATTGATCTAGGTGGTGATGAAGAGTGGTAGGTCATGGTCTTCTGGTATGAGAGATGGAATTTCAAATGGTTCAAATGATATAGCGGTGGATGTTTTAAGAGCACCCAAAACATTTATGAAAGGAATTGGATCATTGGCGGGTATGTTTATCGACTATAGGAGTTTTATCTTGGCCTACTTTTGAAAAGGTGATGTCTAAACCAATTCATAAAGTGACATCCTAACGGGGGATTTGTGTAATTTTTTTATAGAAACCATCTGTATTGCTGTGAAAGGGGGTGTTACTACTTGTATAGAGATCTTGGCTTTTGATGAGGGTGTTTTATTAGACTCCTTAGGAGCTAAGGAAATAAATACCTTAGGTTTATCAAATGAAGTTGATAATTTAGGAGGTGGAGGTATAACGATGAAGTTTTTACTTTTCTTAGGCTTAGATGATTCTTTGTCATAATTTTTAAACATGTAGTGATGTGTATAGAATTGACTTGATGATCAGATGCTTTAGGGATAGATTCTTTAGGTTTTGATGATAATGATGTTGATGTTGGTGTTGTGTTTGATTAATAAGGACATAAGAGTGGATTACCAAGTTCATGTACCTTCAAGTGAAAGGCTCTACAATTTTCTATGGAATGACCTCATGTTCTATGGTAATCACAAAAATATTGAATTCATACCAAGCAGGTTTCCATCCGTGATGATCAGATGGCTTAGGAGATGGTAATGTAATAAGTGACCACTGAAGGAGGTCATCTAGCATGGTGGCATAATGCCCCTTAGGTGTAGACATAGATGGGGACAAGGTCATGTCTATACTTCTCTCAAGAGGAGGTAAGACAATATTTTTAGCCATAGGTTATTTATTTGTCAATCATGGAGGCTTTCTAGACATCACAATGAGTGCTGGATGAGGAGCCTATATGGGTGGTCTTTGGTGTGAATAGCTAGATTGTGTGACATGTGAGAGCGAAGGAACCCGTATGGGTGATCGTTGGTGTGGATAGTTGGGTTGTGTAAAAGGTATGGGATATGGACTTAGTGTAGGGGTTTGATTGGGGATTTTGATCATGTAATAACAGGGTGATTAATAGATATAAGGGAGCAAGGTCCACACAAAGTACTCTAATATAAAAAAACATATGAAAGGATTTTAAAACCTAAACAACACCCTATTTATGAGGTGCTTTTGTGGTCTTAGATGAACTGGGTGTGGTTGATGAGGATGTTATAGAAGGGTCATATTTCCCGAGCCGGGAAGATTTTTGGGTTGTTTTTTTGATGTGGTTTTAGGTGTAATCTTAGAGAACATAAAGGATGTAGGTGTGGGTTCTATAATGGCATGTAACGAAGGCGTGGGAATAGTTTTAGTACTATTTTCAAAATATGGGAGGTGCAATATCTTTGGGATCATTGGATTATGGTGTTGATTTCATAGGTTTTGATTGGTAAGTGAAAAGGTAGGTTGAGGGATAAGATCTATTTTAGTTATTGTATTGATGGTGTGGAAAACATTCGTTTGTGGTTGATTGGAGGATGAAGGGTGATTTGGAAAAGGTTTCTTAAATATGTCAAGATTTTGATTTGGGGTGCATTTGGATTGTCTAAGTGGAGCTCACCCTTGTCAATCAAATCTTGAAGTACATTGCAAAATGTGTGACACCTTTTGATGTCATGTCCATTGACCCTATGATATTTACAATAGTCATTATCTTGGTACCAAATGGGTTTAGATATCGTTTATCTCAATGGGTCGAATAATATGGAGAGATATCATGTTCGAGGCAAGAAATTTTTCCAAAACTATGTTATAACTCTCTCCAATAGGTGTTTAGTTACGTTGCTGATGGAAACACTCGGTGGTAGGTTTCTCCTTGGGAGAAAATTTGACTACGATAATGTTGGCAGATGTTTTTGACTTACTAGGGTTGGATGTTGACTTGGATGGGAACTCGATTTTTGGTTTCTTAGGAAGAATCTTAACCCATCCATATTCTAGAGCTAAAAGTTCCAATTTTCAGGCCATTGTGAAATCCTCATCAAAATTTTGAAATGATTGGATTTTCAAAGTTGATGAGACATGTTTAGCACATGTATGACAAAAACCTTGATTAATTGTGTTTTTGGTAATGTAAAGGATAGTTGATTAGTCACACCCATCCAATGGGCACTAAAATTAGTGATAGACTCATCTTCAAATTTTTTGATGGCATATAGGTTGTTGATAGTGATTTTTGGGCTATGTTTATGGAAAAATGGTCTAAGAAAAGTTGGGAAAGTTACGCAAAGGAGAATAGGGAATGTTGTGGAATGTTGTTGTACCAATCTAAAGTGGGACAAGTAAGGGACATGAGAAAGGTCCTCAACATTAGGTCTTGATCATGAGCTATTAGATAGAATGTGTGATAGAAGGAACGTATATGTTTATAGGGATATTCTTCTTGTCATAAACTTTATAAACTTAGAAGTTCCCAAAGTGAGGTAGATAGGGATTATATGGTATCAAAGGATGAATGGGATCATTAATAAGGAATGGCTAGGGTGTGATTATGCCTGATACTATTGAGGATTTCCTTCTAGTTTGGAATGTTTTATTGGGAAAAATTTTATCTATAAGGGATATTGTGTTGGTAAGAGGTATTATGTTGCGGAATGTGGTTTGCAATGTTTTTTTGAGGTACATATTATTGAGGTATGTTGTATTGAGGTATGTTTTGTTATTGTATATTATGTTGATAATGAATATTTTATTGAGGGATACTTTGATGATAAGGGATGTTTTGTTGTGGATGTTTTGATGAGATGAAAAATTTTGTTGGGAGGTTATAGGCTATGAGGTTTGTATGTACTGATACTGTAATGGAATTGATGTATGAGTGAGTGGTTGTGAATATGTGGGTGACTACCGAAAAAAAAAAAAAGGAGTAAGAGGATGGTGCCTTGTGGGAATGTTTTGTTGTGGAATACTATATTCCGTAATATTTTTAGGTGTGTACATTGCATGGAGATCAATGGTTGTGAAGGTTGTGGTATGTATTGTGAAACATGATGAGTGCTAGCAATGAAACTGGTATTGATTAGTGGTGTAGTTGTAGGAATGGACATGGTGATGTTCTGAATGGGACTAGTAACCTGTTGG
Source organism: Taxus wallichiana var. yunnanensis (assembly GCA_018340775.1). Lineage (NCBI taxonomy): Eukaryota > Viridiplantae > Streptophyta > Pinopsida > Cupressales > Taxaceae > Taxus > Taxus wallichiana. Next base: position 745,840,854 of record CM031241.1, read on the forward strand.
GAGGATACAATAGTAGAAAAGGCCATAGAACCTAGTGGAGATGTTTTTACATGTGAGGAGGCTAACAGAGTGGACGAGGAAGTAGCGGTATTACTTAGGGGAGGTGTGGAACCTGTAGAAGGACTTGGTGAGGATGTAGACTATTGAGTAGATGTGTTTTGTGATGAAATCATGTGGAGGTCATAAATAAGGACTGAAGAGACCTCAAATGCTTCAAGTTGATTGGTGGAAGATTATTCATTCGATGTTTCAAAGGGGTTAATAGAACTCGGTAGATATCTCAAAGTTGATTATTATTTTGTGTTTTAGATTAATTTGAAGTGTGTGGCTATAGTTGTTGAACAACAGGGTCTTGATTTTGATCAATGAGATGTGCAATGGTAGATGAAGGGTTGTAAGTATTTTGGGGTGTAAATGGTTGTATATGAAAATTTCTAGCTACTAGATAGGAATTGAGGGAAATAGGGTTTGAATCTAACATTTCTTCAAAGACAAGGTCTCCCTTATTATAAAAAAGAGATTCAAATGATTCTCATTGAGGACTAGAAGAAATGAAATGTATTTTTCTTGTGGTTCAGATGTATGAAGGACTTGAACATGATATCGATGTGGGGAATGAAAGAATTTTTTTCCAATTTCATTGTTATAGTTGACTCCTGATTCATTCCAAGTCTATTGGGTGTCAAAAAATGGATTGGATGCAATGATTTGATAATGTGGGATTTTTTTTTGTTGGGCTTGAGAGTAATACATTAAGTGGTGTAGTATAGAATGGGACATGTTGTTTAAATGTATGTGATGGATTTGACATTTTTTCACAAATTTGGTTTTGATCTTGTTGTCTAGTAAGTACCATGATAAAAAAAAATGCACAAACACCTAGAAAATGAAAAATAACTAAATGGGCTATTTTACAAACAATAGGAAAAAGAAAGGAAAATGTCCTTTTGCAATTATCTTGATTAATTATGAAAATGAAATGTGTAGTATGGTTAATGAGGGTCCTAAGAAATGGTAAGCTATGGATGGTTTCAGGTATGTTTAAGGGAGGAGTACTCAATATACCTGAAGGTACATGAGGCCAAACTCGTACTATTATTGGAATGGAAGTGTATATTGGGCGTACTTCTCACTTCGCATCACGCTGCGATAAGGGAGTCGAGTTATGAGTCAAAATATACTAACAAACAAGATATTGTACTCGAATAGAAAACCAAGTCGGTTTCACTATTGGGTGATGAAATCCTAATCAATTTCACCTGGGTAGGAATTGTTTGAATGCATTTTTTATTTTGAAGTGATTTGGTTGTGTGTGAGGGAAAAATAAGTGAATGCAAATAGTTAACTCCCCTATTTAAAGTTAGATGATCAAGAAGTATGAAATGGTTTGTTTTAAGACCCAAAACGAAATGTTGATTTTGATGAGAAAAAAATAGCCAAAAATGCAAAACAGAAAGCAAAAGGAAGGTTTTTAGGACTTATCATGAGATGAATCTTTTCTTTGGTAGATTTTAGAAAATTTCCAAAGTAAGAAATCTTGATAATCCAACAAAGAATCTTTTTAGAAATAATACCTTGCAGATAAGATTTGAGAAAATAGAAAACATAAAATATTAGATTGTGAAGCAATGTTAAAAAACATAGTCTAATCGCAAGTAATTATCCTAATCATGAGAGATTACTAGATAATGAATTAGAAAAACAAATACTATTTTAATGGTACAATGAACTAGAGAATTAAGGGAAAGGGTTTCACTGGGCGTGCTAAAATGTTGACAAAATTTTCTCCTTTTCGTTTAGTTGATAATATCAAAGGGGAAAAATTGGTTCAACTTCGATCATGGTAGGGTTTCAGGATACCCCAGATGATATTAGATTACACTCCATGATGAATGAATGAAGCTATTTTCGCTATGCGAATGAAAGACGTTAAAAAAATGGAATTAGTAATAGTAGGTAGGCAGTTGGTGAAAAGGTTTGTTTTTCGAAGCCCAAAGAACTCCTTATGTGGATGTCAAACTATTTTTAAAACATTTACGTTTTATTTATGATAATGGAGTAAAAATGTGATATAAAAGTGTGATCAAATGTATTATCACTTATTTAGATTATTACATACATCAGCTAATAGTGATAAAATGAAAAGCAAGTGGATGCGTGTATTTAGAAAACTCGGGGAATTTGTTCCCCCTTAATAAGAAATGTTAAATGATTCTTCTCTCCAGAACATTAGGGGGTTGAATAACCCCAAAAACACTGAGAATAAAGAAGGATCTTAGATTGAAAAATAAACAAGATATTTTCATGATTCAAGAAACTAAAATGAGTATGGAAATATTTAAAGAAGTGGGAAGGTCTATTTGGAAAGATAGCTGTTGGGAAGGGTGTAGTTCGTTGGGAGCCTATGGAGGAGTAGTCACGCTTTGGGATCCCAAAGATTGTGTAAGGTATTCCTATACTTTCTATTCCGGGGCATGTGGCAATGTGCTTTAAGAATCTGACCTCAAAGAAATCCTGGTATGTCTCCAACATATATGCTCCTAACCTAGTAAGTGAGAGAAGAAAATTATGGCAAGATCTCTCTAATTTCAGGAATCTATTCAAAGATAAAGACTAGATTATTGGAGGAGCTTTCAACACCCCCCTTTCTTTAGGGGAAAAAAAGGGGGCAACACTTATTTTACTGAGAGTATGGAGGACCTTGCTGATTTCCTTAACAATAATGGTCTATTGGATTTGGATTTAGAAGGTTCTAAGTTCACTTGGGATAATACAAGAGTTGGGATGGAGATTATTCAAATAAGACTTGATAGGTTTTTTTGTAAGTCATCTCTATGATCACTCAACTTTACTCTCTCGAGGAATCTCCCTAGAATTGGCTCTGATCATAATTCTATCCTTCTTAATCTAGGTTTAAATCCTGTCAAGAAAGCTAGACCCTTCAGATTTGAAAAGATTTGGTTATACCACCCCGACCTCTTCAATAGAATACAAGAGTGGTGGAATATCAGGGGTCATTGGGTGACCAGCTACCGACTCGCTATAAATTAAAGAATCTCAAGGGTTGTCTCAAAAAGTGGAACAAAGAGGTCTTTGGTAATATTTTCCAAGAAAAAAGTAGAGTGGCCAAAGATTTAAGGAATATTGAGGAACTTATCGATCTTGATGGTCTTAATCTGGTTCTAAAGGAGAAGGAACAAAATATTTTGGTTGAGTATCATGACATCCTAGCTAAGGAATAATTCTATTGGAAGTAGAAGTTGAGGGTGAAATGGCTTAGGGAGGGGGATAGGAATACCAAATTCTTCCACTTCTTAGCCACCTCCCAAACAAACCTCCTCAAGATAAATGAAATTAAGAATGAGAATGGTGAGATCCTTTTGGAGAGAAAGGAAATAAATCAAGTCATCATAAACTATATCAAGGATATTTTTCAGCAAGGTCAGGGGATTGAGGAGAAGAATCAAAACAATATCCTGAACCTGTTCCAGAAAGTCATCTCCCCTAAAGAAAATTCTCGAGCTCTTAAGGATCCCTTCTGAGGAGGAAATCAGATTTGTGGTCTTTGATATGGAACCTGACAAGTCACCTGGGCCTGATGGTTTTTAGGCTTTCTTTTACCAGAAATTTTGGGAGTTGATTAAGAAAGAAGTCATTGAAATGGTCCAATATTTCTTCAATAATGGGAAGCTTCTCAGCTAGCTTAATAATACTTTCTTGGTCCTTATTCTAAAAATTACAGGGGCCAATGAAGTCAAATATTTTAGAATGATCAGTCTTTGTAACACAAGTTATAAAATCTTGACTAAAATCTTAGCTGGTAGAATCAGATTGGTTCTCTCCCATTTTATCTCTGAAAATCAAGGTGCTTTTATCCCGTAAAGGTAGATTAATGACAATATTGTGGTGATTCAGGAAGCCATCCACTCCATTGTTAATTCTGATAGATCGGCTATGTTCCTTAAGTTAGATATGCACAAGGCCTATGATAGGATTCCTTGGTATTTCCTTGGTGCCATCCTGAATAAAGTGGGCTTTGACAATACCCTGGTTAGAATGATTATTACCCGCATATCTATTGTTAGTTATTCGGTCTTGGTTAATGGCAGCCTAGAGGGATTCCTCAAAGCTAGTAGAGGCTTGAGACAAGGTGACCCCTACCTCCTTTCCTCTATGTTATAATGGCTAAATCTTTGTGTAGAATTTGTAAGTAGGATTTTCTTTCTAGGAGATTCGGAGAGAATCAATATTTCTAATGGTCTCCCTCCCGATCTACCTCAACCAATTTTTCGATGATAACTTCCCGATGGGAAAGGCCTCTATCCAAGAAGCCACCAACTTCAAACTTTCTCTCAAGGACTATGAGTTAGTCTCGAGGCGTATGGTTAATTTTCTCAAAAGTGTTGTTTACTTTATAAATGTGGATAAACAAGTCCAATTAAGGATTTCTCACATTCTAGGTTGTAAAATCAACTTTTTTCCGGACTCTTACTTAGGTATGCCTCTTATCTACAAAAGGCCTGACATCTCTATTTGGAATGCCCTGTTGGAAAGAGTTAACAAGAAACTTTCCTCCTGGAAAGGTATCCTTCTCTCAAAAGCTAGAAATATTCAACTCCTTATGAGCTCTCTTCAAGGTGTTCCCATTTACATTATGTCTCTCTTTAATCTCCCCTGCCAAAATTATTGAAACTCGGAAAAAAATTAGAAGAGATTTCTCTAGGTCAGGGCCTCGAAAAGTTTAAATTCCCTCTAAGTGGCCCGGGAGAAGGTCACTAGGCCAAAGATGTGTGTTGGTTTAGGTTTTAATGGTATACATATCATGAACAAAGCTTTGGTTGTTAAAGATGGCTAGAGAATTGCTAGAGAGGAAGGACTATGGGTTGATATAATAAAAAGAAATACCTACGGAATTTAGGTAGAATTGACTTGTTCTTATTTCATGAAAATCTCCTAGAGGCTCCTTCTTTTGGAATTCTCTATTGAATTGAAATATATCCTTTCAAAGGTATCTAATGGGAGATTGGAAAGGGGAACATGATCATATTTTGGTGAGATAGTTGGATTGAAGATTCCCCTTTAGCAGATCATGATATATGGAAGGAGGTGGCTCAATTCTATGAGGAGAATGGTAAAATCTAGATAAGAGATTTCTAGAGTCATGATGATAAGGTCCAATGGGAAACCATAGTCCCTCCTCCTGATTATGATGGTGATATCAAACCTTTTCAAGATCTCAATAAGAAACTCAGGGAATTCCACATCCCCATCTTCCAAACTAAGGAGGATTCCATCATTTGGAAAGAGGAAGACTCTAGAAACTATTCTGTTAAATCTACCTATAGCTTACACTTCAAGAAATATTTTCAAAAAGAGTATTGGGGTAAGTTATGGATCAAGGACTTGATCCCTAAGATCAATATTTTTTATTGGCTGGCTGTTCAAAATAGAATCCTGACGGTTGAAAATCTTATAAAAAGAGGAATGCAGATCCCTAATAGGTGCACTCTTTTTCAGAGAGGGGAAGAGAATGTGAATCATCTTTTTTTACATTTCCCTTTCTCTAAAGGTGTCTTCTCACCGATTTTGGAACTTTTCAACATGCACGATAGATTATGCCTTCGAATATGAAGGATTGTTGTACTTAATGGGAGAGTCCTTTTAGGTTCCATTATTTGGCCTCGGCCTCGGAAGATTACTCTGCCTCACCTCTTATGGGGTTTATAGAAAATAAGGAATGATAGTGTTTTTAGAGATTATAAACCTCGATTGTGGTTGCTAAAAGGAAAATCCTAGCTGCCATAAATGAAAATCTCAAACTCTTTAAAGGTAAAACAAAAATCCTTACCCTAAATGGGAGCAGAAGTGTTGATAAGTTCACCTATAGTCCGGTCAAGATCAAAAGCCCTTTGCCAACCCTTTGGAAAATTTTCTAACTTACCTCTCGCCAACCCGCCATTCTACCACCATGTGGCACATTCTGATTGGTTGCAGACTTCCTAGGGAAAATTTCCCTCAAAAACTCCATCGAGCCATAACTTGTAAAATACAAGGAGTTAGAAGGAAAATTTTACCTTTCTGGAAAGGTGAGAAAATTCTCTATCTAATGAAGCCATTTCTAGAAAATTTTGAGTTCCTGAAAAGTAAAAAAATTGATTAACACACAAGGAAGGAAGGAATGAAAGAAATTTAGTCAAAATAAGCAAGGGGCTTATTTTGGATAACAGATACACCGATGATACAATGATCTCCTTGATAAAATATAGCAATAGTGGTGCTCTGTCAAAAATCTTGGACTCATAAATTTTTTTGAATGGATGTGAATTCCACTGTAATATCCTCTCCCAAAGAGGTAAATAAATTTTTTTATATAGATTGTCAAAAATCGGGATAATTACCAAAAATTTGGCCAATTCAAGTTAGGGGATGACAAGAGTGATTTTCTTGCCATTTTTAATTTTATTTGCAAGATATTTGGAGAGTGGTTGAGATGCTTAGAGGGATGAACCCGGATCAAGACCAAGTCAGTTGAGATAAATGTGGAGGTATTTTTATAAGGTTTCACAAGTTAATTTAGTCCTAACTAGTGAGGGGTAAGAAGTAGTTATAGGGATAAGTTAGAGGTGGTTAGGGTAGTATTTTTAGAAGGTTTCTTATTAAACTAGTTACAACTAGTGAGTTAGGAGGAGTTTTCATGGTGAGGTGTGAGGGTGAGGTATAATATAGGAAATTTATTTATTTAATTAATTATTTAGACATAGGATGTGATGAATTGGGAATGTGGGTGTTAATTAAATTAATTAATTAAAGAGTACAAGTGGGTGACCTAGGTCGAGATTAAACAATATACTGGTGCATTTTAATTATTTTGATGATCATGAATGAGTTTAGATAATGAATATGAGAGTGTGTATAATTTTGGTGTCTACATACATCTACACATCTAGGTCATCATCAACCCACCTCTGCACAGTCAGGTACCATTTAATTTACGTCCATTTATATTAGATTTGTATGTGCCTTACATTTCTACATTTCCATTTTATATTTTCCTCATATTCTACATAACATGAAATTTATTGTTATTGGTTTTATCATATTTTATCTAAACATGGGGGTTGACATCCATGAAGGAAGTTGACACTTCTTGGAGCCGGTATTATCTGGGTAACTCCTGCATATACTATATAATCAAATATTTCTCTAGTTTTGTAGTTTATATAGCTTTTAGCAAAGATCAATCACTTCAATCCCCGTATCCATCACATCACACATGTGAGGTACCATAAACCCTCTAACATTTTTGAATTTTATAGTTTCTTTAGTATCTAGTGCATTAAATTCTTTACAAATGAGAAACTTTGTAAACACTTAGGTATAGATATTCATGTACGAGGACTAGAATTTGGTATGAATATTCGAGTGGGAGAAATAGAATATAATATGGATATTATAATATAAGCATTATACTTTGGTATGGATATTTAAGTTAGAGAACTATATCATGGCAATATGTAAGGACTATACATGTCAACATTATATTTTTAGCACAATACTTAAAGGGGTCTTGACGATCAACAAGGAAAAATATATAATGTGTTGATAGTTGTTTTTGAGATAATCATGTAAAGTGGATGGAAAAAAATTCATGACATGTATCTAATGACTCCCTACAAATATATAATAACTAAATTCATGAGCCATAATGTGTAAATTAGTATAAAGGGTTTGGTTATCTATAGTAATAGGTAATGTGATTTGTAAAAGCACCAAAAATGTATAGTATTGAGAGCACATATATTTCTATCAGATGGAATAAGATCATGGGTTGAGATTCCTAACCCATACTAGAAGGATATTCTAAAAATATTGAGGTTGGATCCATTATTAATGAGTAAACACTTAACCAACTTATTATGTATCTTCACTTGAATATATAAGGGGAGACCATTTTCTATGACATATTGATGGGTTACATAAATAAAGTAAAATATATGGGTTCATCTTGAAAATAAAGAACCATTTTCATTAATTCCCATACATAATTAAGAGCTTCTAAGATGGATATGACATTTTGAAATATCTTGGAGATAATGACCATATATGTGTGATTATGTAAGTCAAGGAATGGAATGGTGGGATTTTTTAAAAAACCATTATTATTCAAAGGATAATATATGTTTGAATCAATAGCATAAAATCAAATATGAATAGGATTCCAAAATAAATATATCATAGAAAACAGGATGCAAAAGTGATGTTTAATAAAAAAATCATCATCGAAACAAATGACCATATTTAAAATAGAATTTAAATTTTACAAAAAAATAAGAGAGGTATTTTAGGATATGAATACATGGAATAAATTCCTATGGGGGTTTTTTAATATAATGTATATGTTTTGGTTATGCCTTAATTACTAAAAATGTAATTTTTAATTTTCAAAATCATGCTAAGAGGTAAGGTAAAAAATGAAGTTTTTGTTAAATGCATAAACATGAGTATTAACCTAAACATGATTTAAACATAGATTTGTTATGCTTAAAATATACATTGAAAGGTGATTTGAAATTTATGATCCCTATAAAGTGTCGGATCAACCATGAGGCCTTAGGAATAATTGTTCAAACTAGAGCTAGGGTAGGTGATACATGAAAATCATGTTTGGGTCTAAATATAAAATGTAGAGTTAAAGAACTAGGGAAATTAGGGTCTTAAATAAATTGTAAGATAAAATCATAGGATTGAAAATTTTTACACCTTTTAAAATATTTAAGGATCTTTATATGTTATGAAATATTAAAAATAAAAAAGGAATAGAAGGTTTCAAACTAGGAGATATTCTAATAATTAACTTCCAATATTAACTATACAATATAAAAATAATGTATTGGTACTTGCAGCTTGATTACAATATGCTATAAGATTGAAAACACAATAAATAATATGTAATGAGATAAAAAGGACTATACAAAAGAGATCTAGGTGCATAAATTATAAAAACTAAGAAATATTTGTTTGTTTATGCTTGATTGTGAAGAATGTCACTAGAAAATCTTCTGGTTCATGACTATATAGGTCTTATTGAAACAATTGTATGGTTCAAGACCTTTTTTATGGTGTTGGGCCTTCTTTATATTGGTTTCTATAACTTTTCCTATCTTTCGGTGTCCAAGAAATATGTTTTGATGTCAAACCCTAAGTGTTGTACAATATTTAAACAAATTATAATAAACATAATTAAATGTAACCCTAATTATAGGTGGTAAACCATACAAGAAGGTAATTATTTGGTTTGGGTGATCACAATTCAAGTGGGAGTGTTGGAATAAATGTAATTTGGGTGCATGAAGTATGTTGTAAAAGGTAGAGTTGCAATATTTGGGTAGTGAGTTGAGGTATCCTAATAAGAAGTGGTGATCAATCAAATAGGTACATTACAAGTGAGTTACATGGTGATTTAACAAAAATAGGATTATACTAAACTCTAAGATATTATAGAGTCACATTTAATATATAAATGCTAAATCATAGATTAGACGTAAGAACAAGCTAATGAAAATTGAAATGCTAAGTGCAAGAGAGGGAATACAATACTTAACTAATTTTGTAATTAATCCCGACATACTTTAGACTACAAGAACTGATGAGCAAAAGGAGGAAACTATCGTAACTAAACACATAAAATCCTAAAACTGATGGATAAGCCTGGATAAGGGCACCTAGATTAGGATGGGGATGCCTCGGTGACAGAGACCTCTGTTGGGAAGCTTTGTCTACACGAAGCTCAAAATCTAGTTCTTATTATGTCACAAGGTGGTCTTAACCTTCACTATTGGTTTCACGTATATTGTAGTGTGTCTACAAAATTTTCCTCGTAGCGTACAAAGAGAGAAATAACGTACAAAACCCGAATACACATCAAATCCTAAAAATAAAAATGTAAATGGGGAGTCAAATGACCTCGCAATCACTCGACGAGTGAAATTAGACCTGAGTGATGCATTATATCTCAAAATCCATGTATTTTGTGTTCCTATGTGTAGAAATCATGCCCTAGGAAGCTCTTGTGTAATATACACTTGATAACGAGAAAGAACTAGATGTATTAATGTAAATATATGTGTGGATGGAAAAATTATCTTCCCCTCCTATGCATGTATGCATAAAATGCAATCCATTGTCCCTTAAGTGAATGCTAGATGTAGGGCTTGATGCTCTTAGAATGCTTTTGATGTAACCTTATGTGTTGATAATAGATGCTTAGAACTTGGTCCTTTTGTTTTGGTCACATATCTTTGTATTTATATGATTCAATTGTTTAAATTTCATAATTGAAAACTAAAAGGCTGACCCATAAAAAAAAGATGCCCAAATGATAAAAGAGAACCAAAATACGTGAGCAAGATATAAATAGGTCAAGAGAGCCAAGAGGGGATGAAGGTGCCTCGGTGTTGGCATCCTGGTTTGGCACTAGTGTCCAAAGTCAATAAAAATAAAGAAATGTAGACCAAATCAAGCCGTGGGGTGTATAAGAAGAAAGAGGAAATAAGAAAGAAAATAAAGAGGCCAAGGATAGATGTCAATTACTAGTTTTATTGCTTAGGAATCATATGAATAGTAGTATGTGATTAGGACCTATAAATGTACCCAAGTGCATGATTTAGTGTCTACATTTGGCCCCACTTTATGTTGAGTGAATAATAATTAACATAAATTAGATTAGAGATGTGTACCTGATAACCATGTATATTGATGGATAAATATTTCCGAAGAGATATGAAAAAGTGTGGCATGATAAAAAAATGAAGCATGGAAACTAAAGAAGGGGAAGTGACCCTAGGGGTGAAGCGTATGAGTTGTATTGTGTTGTAACGGTTATTTTGTCACTTGTTCTTGTTGATGTGGGGACGATTCTTGTTGCATATTAAGGCCAAATCCATAATAAGAAGAGTTAAAGAGTAGTCAAAGTCATGTCTTATTAAAACTGTAAAATGCATGTAAAAGTATGTAAAAATTCAAAAAAATAGTAAAATCTATAGAAAACATGTCTTAGTAGAAAAATATAAGCATGTGATAGAAGACAATGTAAACAAGTAATTTTGTAGATAAAGTAGACCATGAAAATCAGGATGCAAACATGGGGTATCACTCACAATGTCACAAAACAATAAGGGCCGAAGCGTCAAAGGCATATAAGAAATGATCAAGTAAGACATAGGAATAACCTATAAATAATGGGATACAATAGCAAATAATGGAAAACATTGTCAAGTGAAGTATCAAAAACATGGTGGAAAATAGTTCCTGCAAGGAAAATGCTACACATGAAGTACCTATCAGCAATTAAAAATATAAAAGGCATGTCAAAGCATGTATGGTCCAATGTAAAGTAGTGTGATAGTAAGGATATGAAATAGTAAATAAAAAATAATAGCACTTGAAGTGTGTAAGAACGTAGATGCCCCCAAGAGCCTCAAAGGTGGGACTTGTAAGAGGTATAGTGCCAAGTATCCATGCTACGGGTAAAGATTTGTAGGATGTCTACATTCACAACTAAAGACAAAGTGAACGTGCATGTGTATATAGAAAGATAATGACATACTAAGTATCCTTATAGCATGGAAAAAAGTATACATGTAATTATAAACAAGAAAGACTAACTACAAGCATGATATGTAACATGTTGTGAATGAGTGAGATGGAATGATATACAACATGAGTGTGAAAGGATAGGCATGTCCTCAAATGTATTTGGATGAATATGTATGAGATGAGGTTCATTTATACAAAACCCTTGACATTCAAGAATGAACCATAGAACAAGATTACATCATCAAGAAATGGTTTTAAATATGCGCTAGACAAATAGATGAATGAAGCATAGAGAGTGTTAATGTGGTGAGGTACATTTCACATTTAGACCCTTGTTAGTTGAGTATGAATCGTGGAATTGGAGTGCGTCATAGGGTAGTGAAGATACATGTTTTGTGTATCATGTATTATGCATGAGGAATACTAGATGCAAATCACGGAGCGTAATAGTATAAATGTGAGACACCTAATAATTATAGAAGGGGGAGATAGTAAGCATGATGCCCCTAAGTGTATGATGTAAAGAAGAATCAAGTAGCATCTTCTAAGAGATCATCATCATCATGTTCAAAGAAAATGGAGACGCATCGATACACCGATAAGAAATAGTATGTGGTTAACCATGTAAGGATCCATTTTGGCATAGATTGTACCTTCCCATTACGTATTCTTAATCATTGAAAGGTGGTAGTGAACAACCATGTGCATAATAGTGAGTAATATTTTGTGAATATCCAAGAAATAAATCATTGCAAATAAAAAAAAATTAGAAAGGCATGGGGAATGAAACATCAATATGATTAGGATCCAAATTGCAACCAATATATTCAAGCCAAGACTGCCAAAATGTAAGTGGAGAGGTGTGTGAAGTGCATGAAAAAAATATTGATAGATGGAAGACATAGAGACCATAAACATTCATAATGTAAACATATCCATGATAGAGATGAGGAGAATGAGATGGAGGGAGGATATCAAGAAGTGTGAATCTAAGTCGAGCCAAACCATCATATGTGCAAATGATGTTAGAGAAATTAGGATCGAATGGAATGTGTTTATAATAATATTTATTCGAAAAATAATGGATGTGAAAGGAGGAAGGGTAGGTGCAGGTTTCTTGTGAGAATATGAAGAATGTGGCATAAAATCTAGTTTATAGACATGCTCGTGAAAAAGTGTTAGGTAAAACTTAGTTTACCTAGGATTAATTATGCATTTACTAGGTAGTTTGATATTATTATTTGGTTATATTTGTATAACCATTTATTTTGTTTTATGTAAGTTTGTTTGAACTGTACGTAGGATAGTTTGTTGCATAGTTGCAACATATTATTTGTTTGTATTATATCAATATGGTTTCTGGTTGCACATATGCAACTTCTCATATGGTTGTAGGGAATCGATCCGTGCAATATCTATAAATATTGCATCCTTCCATTATAATTCTAATTTGATTGAATATTAATAAAATTATCAGGCTTCCGCCTATATTTTCTACTTTCATTTGGTCGAGTAGGTGACCTTGTAGGTCGGACAGAGGTTTCGAGGTAGAAAAAGTTTGGAGAAGAATACTGTGTCACAGGAGAGCTTGTGTTGTCTCCAAAGAACTTCCCGAACACCTACATCCCCAAAACCTCTTGTCATTCTTAGGTTAAAGAAAATAATTTTTTTCCTTGGTGTCCTCTACATGAGGAAAATTTTCTTCCTAGAACCATTCAAACTAAAAATAAATAAATAAATTTCCCATTAATGGTTTTGTCACTAAACTTAGTGACAGTGTTAATCACTTCGCTAACACTAGCAAAGCTCAAATCTTGAGGTATTTATGCAATCTTAGCACCATGCTCCTAACCAGGATATATGGGAGAGTTGCTTATTTCCCCCTTATTAAGTTGGGCATTGATCTCTGCATCGATCTACCCTGCCAATGGTGCTCAACATTCACAAATGAGCCATCTTGTCTAACCGATGATTTGATCCTATTTGACCATTTGATCCAAGCTATTTGGATGGTTCTTCATACCCACTAAGCATTGTTTGGTGGATCTCGGGAGAGTCAAGCCAAAAAATGTTAGAATGAGTTCTTGACGGTTACATCTTGCATTGGCTTTGATCGAGCCAACATTGGTGAGAAAATTCCATTATGACACCAAACATTGGCGTGTAAACACCTGCTTACACCAAAAGTCCACTCGACCAATTCATTCTTGAAAAGATTGAGTTGAGTTCGGTTTATGCTTTCAAGTTGCTTTTGCATTGGAAAACTAGATGAACCATGTTTTTCCACATCATCAAGGTGGTTGAGTCGCTTTGGAGTAGCTAAGCTCCAACCAAGCACAACCCCCATGCCAAAGTTGACCCACTCTGCCAACACAATAGAAATACAACGTAATAATATAAAAAAACAAAGGATAAAACACAAAAATTGGGCCAAGCACTCCACCTCTAGCCTAGCCATCCCCTAACACACCCGTAATCACAATAAATGATGAACCAAAAATAATAATTACCCTACATCAAAGCAAAATGGCGACCAAACTTTACAAAGAGAGGAGAAAAAGGTGTGCATATCTATTTTTTCAATGGAACCCTAAATCTTCCCCCTCATCAAACTAGCCATATGGATAACCAGATTACCAAGTCACATTTTACAAAAATTCAGTCCATTTGTTTTAAGTTTGAATATAATTATCCCCACCGCATAGTATATCCATTTGGGTGCTTAGTTAGTTGGTGTGAACGATTTGGGAGTAAGGGATGAGGGGTTTGACCCCCACCACATTTATTTGTTTTTATAAACATTGAGTTTAGTGGTGAAAATAACACAAATTGTTAATAATAGAGGGAAAAACCCCCTAACCGCTATTCACAACTAAACAGTAGCTAAATTTAGCAACAAAACCCTAAAAAGGGTCAAAAATTTTTTAATTCCCACATTACATATTTTTAGTTCGATCATTTTTGCCAAAGGAGGGGTACCTGAAAACTACATTTTCAGCCATTAGTTTTCTCAAAGATCCGCATAGTGCTTCGAGGCCACTAGGGCCCCGCAAAACAAAAATGTTTTTTTCCTGCCATTCAATTATTTCAGAATTTTGAATGTAAGTGCATATTTTAGTGTATTGTACTAATTTTTAGGTTATCATATTCAACCACAAACCATTATGAATTATTGAAAACTGATAGAGTATTGTACTAAAAATAATAAGAATTTTGGTTTTGAATTACTCACGAGATCTTCGATCTCATTCACAGCTTTTGGTGTAAATAGTGCCTCTAAGAAGTGCTTATAGGTAAAGTATTCGTGACTACTACTGCACTTAATGCTTAATATATCTACAATAACTTTGTCTAAGCATCAACCCTTTAAATCAACGGGGAGTAATAAGGACACAATGCACACAATTTGAGCCCTCCCATCCATCTATGAATGATTTCTTGACTTAAATCCAGACACAGAAATTATCCAAGTATATAACAAAGTTATGCATGCATATGAGGATATTTTTATGCGGTGTCAATAATCACACGCACTTTCAATATTGTCTTGGTACCACATATCGATTCTTTCACATACATTAACACCTCTTTCACATACTTCTAAGTATATATAAAGGGCGAGCTTCTTCCACGTACCGATGGGTATATCAGAAGGGCGTGTATATAGAAAGGTTTGGCATATCAGATTGATAATATATAGATTATGATACCATATACCTAGAGTGATAAGAGCCTTATCCTTTGTCAGTTTTCTTCAAAAATGGGCACCAACTCCCCCAAGTTCTTTCTTCCAAATTCTCAACTTCTAAGAGGAAATAACTATGCAGCATGGAAGACAAAAATCAAGACACAACTTGAGTTTGAAGATATTTGGACTATTATGAATGGTACTATCACTAGATCAAGAAAATGATACAACACAACAAAGACAATTTGATAGATATGATCAGAAGGCCAAGATGATAATATTGTTTATAGTGTCTGATGACATGCAACCCCACATTCATGATTCCAAATCAGCCAAAGAAGCATGGGATAAGTTGAGCACAGTGTACAAGGCCAAGAGCAAGAATGTAATCTTGAAATTGCAGAGTCAATTACACACACTGAAGTTCAAACAAAATGTGAAAATAGAAGCTTTCTTATGATGAGTTTTAGAATTAAGGGTTTCACTTCTAGCCCTAAGAGAGGAGGTAAATGATGAAGCTCTCGTTCCCATTTTTCTAATAGTCCTCCCTCCTACATACCATATTTTTGTGAAAACACTCAACTTAACAGATCAGACAGTGAGTTTTGACAAGATAGTAAACCTACTACAACAAGAGGAAGTAATGTATAATAAATATGATGAAGAGGAGCAGACACTTTCTTCTCATCAGAAATGGAAATGAAAATGAAAAGGCAAACCTCATTCCTATCAAAATTCCCAAAATCAGAATCAACATCAAGGGGAAAAACAACAAAAGAAGAAATTTCCTATCTGCAAAAGAGGACATGAGTTGAAATATTGTTGGTATAATACTTATAAGAAAGGTTCATCAAGAAACTCTAGACCTTAACACCAAAAATATCACAATGAAAATTCTAATTACAATCAAGGGCTGAAAAGGGGAACTAGAAAAGAAAACCCCATCAACAAGGAAATATTTTTGAGCAAGAAGAACATTCAAATACTAAAGACTACTTGTACACTTCTCGATCAAGTGAACCCTCCACGTCATCTAGTGATGTATGGTATGTTGATTCGGGATCCAATCAACACATGACTGACCACAGATATTGGTTTACTTCAATGAGGGACATGCCTTCAAAAACCATGTTTCATTAGGTGATGATTCTTCATACATAGTTTAGGGGATTGGGAACATTTCTCTACCCCTTGGTTCACACAACTATAGATTATTAGATGTACTATATGTCCCTGGATTGACTAAAAATATGTTGTCAGTCAATCAAATCCTAGATCAAAACTTTAAAATTTACTTTGATAGTCATTCTGGAAAGAAAATGTGTTTAATTTGAGACAAATCATGAGGCTCAAAATTATTTGCAAAAATCCTTCAATGTGGGACACATGTTCCAGCTTGATTTTTTCTATAGAGATGATCAGGTACTTGTGGCTAAGAACTCTACCTCTACATAGTTGTGGTATCAGAAACTTGGTCATATTGGTTTCAATTATCTTGAGACACTTTGATAGTTAAAATTGACTTTGATGGTCATTCCAGAAAGAAAATGTGTTTAATTTGAGACAAATCATGAGGTTCAAAATTATTTACAAAAATCCTCCAATGTGGGACGCATGTTCCAGCTTGATTTTTTCTATAGAGATGATTAGGAACTTGTGGCTAAGAACTCTACCTCTACACAGCTTTTGGTATCGTAGACTTGGTCATATCGGTTGCAATTATCTCGAGACACTTTGATAGTTAAAATTGACTTTGATAGTCATTCTAGAAAGAAAATGTGTTTAATTTGAGACAAATCATGAGGCTTGAAATTATTTACAAAAATATTCCAATGTGGGATGAATGTTCTAGCTTGATTTTTTCTACAGAGATGATTAGGCACTTGTGGCTAAGAAATCTACCTCTACACAGTTGTGGTATCGAGACTTGGTCATATCGGTTTCAATTATCTCGAGACACTTTCTTTGGCACAATATGGTAAAAGGATTGCCATCTCTCCATAAGGATACAAACAAGTGTCCTCACTACCTAGCAAGAAAACAACATATAGCTTCATTCTAGAATAGTACTTATACAACTCATGGTAAGCTTGATTTGGTTCATACCAATATTTTTAGTTTGTGCAATTGAGTCATTCTATATTTCAAGATTTCATGCTTTGTGTTGACTATTCAAGAAAATGTGGATTTTTGTCTTCACAAGAAAAGTGAAGCTTTTGAAAACTTCAAAAGTTCAAAGTGGTTGTTGAGAATGAAACTAAACCTCACATCAAAACTATCTACTTATATCAATGGGGGAATTCACAAATGATGAGTTCAAATCCTACCTATAAGCTCATAGAATTCATCGAAAAATTCCTCCACACACACCGCAACAAAATGGTGTGATGCATGATCGATGATTTTGGACTAGTGAGGACATTCCTGGTAGAAGCAATAAAGACTTCTATGTATTTGTTGAACAGAGTGCCCACAATTTCTCTTGATGGAGTAATGCCATAAGAAGCATGATCAAAGTAGAAACCATCTATTGCACACCTTAGAGTATTCAGGTGCAAAGAAATTATGCACATACTCAAGTAGAATAGAAAGAAATTGGATATGAAATCAAAAAAATCATCTTCATTGGTTACAATGAAGAGACTTTTGGGTACAGATTGATGGATCCGAAGACCAAAAATTCTACACCAACAGATATGTTGAGTTTTTTGAGAAAAAGAAGCAAAGAATCCTCCTCCGGACTCACCTAATGTAGATTTTTGACTTGTTGTAAAAATAGAAGCTGATGTTCCCATAGATGATGATAGTGCTAATGAGGATGATGGTTATGATAAGATAGAACCACGACCCATGGGAGAAGTTAAACGTATTCCTAAGTTGTTTAATAACATGATAGGATTTGAAAAATTGGATGCTCCACCAGATACATCCACCACTGGATCACAAACTTGCAGTAAATTACGAGAAGAAGTAAACTTTTCTTTGATGAGTAGAGTTATTTAATCCAATGATCTCTCTATAATACAGAATCCCTCACCATCAAAATCTTAGAAAGATGTCATGGATGTTGAATACTAGTAAGTGATGCAACTTATCGATCTTCCACCAGGGAAGAAACCCATAGGATGTAGATGGATATTCAAAACAAAATAAAAAGTAGATGGGACCATAGAAAAGTGCAAAGAAATACTTGGTAGAAAATGGGTACACACAAAAATAAGACATACGATGAGGAGATATTTTCTCCCATAGCTAAGATCAATACGATTAGGATGATATTTTCTCTAGCTGGCAATTTTGGTTGGAAAGTCCATTAGATGGATGTAAAAAGTGCCTTTCTAATGGATATTTACAAGAAAAAGTTTACATAACTCAACTTAAGGGATATGTTATACCTTTTCAAGAATAAAAGGTATGTAGACTCAGGAAATATCTATATGGCCTTAAACAAGAACCCCGAGCATGGTACATAAAAATTGATGAACATCTCGTGCAATATGGATTTATCGTAAATCCATACGATCACAATCTCTACCTCAAAAATCAAGGGGGGGAGATTTTGATTGTGGTTTTTATGTTGATGATCTATTCATCACCGGTAGTTCAATGAGGATGATTGATGCAATGAAAAATATCTTAACTAATCATTCGACATGACAAATATTGGGCTGATGCACTATTGTCTTGGATTGGAATTATGGTAGAAAGAGAATTGTAAAAAAAATTCTCAGTTGAAGTATACCAAGACAATGATCAAGAAATTTAGGATGATGGATTGCATACCTATTACTACACCTATGGAGAACAGATTATAGTTATCTCATTTAGATCAGTCTCCTATAGTAAATGTAACTCTCTATCAGCAGTTGATTAGGAGTCTCATTTACCTGACCTACACTAGACTAGATATCATATTTTTAGTGAGCTATCTATCGAGGTTCATGTCATAACCCATAGTTTTTCATTGGAAGGCAACAAGGTGAATCTTGAGATATCTCAAGGGAACAGTGGATCTTGGTCTAGAATACAATAATAACGACAACTTCTTCTTGACTAGATATTTGGATTGAGATCATGCAGGTAACATTGATGAAAAAAATTCACTTTACGTGTTGTGTTCTTTATGGGATTTGGACCAATATCATGGGGAAGAAAGAAACAAAAAAAAAATTCTCACTCTTCTACAGAATTTGAATATCATTTTACAAGAGAAGTCATCGCAAATCGATATGGCTATGTCAGCATACCGGAAGGACTTGGATTAGCACATGAAAAATAGAATACCTTATCTCAGAGACAATGAAGGTGTTCTCAAACTTTTTCTCAATCCAATTTTTCATGAGAGAAAAAAGCACATAAAAGTATAAGTTCATTTCATATGCAAGCATGTCTTGAAAAATAATATATAGCTTCAGTTTTTTCCCAACAGACAAACAATGAGAAAATATCTTCACAAAGTCACTTGCACGTGAAAATTTTGAATTGTTTAGAGAGTTCCTCTCCTCATCCCTTGAGGTAATGAAAAATTAAAGGGGTAATTTTAGGTAAAACTTATTTTACCTAGGATTAATTATGCATTTACTAGGTAGTTTGATATTATTATTTGTTTATATTTGTATAACCATTTATTTTGTTTTATGTAAGTTTGTTTGAACTGTATTTAGGATATTTGGCTACATAATTACAACATATTTTTTTTTTTTTATTATATCAATATGGTTTCTGTTTGCACTGTAAATTCTCATATGGTTATAACTAGTTGTGCAATATCTATAAATATTGCAACCTTCCATCAGTAATTCTAATTTGATTGAATATTAATAAAACTATCGGGTTATTCGCTCACTTTGCTACTTCCAAAAATTACCATAGCATTAGTAGAAGGAGGGTATGAGTGTGAAGTGGATGGGACATAGTCTAATGTACAAAAAGTTACTACGAGTGGAGGTACGCTGGCGGGATAGTCTACAGGTTATTGATAAGTAACGAGATGCATATTAGTAGTAGAAGTTGGAGTAGGTAACATAGTGGTTAGATCTAGGTGGAAATATTTGAATGGGTCACAATCAACGATGATTGTATATTCAAATCCCTCATGTAATAATTTAACACATCAATAAAATGTATAAGGAAATTTCTATATGGCTTGAAGCCATGGCCTATTAAGTAAGCAATTGTATTGAACTAGGAAATTGATAACAAAAAATATAATAGGAATAGTTTTTGGGCAAACTATGAGCAATAAAGTGATAGGGCCTATGCACATACACGTAGAAGAATCATATGCATGGAGAGAAATGGATGTTGGTTTACCATAGGATGAGGAAATATTGATGTTATGAAGGAGGGATAGAGTGTAAATATTAAGCTCGAGATCCATTATCTATTATTGTCCAGATTGATATCCATGTTATAAACGTGAGTCGGTATATATAGGAGAGGATAATTTTCATAAAAGAAATATTGTCATCTATATCGATGGGAAAGTAAGTTGTTGAGAAAATTCATCCATGAATGACCGATATACTACATCCAGATGAGTAGTAGAAGGAATGTGATTATTAGCTAAGAGATAAATGATTATACCTCTATAATCGTGGATTAGCTAGCAAGAAACCATGAATGGAGATATCCATGATGAGGAGATCCTAGGAAAATAAAAGAAGAAATAATATGAGGACCCAATAGTGTTTGAATGAGATTATTTCAACAAATGATTGATCAAAAATAGGATTATGATAACCCCTAGGATATTATATAGTCACATCTAATATAAAAATGCTAAAATACATATTGGACACAAGCAATAAGTTAATGAAAATTGAAACCCTACGTGCAAGAGACGGAATATTAGACTTATATGATTTTTTAATTTATCCCAAATTATTTTAGAATAGAAAAACTAATGAACAGAAGGAGGAAACTAACGCAACGGACACAAAAATCTTAGAATTACTAGATGAGACTAGACTAGAATGGGGAACTTAGGCACCATAGACCTCATAGGCACTTGTGTTTGTACTGAGAATCTCAAAAATGGTTTTTTTATGTTTCAAGGTGGTCACTTGAACTTTATTTGTGATCTCTTGTATGTCACACTATATCAATCAAATTCACTTATAACCTGTAAAGAGAAAGATAATGTGTAAAATCTCGAACACATTAAATCATAAAACAAAAAAGATGCAAATGGGGAGTCGGAATGACCACTTCAAGGTCACTCGAAAGAGTGAACTTACAACCAAGAGATGCATTATATTTCAGACTTCATGTATTTCTTATGTGTGTGTGTGTGGAATGCTATTACCCAACTTGGTTCTCCCTTTGAAGCCGAGCAACATAAACAGCAGGTAGGATGCTTAGAGACACATAGATAAAAATTTGATTTGTTTTGTAGCTAGGGATGGATTTAACTGACTCTTTTTCACTCAATCTTGGAGAATTTTGATAGCACCATGCTGAGGGTGTGACCTACCCTCCTACTTTAGGTTTTTCCTTCAACCAGGGTGAGAGGACCCATTTTGTAACCTCCATTTGCAATGGATTAATAATATTTGACTCTCCTTCTATGATATTAAAGGAAAACCTTGAGAAGACATGGTCAATGCAACATAATATAACTCTCATGAGTTTTCACTCTAGAGAATGAATATGTCTCCTAAACAAGGTTCAAGTTACTAAAGATAACAATAAAACCTGATTTCTCCCACATGTCTTGAGTAAGGGATGGGTGAATTCAATAAATATCCCTAGAATTTATGGACAAATAGTGCAAGTAAGGGTAGTTTTGTGGGATTTATCATTTATAGATGGATTTTATTGGAGAATTAAGAAGGATAAAGTTGATTATAATAGATTCTTGAGAAATTTTAACAAATGTTGGAAAGTCTGCCAAGCAAGATGATAAAAACACGTCAAATAGTTAACAATGAACCTTCAACCAGAAT
The DNA here is from genome assembly GCA_018340775.1 of Taxus wallichiana var. yunnanensis. Taxonomy (NCBI): domain Eukaryota; kingdom Viridiplantae; phylum Streptophyta; class Pinopsida; order Cupressales; family Taxaceae; genus Taxus; species Taxus wallichiana. The sequence continues at coordinate 745,863,084 of CM031241.1, forward strand.
ATGCGCACCCATGGAAGCCCAAAGATGCATGGTTTCACACATTCTTTGAGAATTTAACATAAAATCTCATGTCAAATAATCAACTAAACATCATAAATCCTTGGTCCATCATGCCTAAGATACACTCATACACTAAGAAATAATATGTATCAGCAAAATGGAAGTAGAGTGAGTTCAAATTGTTTATCGTGCATAGTGAAATGAAATATCTTCTCATAGCAATATAATTGAAAATGCCACAATAATATCACAAGGAAAGATCTTGTGTGATTAAGAGGAATCCCTAACATAATATTGTCATAAGAACATGAATAACTATTTAAAACATATTCAAATTGAAATAAAACACACCAATTCTCATTATTAACACAATTAACTCGTGGAGATCGTCAAATTTATCATTAAGGTAAAGTTTCATTTATAGTCTCAATGATTGTCAATGGTTGTACACTTGTAACCATCTTGACATGATTTATTTTGAAAGCTCAGGAAATTAACAAGTTTCTCAAACAAGTCTTTTGGAAAAATGGCTTTTCTCAATCTCTTCTCTCTTTTCTCTTTTAATTTCTCAAAAATCTTAACCCCCTTTTGCGAGAGTATTCTCATCACATTTAAACAATTCCATAGCCATTTTCCTCCCAATTTTCCCTCCAAAAATGTAGATATTTAACAATTATATTCTTCTTTTACAAAATGCCAATGATACCTTTATAAAAAGAAATTTATTTTTCCTTTCTAGGTGTAGAGAGTACATGCCTTCTTCATTTTTCTCTTATCATATATGATTAGAATATCATGTCATTTCTTGTGACTAATGTTTTCATAATTCCTTCCACCTGGTGATTGGATGGTTACTTCTGATATCCTTTGAGCACTCCAAGGTGACCTAAAGTGATAGATAATTTTCATCTACTATTTAGAGATATATCATAGATTTTTGCATTCCTTCTCACATATGCTTTGTTTAACTATCCCACATGGTTCTTGTCAAATCCAATTAATTCATCAATCATGCTTGATTTGGATTCACTTCAACCTTTAAATTTTCCTCGTGTGAGCTAAGCAAGATATTCCTTTATCAGGTGTAAATTATTTCTTTCAATTCAATCAATCTATGCCACTTATACTATAAAACCCAATTTTATCCTATTACTAGGATGCATTTATTTTATTATCCTGTAATGAGGAAATTGTTCACAAATTTTACTACTAGACATGGCTAAAGTACTTATGGAAAAATGTTTGAAGAATTTTTTTCAGAAGATATGAATAAAATATTTTACCTATGTGGTCCTGATGAGGATTTTCTTAGGTCCTTGTTTGACATATAATGTGTAGGAGATACTCGAGGACCCTTTACTTACCAAAGAGTCTAGCTTGCACTTCTCACAAGGCTAATTAGGATCAATCCTATCTTCGCAGCCTTTCAATTCATGTATCTTCATCTCTTTCGATGAGAACACCTAAAGCCTCTCAAATACTTGAGAGATTATGGATTGAAAGGAGGCCCCAAGTGTCTAGGAAAACTAACTTTTAGTGTCCATTCTTATGTGATGAAGAATTTTTATTAAAGGAGATTCCCAAGGAATCTTATGTGTTATATCAAAATCTTCCATTGACACCATGCATGTCATCTCTCACAAGGTGGATGAATTACAGATAGATTGACTCTCTAGATAAGGGGAAAACAAGACCTGTACCCTCACAACCAAGTTCAATACTAGCACCATACTCAGGAAAGAGAAAGGGAAAATCAAGCTCTCATCCCCCAATCATTATTTGAAATGGAGAAGAGGAGATATCCATATCTACTTGTCATTCAAGAGTAGAAATCTCCTCTTCTCGTGATAAGTAGGGGTAGGTTTGCAGTTTCATTCATCCTCTCACTCAAGGAATTGTGTTCCTTCATCAGGGCATGGCTTCTCAGGTGTTTAGCCAATCCCTTCCCTAAGAGAGAATCCTCCCTTTAGAAGGAGATGGAAAGTTAAATCTAGCTTAAAGTCTCTTATTTCTCATGGCCTCCGTGATGTAGTCCTTAGTATTTCAACTACTCCAATTTCCTCTTAGTCTAATCTCGACAAGTCTACCCTTCAAAAAGGGAATGGGAAGATGACATTCTTCATAGGTGGTCTAGATCTTCTAGACTAGGTATCTTCTTACCAAAAGAAGATTGAGTTGAGAAAATAGGCATTAACAAAGAATGACTCTTGAGTCATTAATGGATATGGGGATGTCACAGGATTTAGCAGGGTCCATCATGTTTATCCAAACAACACATGGCTCTAATGAATTCACGTTGAGGAAGAATAAGTTACTGAATAAACTGCCTCTATTGGGAGGGGGACTTACAAAGAGTGAAGGGTCTCTGAGCATTATGTTTGTATTTTATGCCTTTGTTTTCAATTATGTAAATGGACCCTTTCACCATTGGCTAGGGCCCCTATAAAATCCCCATTTTGAATTATATATTAGACTACTTTCAAATGATGTCACATCTAAATTTTCACCTTTTGACATGCAATTCTTTTTTATTCTGCATTATGGACTCTTTAGCTTAATACTGATACCAATAATGAAAAGAAACCATTACTGTGTTCTCAATGGTTTACAATCATGCACTTTACCTCATCCTCTTAGTGTATCACATTATTTCAAACTTGCTACAACTCATATGGAAGAGACAACCTATCCCATGGTGATTTCACAATCCTCTTCGCACTATCTTCTTAGTTTGCAACACTACCTTCAAGTCATGCAGCTCCAAACATTACTTCTCAAGATCTCTTTCTCACCTCATGGGGATTTCCTTCCCTCCATGGGCCCTTCATTTTTCCAAATTATGCCTAGGTGACATGTGGTACCATCCGTATCCTCACCCTTTCTTTTAATTTTATGCTTATTGGGACTGCTCAGCCGTGCATAATCCACGTGGTGAATGATTGCACTTGGTGGGGGAAACCATACTATACCTTTTCAAAGGTGTGTCGTGGAAACACATGGACACCCTTCTTATCCTCTCATGGGGCTATCCTTTTAGCAGTTTCAAATTTTGTCTCTGACCCTCCACCAAGTTTATTGGAATTTTCTATAGCCTTTAAGATCTTCAACCATAAAAGGGGATTTTCATAAAATAGAGATCGGGTCCCACATGGTCCGAGTCATGAATTTTCCCTTCAACATATACACATTTTAAAATAGATCAACTAGGCATGAGGACTTTGAAGTCATTACTCAAGGAAAAAGGGTTAAGATCATTTGAGCTCCAACACTAGCTCTGATTCGGGGATGGGTACCCCTTACGATTGCCACAAGAACTATTCAATGCAAACCAAGTGCCAAAAATCCATTGGGATATGGAGTCAAATATCATACATACTTGTAGTGCCATCAATTTTTATTTTTATTTTTTTCCATTTTTAAAGCAAACATACTAAAATTTTAGATTTAATATGTAATGCATAACTATATTTTTCATATTTCTAAACAATAATTCTTCCAAATGAAGGCATTGAAATAAAGAAAAAACCCATGGTTTCATTATGATAACATTACAAGATTCTTGCAACAATAAGGTAAAAACTTTTCTTAGTAAAGACCAAAGTTTACAAGAAGCAATAATTACAATAATGGGTATTTACAAGAGTGTATAGACTTCACAAACACATTTATTTACAAAATTAAGGTAATGCCCACAAAATATGAGGATGACCAAGATGGCAAGAGGCTCCAACTATCTCCAACTTGAGTGTTCTTCCAAGGATGCTGAAATAGGAGACAAGGCTTGTTTACCACCCAACCAATAGGCATCATCACATGCCTTTCCATGGTTGGAAGCCATGCTAGCCTCCCCCAAGCCCATGGGAGAGAGAAACAAACTTCCACGATGTGCACAAGTATGAAGGGGATAAAACACACAAGAAAAACATAAGACCATTTAACACATAGACAAACTACAAATGATAAAACAACCACATGAGGATAACAAGGTCAACCTCACAAGGGGGAAGAGAAGAAGTAGGATACCCAAATCAAAGGTGTCCAACCAAAGGATCACCAACAAAACATGTTTACAAAACTCCTTATACCTCCTAATCATTCATCCTCCTTATTCCTCCTTTAGTCATAGAAATCTGTCTTGGGAGGATTTTCAAACCCAAAATGGTTTCCTCACCAAGAATGGGGAAAGGCTCAAGCCATATGGACATTTATCCCACCTCAAACCATATGAGGGGATGAGAAGGGACCTTCATGGCTTGACCAACAACCATGAGGTTTGAGAGGGAAATCCCTCTCTCTTCCCCTACATTCTCCAAAAACCATCAATCCAAATGATGGTGGAGAGAAAACAAAAGAAAACAACAAGAACAAACAAACAACTACATTCACCATACACTTCACAATACATCATTTCACACACATCATTTCATTGATCAAAGCATAGTTAACAAGATAAGCACAACTAAGAAAGAAAAAGGTTAAGAATCCTACCTCTACAATGCTTTCCAAGACTCTAAGTTTTTCCCTTTGTCCAAGCTCACCTCCAAGCTCCCAAAATTCTCCAAGTGCTCCAAAAAAAATGAACCAAGAAGACCCCTTCCTTCCACATGAGGAAGAATAAAATTTTAACCCAAAAGTTTCTCACCAATGGGAAGGTGACAGAGTGTCACCCCCTCTCTCTCAAAGTCAAAGATTCCAACAACCAAATAAGTAAGAATAAACTCACCTTTTATCCCTTATCAATATCACAGCGGTTGGACAAAATTGAAGCCAAAAATGCTAAAAACTAAAATAAAACAAAGTGGAGAAAATTTTAACAAAAACACAAAAACCAACCATCTTACATGGATGGTGACTAAGGAGGGAAAAATGGGAGGAAACTCCTCAAAACCTTGAAAATAAACCCCTACCTATTATGTAGGGTCCAAGGGCCCATTTTCATGCTATTGAAGTCCCAAACTCAAAAGGGGTCCCTAAAAATGCCCAAAATAATCCAAATTCGGGTTTGTCATGCTTGGGCACAAGGGTAGAGGGTGTGGGGTCCACCCAAGGTTCACATGTGGTCCCCAATCCCTTATACCAACACACACCCACTTTCCCAAAACCAAAACTTAACTTAAGATAAGATCATTAAACCCCTAAGCTAGTTTACTTAATAAAACACACCCTAAACCTAATTAATTTTACAAAACATAATTACATTACAATTGAGGGTTCACCCATGGTGCCCAATTAAATACATCTATTCTAAGGCCTCAAACATTTAGCATGGTTAGGACTCAGCCCATGGGCCGCTCGTGCACAATTGCGTAGCTGCCCTGAAACCCATGCTCTCCTATACCTGTCACCTGCACACTCATTGCACACATTAACCACATCTGTCCAATATAATAAACATCATCTACACATCACAAATTCAATCTAACTTATAATGTCCTAACATTATTAAACAATTGATAGTGCAATGCATACAATTATTCACATAGTTTGCCATGAATCACCACCAAATAAAATTGCAACGACATACACTTAGGTTAGCATGAAAATTACCATCATTAAATCTAGAAAACTATATCATTAATCAAATCAACCACAAGAAACTAACATCTAACCAATAAATCTATCATATAACCCTGTTAGTGTCATCAACATCATAAGAAATATATCAATATACGAATCTAGTCCAATTGGCGCTACACGCCCAAAATGCCATAATGTCCATGAGGATAAAATATCATAGTAAAATGTCCAAAGTCTATTAGAGTCTCAATCAAAACATGTCTAGGCATAAAGGAACCAACAGATAACTAGAGCTATAAAAACATGGGCACTACACATACTAGGTCAAGTGATAACAAACCATCCTAAAAAAAACTGAGAAACCAAAGAAATTGGTCACAGTAGATCAGGAAAAGAAAAGGGAAATGATAACACACAAATGAACAAAAAAAAGAAGGAAAACTATACACTATACATTTAGGTTCATAATTGCTCTGAAAGCTAATCAAGAAAATGCTTTAGGTGCCTACCATTGATAGGAAACTCGAGAAGCTCTCCATCCAGGTCTTTCAAGAAGAAAGTGTGTTCACCAATCCTTATATTAATGGAATAAGGGCCCATCCATAATGCATAAAATTTTTTGTGTTTTCCCTTATCCTCATGCCTATTGTCCCATAAAGCAATAAAAGATCCCCAATGTTGAAGATTTTAGATTCACCTTTTTTCAAATAATTTTTTGATATTTTACCTAAACTTCAAATTCCTTTGGTGGGATTCAATTCACTCCGATACCAAATGAAGTATTTCCTCATCTAACTTAATGATTTGATTTATTCTCACATCATAAGGGATAACTTCCTCATCTTCAAGTTGTTGGATGAACTGATAATAAGACAGTTGCAAGTGTGAAGGAAGGAGAGTTTCCAGGCTACATAAACTAGTTCGAATGGACTTTTTCGAGTGGCTCTCTTAGCAGTAATTCTATCTTCCCAAATACCAAAATTCAACTACTCCCCCACTTTATTTTGATAATTGCTAATGTCCTTTTAATTATCTTCAGTAAATTGTTGTTTCTTGATTTAGCTTGTCCATTACCTTATGGGTTATAATTAGATGCATATGTTAAGTTTATACCATATTATTCACACATGGAAACTAATGGTTTGGATAATCATGGCATTATCAACAACTATATTTTTGGGTACACCAAAACTACAAATTATATGATTCATGATGAAATCAATAACAACATAATGAGTTACCTTCTTGGTGAGGATATCTTCAACCCAGTTGGTGAAATAATTAGTAGCCACTAATATCCATCTGTGGCCTACACTGGAAGGTTCTGATATTTCCCCTACAAAATCCATGCTCCACTTCTTGAAAGGAGCCTCAATTGATACGGGTTACAAAGGGAGAGCACCAGAAGCCTTCATTTTTCCTGAAAATATTTGACAACTTTCTCACTTTCTTACCAATAAGGTTGTATTATTGAAGAGTGTGGGCCACCAATAGCCCGCCCTTAGTATGTTATGGGCAGTTACTCTTCCAGCAAGATGCCCCCAACACACTCCTCCATTAAAGTATGAAATTGACCCGAGGGATTCATCCTCCATTACACATCTGAGAAGAACCCCTTCAGGATTTTTCTAGGACAACCCCTAATCAATGATGATATATTTTTAGGAAGCCAACTTGAGTGTCCTTTTTTGATTTTTATCTAGATGCCCTAGACATTCCAAGTTTCTTAGGTAGAATATGATGTCTTTGTACCATATAGAATTGATCAATTTCTCATATATCTCCATAGCTCCTCCTTCTACCTCATTTACTTCCATCACTTGTAAGTTTCTCTCACCATTATCTTTTCTTTGAGCCCATACCTCTAACTAGTTTAGTGGTCTAAACATCCATATCATATTCTTGCAATTTTTTCACCCACCGACATCTCTTGCTAGAAACCTCCATCTTTGATAAAATGTCTTTGACCATTGTATGAGGAACATAAGCTATGATCTTTGAGCTTAGAATATATGTTCGAAATATTTTATTTCTCTAACAAAGGAAAAAGCCTATTTTCCATAATGGTGTACTTCAACTCAACTCCTGCAATGCTTTACTAAAAAAATCAATTGGCCTTTCATTCCCCTCATTATTTTGTAATAACACATATGCGATGGTATTTTTAGATGCAAAAGAGAAAATTTGAAAAATCTTCTTATAATCAAGGGCCACTAAAATAGGGAATTTTTTAATGCCTCTTTTATCCTAGTGAAAGCTTGGATAGCTTCATCCTCCCATTTAATAATTTGATCCTTCCTCAACATATTTGTGATAGGGATAGTCATTTCCACAAAATTGGAAATGAATCTTCTTATGAAATTAATTTGGCCAAAAAAGACTGAATACATTTCTTGTTCTTTGGGACAGGAACTTTCCCAATAGCTTCCACTCTCTCAGGGTCAATCATGACCCCTTCCTTTGACATGATATGCCCCAAAAAACTAGCTTTTTAAATCCAAGAATGAAATTTTTTAGGATTTAATGAGATATTTTTTTCCCTACACCTTTGTAACATCTTTTCCAGATTCTGCAAATGATCATCTCTTTTCTTGAAAATACCATCAAATCATCCTAGTATAACTATAAAATCACTTATATATCTAGTGAATGCCACATCCATAGCTCTTTGAAAAATTGCACCAGCGTTCATCAAACCAAATGGCATTTTATGCACACATAAGTACCCCAGGAGTAGTAAAAGTAGTTTTGATTCGTTTTGATTGCTTCACAACCACCTGGTTATATCCTGAGAATCCATCTAATGTAGACAATAGCTCTGACCCAATGATTAATTGTAACATATTATCCATATTAGGTAACATATAATTATATTTCATTGAGACCTTATATATATTTCTAAAATCTACATAGAGTCTTATATCCCATTCTTATTTTAACGGTATTAAATTTTCCACCCAAGAAGAATATCTCGTAGGTTGTAAAATACCTCCATCCCCGATTTTTGAGTTATTATTGCATTTTAAAAGACAAGAGTGAATTAATTGGCCCCTTTTTTTTTACCTCGAATGGATTGGCATTGGGTTCCAAAGTTATTTCATATTGGAAAAGATCCTCCCTATATGAGTTAAATTCTGAATATGACCATTCTAAGAAATCTTGGTACTTTTTTAACAACTTGACATATGAATGCTTCTCTTCTTTACTTAGGTTATTACCTAGACCATTATTTTATAGATTTATCATTAGTCCCCAAGTTGTGTTCTTTTACATCTCTCAAAATATGGGTGTGTTTGTGAACAACCCTATCAAGCATTGTCAAAATGTGATTCCAAAGTAACTAACCCTCTTGGAATTGTATTTGTTTTTAATTGAATAACCTCTTGGCTAAAAAATAGTTTCCTTACCATCACACACAAAAATCATCGGTTCCCAATCTATATTCTGATTTGTAAATTCTCCTTCATTTTGTAGAAACCTCTGAATCTAGGCATCATCTTTAAAAGCTTGCCAATGTTTAACATTGTTAGGGACAGATGGTCTTGTCAACACTTCTATATCAAACTAACAAGTAAGAGAGACATTGTACAATTTTCAAATCTAGATCCCAATGTTTCCAAACTGTCTATAGTATTATTCTACTTTCTATCATGGTAAATTATGTTAAAATAATCAAACATTTCAACAAAATCCCAAAATGCATGCTTATACTGTTTCATTCTTTAATTTTTGGTTGCATATAATTTCCTAACTTGTTTAACCACCAACTCGAATCTCCCTTAACAATAATTTCCCTAATACCATACCTCCAAGCAATCCTCAAACCCAAGAGTAGTGCTTCATATTCTACAATATTGTTAGTGCATTCAAATATGAGTTTATAATAAAAACTAAAAAAATCTCAATTCAGAGATATTAGGACAACACCAGCACCATTCCCAAATTTAGAACAAGCTCCATCAAACATAAAAATCCAAGGGGTGCCTAGTTGCTCAGAAACTTACATTTTTCAATGCTATGCTCTTTAAAATATGCATAACCCACAAAATTATCAACATCCACATCAATATACAACACCTCATAAGATGCATTCTTAGGGTCCTCAATCAGATGCAACATTATTTTTTCTCCACATAGTTTAATAAGGCTTCCATATATTGGTATAGTCACATATGAAAAATCCATCTGCACACTTCCTCCAACACTAGTAACCCATTTCCTTGACAGCAACATTCCCCATTTAGCAAGACAATCCACAATGACTACATTCATGGTTAAACACTTTCCCAAATAAGCTCTCAATTACACTACCAATCCTTTAACATACCAGATCACTAGTACTTATATTGAATCCATAGTGGTGCACTTTCCAAAGTTTTTTTACTTTGATATTCAATTCATTCATCACCTCAAGGGGCATCACATTACAAGAGGCCCCTAAGTCAAACATGCAGTTGTGCACTAACCTATCTTTTATGATCAAAGTAGTGTAAAAAGGGTCAACATATAGTTGGGATTCAACAAGAGAAGTGCAAAATATACCTCAGGTGGTTCTCCCAAATCCTCTAATACTTGAGGTACTTCCAATTCTACAATGACAGGGGGAGTGTCCACATGATTCACATTTTTACATGAGGGTAGTGCATCCTCTATTGAGCAGAAAAGTATGACACTTAGTAGAAGACACATAGAAGGTTTGCACATGGGAACATGGCACATTCAAAGGTGCGATAAGGATAGGTAAGTAAACGCACACAAAAGACATAAAGATTCGGACTTAGTTATTTCTAGGTTTATAGGATATTTTTAGAGATAGTGTGCAGCACACACAAACCGGATAAATACTTGTGTGACACACATAGGCTATTTTTGGAAGAGTGTTTATTAAAGATATTTGCATGGGTTTGAGTTAATAATAGGGTTATTACTTCCACCAACCGAAGAGATCTATTATCCGCGGTTCTGGAGCTATTTTTTGTGGAGTTATTTTATTATGAATATCTTTTATTTGCTTTTTGATCTTTTACTCACAATTTTTGGATCATTGTACGTCGTCCGGATCCTTTCTTCTCATGTGTTTTCATATCTGGCTATTGAGCTCTCTTAGGTTGGCCATTTTTCCCTTCTCTCGGGTTGTTTCTCTCACCTATGATATCTGGCTTTTGAGCCCTTTTGTATACAGGGTATAGTCCCTTCAAAACTATTTGTCCTTAATAAAAAAAAACCAAAGAGATCTATTATTATTGCACTTACATGTGTGTTTATTATTATAAAGGAACGTGGCTATTTTCAGCATGTGACCTATGTTTGGAATTATGTAAGTAGTGAAGGGAAAGTCCCCACCCTTATAAATATGTAGTAATCTACATAGGTTAAGGGATGACTATGTATGAGCCATTGCAAAGTTATGCTTGTGAGATCCGATGTGCGCATGAACTTATGGTACTACTTATTGTAAGAAGCTTATGTTTATTTACTATGTTTAATATAATGAAGTGTATTGGTTGAATCAAGGTGTTAGATATGATCATAACTAGTTCTTACATGGTTGAGTTCATTATGGCTATTTTTTAAATCCGTTACTCTTTAGATATAGATCTAGAATATGCTCTATAGAATGTTTATACTATTTATGGATCTAAATGCATCAAATCTTCATCTTACTAACATCTTGCACAAGAAACCCTAAAGAGGGGCCTGGTACCTTTACACACTTCGGTGAGTGCTCATTCTAGGTGTGTGATGTGACAAAGTGCCCCTGGGTTATTTATGTAAATTCTAGGCTACATCATTAGTTCCATTTCCAGGACCTCTTTTCGGTTGTTTTCGGATGGTTCACGATGAATACATACCACTTGACCCAAGAAAGTGTTAAGGAGTTGATAAAATATCTAGAAGAAGAGTACACATGAAGGTTCAACATTAGATTTGAGTTTAATGCACATGCATGGGTGTAACAAAATATGTATGACAATTTTTATGAGAGCATCATCACTATTTTCTAATGGAACTATACGAGTGGATGGTTGCTTATGCATCTAAAAGGAATTGGAGGTATCATACACTTGTCTAGACGCAGGAAGAATTTTAGGCCCTTTATGATGTTGATCTGATTTAGACATGCACTATGGATACTTGGTTTTGTGGTGTTTTGAAAAGCTATATTATGGAATACTCAATTTCCTCTTATTCTTTCCTAGAGGTAGTGGAATTCCATTTTTTATGGTATCCCAGGAAACTTAATTGTAAGGCATTCCACTAATAATAAAAATCTTGATGGTAACCCTAAACTTGGAAAGAAAACCGATGGCTAACTAAACGCCATCACACATGGGGGTAGGAGCAATTTTGGTGAAATATGGTAGATCTAGCGATAGAAAGGAAGAGAGAAGAAAGGAATCTTAAGTATAATGAGGTGCATGAGAGGGAGATAGAGAAGCAACGGGATGTTTCGAGTGAATGGAATTGACGAGAGATGGTTCATGAATGATTTAGAGCTCATGAAGAAGGCATGGAGATGAAACATCGGGAAGTACCCCATTTGGGAAAGCATGAAAGGGAATCCCCCTCTACCTCACATGGAAGTGCACCAGTAGAGATGACCTGGGCCACAGGCATGCATTTGAATCTACATAAAACCTAGCCCTTGTGCTTGGTTTTCTAGTATCTAGTACAATAAATAGTCAAAAAGCTAAGTTGGAAAGTAGGGAAGTAAGAGTAAGTCACATAGTAAGTACATCAATGGCAAAAAAAACATCTTCGTTGTTTTATTGAGGTACCTTTTTAGGAGCATCATTTACGCAGAATGTGAGCAGGTAGAATTTGGGGCTCACTTATGGGAGTGGTACCACTTCACAGACCATGGGAGTTCAATATAATACTACTATTGGAACATAGGGAAGTACATCTTTTGGTCTGCTTCTAGCTACAGGTGGAGGATCAAGAGGTATAATTGGTTCTAGTTCTAGTGGATCTGTGATTCTAAAGTCGAGGTAGGTAACAAAGGAGGTTTTGGATCAGGTGGGAAAGATCCACACCAACCCCGAATATTTATGTGGAGATGTATCTTTGTCTTCCATAGTATAGAGGCATAGAAGATGCTACTAAACATGTGCACATGTGTGCGATACTATGTGACGCAAAAGGGATCACGGATTTTGAGCGTAAGGCAAGTCAATTTTCCACTACGTCACAAAGATGCACACATAGCTGGTATAGGAAGTTTGACCTGATAAGACTTGCATATATACTATGCAACATTAAAAGAGGATTTGCTTAAAGAGTTTCATATCCCCGAGTTTGAGTAGAAGAGTATAAGTGCGCTCAAGGATATTAGCAAGGAACTACCGAGAGAGTCAAGGAGTATGATACCCATTTCAAATACTTTTATCTAATATTTCTTATGGTATTCACATAAGGTATCATGTGCAACGGTTCGTTAGAGATCTGATCACACCTTTTAGAAGGGATTTGTCACATAAGACATACACTGATCTGTGTGAAGCACTTAAATCATCTTTGTGCACTGAGGTAGTCGAGAGTTTAGACACTAGAGTAATTCCATTCTTAGAGGCACATATTTTAGCTATGGCAAAGTAGTTGGAGAAACTATTGGTAAATTCAACACATGAGATATGCATGGGGATTTGGTGTACAAATTGTGAAGTGGAAGGTCACACCAAGGATAGTTATCCATGCATATCGGTACATACATTCATTGACTTGACCGTGAGATATGTAATTTAAACCATGATGTTAGCCACTACCCATTATTACAATGTGCAATAAGGAAGAATGTATCCTTCTATTGTAATATTTTTCGGTCCACGACTCACAATACAAAGTAGTAGATTGATTGGTGTGATCCTTAATGTTATAGATATTGGTGTGTGACAGACAAGAGTATCAGATAACTCTAAAGGAAATAATGAGCACCAAGATTGGTATCACAATCAAGTGTGCTATGACCATAATGAAGGGCATTTTGAAGGAGGTTGTAGCAGAGGGTGAGGATACCATGGTGGATTCAGAGGCCGAGGCCATGGTGGTCAATGAGGTGATTTTCCTTATAGAACATGTTTTACATGTAGATCTCCGACACTTACAAGTGTGAATGTCCTCGAATATTACTTGTTCTTCTTGTGGGAATAATCATAGTTATGAGGAAATCTGGACTTATATGAGCATCTTAGTAAGTAGCATAAATAAGAAAACAAATGTGCATGGATGGCCGAGGATACAACACGCTATGAAAAATCAAATGGATGCCCAAGCTAGAACCAGAATCTAAGGTATTGCTCAAATATAACTACCTGTGATAAAGTGGTGTGCGCCAAAGAAGAATTATAACAGAAGCCTACCATCACTAAGGAGGAGGTTCTACTTTCACAAGACTCCAAATCATGTCCACCAAATGGAGGTTTATCAGGAAACCATGGAGGTACTAAAAATATTTAGGGTGAAATATAGTTTTTAAAGGAGAAATCATGGAAGATGAAACATAAGAAAGTAATAGAGATGCTCCAATCTGATATTGATGACTTGAAGGAGGTGTGCAAAATGTTGTGCCAGGATAATATCATTCCATTGTTAGGGAATTGGCTAAAGGGAAACACTCCAAACTTAAGTATTAAGACTGGATGATAGATCCTGCATACAAATATCCCACCCCATAGCTTGGACTATGACAAGGAAATCACTCGGATGTTGTTGTGGATGGATGGATTTTGAAAAATATAATGATTTACATAGGAGTGGAATTTAATGTACTTACTTTAGATGTATGGGTACAGATGGGGAGACCCCCATTACAACCATCTTCTAATGTTTTTTATGGCTAATAAAATTAAGGCCACCCCTAGTGGAGTTTTAACAGATGCATCCATTACTATACAAGGGGCCAAGTTCACGGGGGACTTTGAGATTTTGGGACTTGCGAAGCAAACACCTTCCCAACTCTACTTGGGTGCCCTTGGTGTTATGCAAATAATGTTGATCTTCAGTTCAATAAGGGATATATCAGTTTTGAGAACAAGGAGGAAAGGGTTACTATCCCTTCAATCGATGGGAAATCCACACCCTATGTTAAGCCTTTGAGTGAGGAATATTTGAATAGGATTTATGTACACGCCATCCAAGACCTATAATTGCTTGATCCATATAAATAAGGAATCCTTTAGTTGGAAGATACACATTCTATAAGTGATACTACAAGTATTTCTTATGATAATTGGGCTCATGGTACTTATGAGTTGGTAGGTCGCGAAGTAAGAAGCACATTTACATGGAATAGTAGACCTCATTTTATCAGAAAATAGGTAACAACTCAAGTACTCGGTACACAATTTGGATAAGGTTATCCTATGGTATTTTTGTGCACCATGGAGGAACAATGGATAGACTAGTTGGAGAGATGGAATATGCTAGCATATACCCTATGCGGGATAGTAGTGTGCTCATGGGTGGTTCACAGGGATAATATTGTAGGATGGAATGAAATCAAGATTTCTCTTTCTACTCAGTTTTCAAGGAGAAATGCACCTACTCAAATATGTACTTATCATGGTAATCAACCCATTCAACACCATGTTTAGTAGTGTCAGAGACTTTGGACAGAGGGGTGGGAAGCTTTACCACCTTGACTCTAGGTGCAAAAATTTTATTTCACTTTACAAGGTTGCATGCGTGCTTGATATGTATATGCGGAACTCCATAGAGAGACTGGAAATTAGCATGATTTGTGTAGTGCCCACTTCCCTTTGACACTTTTAGATACTGTTTTTGATATTATTGATCATATTATGGACACTATTATGTTTAGTTGTAGAATGATGGTTAGATGTTAGATCATGGATTAGTATTTATCTGGATTCAGTTATTATGCTTGATGATTACTAGAGACATTTTCTATATGTGGTTGATGATATACTGTTTGACATGGACATATTATAGATGTTGATTTGGAATTATGATATTGGATATTTTGAGTAGATCTGGTATGGTAGATTTCGATGATGATATAGTTGATCTATTTAATTAAAAATGATAATGTTGAATTCTTGATATTGTTGTGATTCATGTGTTTAGATGATTTTGAAATGTTGTTTATATCATTTTGAATGTTCGATATGGCCATGAGGTGAAGGAGGTATTTACATTTTGCGGTTAAAAATCACAACAATGCCGGGGATGGAGACTAGCCATATTAAAATTATGAGTGAATTCAACAAGGTTACCATGGCAAATATGTTATGAGTTTGTGTGTTGTGTTATGTTAGGATTTCTCATGGGGGATTTTCATTATATGTGACCATGGGATATTTGTTTTATTTATGTGTTCCATTTTAATTATTGTTGTATGTATTTTATTTGTAATGTGTTCCTTCTTTTAATTAATTTAAATGTGGTAGATTAATGTGATAATCATATAGTTAAATTTTATTTAAATTAAATTGGGATGTGGAATGTAATTAATAAGGTTGTTGTCTTTAGATATTAATGTTGGAAGAGTGTGTAAGTTAATGTTGTAAGGATGTGTAAGAAACATGTAAGAGTATGTAAGGTAGATTTTGGAAGGTCTAGCACTCCATCTTTTATGGAATTCGAATTTGACCTTGGAGGCCAAATTTGGAGGCTTGTGGGACAAGTTAAACTTGTCCCACACCTCTTAAAATGATCCACCAACCATGCCTATGGTTTGGAGGTTAAATGTAGGCATTTATATGAATTTTGAAGTGACAATATGTAAGTTTTAATTGCACTTCCCTTAGATGTTTTTAATTTGGTCCTTTTGGACTATGGGCATTTTTGGAGTATGTAACTGATTTTGTCATTTTTATTTATTGTGATTTGGTGAAGGATGTTGAATTTCCTCTTGGGGTTGAGGAAGAATGATGTGGCATCCCACATGGATCCACATCATCCTCTTCTCTCCCCTCTCCTATAAAAGTGAAACTCCTTGCTTGTTTATGGTTGTTGTAACTTTGTCCATTTTCACTTGGGGGCGCATTTTTTTAGTGTTGTTTCTTTTGGAGCTTGTTTGAGGAAGGGCTTGGAGTCTTTTGCATGATTATACTTTTATGGTTCTGGAGTGCACTTTGACATTGTGGAAAGCTTGTGAGCTTGGAACAAACTCCATTATGGAGAGGTAGGCATCTTGAGCTGTATTTTAAATGCTTTCCTTCTCTTACATGTATTTTTGAATGGTGTTTGTGTTTGCATTCTTGGCTGGTTGGGTAGAATGCTTAGGGTAAGGTGTAGGAGAAGGATATGGAGATTTCATATAGGGGCATAAGGGATTGTCAATGGCATTGTTTTATTATGGAGGGATTTTTGGTTTGGTATCCACCTTGGAAAAGAAATTGCTTGCATTTCTTACTCTTGGGGTGCATAAGGGATAAATTTGGGGGTGCATAAGGAGGGGTTGGGAGATATAAGGTTTATGGGGCTGATATGTTTATTGGCAAAGTATGTATTTTTTTGGATGCCCAATTCCAAATTGGGAGGCATAAGAAGTTCCCCATAGTTATTTCTCTTGTTGGCTTGCTTGATCAAGCTTATGTGTTGTATGAATTGTTTCAAATGTAGTTAGGAACTGTTGTATTGTTTTGAACTATGCATTTTATTGATTATATATAATGTGAATGTTTCTTGTATGTGATAGAAACCTTTGTTGCCATGCATTGATATTCATGCTCTATTTCAATATGATTAGGGCTTGGGGGCCAATGGGAAAGGATGGCTTCTCCTTTCTCATTGGATGTCTTGGTTGGGAGGAGAGCATTGAATTTCCCCTTCCTTGTTGTGATCAAAGTTGCAAAGAAGAAGAAACAAACATGTTGTTGTTTGGAGAAGTATTTTCATAGTTTGAAAGTCCTATTTCTTTTGAGCAAATTCAATGTAACCTTTCCCACTTTGAATGGATAAATGTATAAATGTTGTGATGTGAAGCATTGTATTGTTAATGGAATTTTTAGTTTTATTGAGTAATGTACAAGAAGAATTATACTTCTCTATTTTTCTTTGGTAAGAAAATGTGAATGATGTTCCATACTTTGTATTTATTTTTTTTTGAAACCAAATAAAATTGGAAAGGAGATCAGTTGTAAAGTTATTTGAATTATCAATAAAGGATGGAATTGGTTATTTTAAATTTGTATGGTAATGTATACTGGAATTGTATTGCTGTCCAAGAATGAGATTTTGTTTTGAAAATAATAATAATAAGAAACAGTGTTGCATGTTTTATGTAATCGTGTTTGAATATAAATGGAAAGTGATAAGTTGAAAAGAATGCATTTTTAATCATCAAAAGATTGCATTCCTTTCTCAAAAATATTTTACCTTGTTCATATGCTATCTTCTCCATTGGAAGTTTGAGTTTTAATTTCAATGAGAAACCTCTGTTTGGAATGTTGAAAGAAGAATACATATAGAAAGAAAGTCAATGTTATTTTCCTTGCAAAATGTATGTTAAAACTAAAATCAGAAATGTAGTTTCATTTAGAATTATATGGATGGTTTAATAATAAATGTATTTTACTAAGTTAGTAATCATATGCACATTTAAATGAAAAATGGAGATTCCAATTTAAAGAAATTGTTGATCGTAATATACTCATCCCCGCAATTCAGATGTTAATTAAAATGAATAGTTCATAATTTCACTAAAAATATGTTATGAACATTGAAAATTAGACTTAGTATTACCTAAGGAACTCAAATTCACTAAAACAGATTAAGAATGAATCTCCAAAACTTAATGAATTTTCAATTCGAGCTTGCATGATCGTTTTTCCGTTTATTGCCGAGAAAAATGCAACCTTGAATAGAATGGATAAATTGACTTCCCTAAAACACTTTAAACCCTCCCTATACTGATCCTCCATGTCTGGTTGACATGTTGAGAAAAGGAGGATTTCTAATTTTGTCAAAATTATAAGTTGAAATTGCCGGTTTGCCTAATAAAGGCCTACAGATCATTTTTACAAAATTTACCCTTAAAATTTCATCTAAAAGAAAATTTTATGTATTTTTTTACAAATAGGGCTTCGAGAGATTTCTAAAAAGTCCTCATTTTCCCAAAACTGAGCTCTTTAGCTCAAGTTATGACACTTTGAAGTTTTTGTGCCTTGGTGGGAAAATTTGGGAAAATTTTCCCTCAACCCAAAAAATTCCCATCAAAATTGCCTTAGAATTTTTTTGAAATTTTGGGCTCGGAAAATTTTCACTTTTCCCTCCACCGCCCGTAGCCAATTAGAGGCTGCCACATGTCCTCCAGGGGCTGAGGCGGAGGTGCGGATAAATTTTACAACTTAAACTTTTTAAATTTTTTTAGAAATTTTCACTTTTCCCTCTGTCATCCCATAGCCAATTAGAGGGCACCACGTGTCCCCTTGTGGCTATGGTGGAGACATAGGTTCTTTTAAACCCTTAGCTTTAAAAAAAAATGAGAAAAATTCCCATGTTGACTCTGCTACTGCGGCCAATGAAAGCGTGCCACATGACACCTTGGGGTGGCGGCGGGGGTTCGGAAGAAAATTCATTTTTGGGCTTTGGGAAAAATTGCAAAATTCCTCCCACGGCCCACAACTCCACCTTATCCCTCCTTTTTCCTCCTTTAGCAAGTGCGTGGAACCACGTGTCCTTTCTTTCTTTTTTTCCTTCGTTGGCGCAAAGCACCAAATCGGTCCGCTGCCCCGCCCTTTCTTTTCCCCTTTTTTCCTTACGCTCAGGACCTGACATGTGTCCCCTAGGGACTCACAAGGGCACGGAATGTTTTTTGAATTTGAGCCATGCTTTGGGAAAATTTCCCAATGCCACCCCGCGACCCACCAACCCACCCAAGGTGCACTCCTCCTCTTACCACATGTCCCTCTAGGAAAATTTGACCCTAAGACTCCGCCCACTTATAACTTGAGTTTTTCTTGGAGTTAGGAGGATTTATTTATATCACCAGAAAGGTGAGGAAATTTCCTATCCATTGGTAATGGTTTAGGGAATTTTTGAAAGCATTGAATATGAGAAAATCTAGTTAAAGTTCCGAGCTTGTTAGAGAGCTGGTTTGGGGTAGGATTTCTCCTTGAAGATAACTAGAACATCTAACCCTAAAATTTAAACCTTGTAAATGTGTTATAAGTTCATAAAGGAAAATTGTGTTTTGGTAAGTAGGTTTTGTTCTGGAACCTATTAGTGAAAACTGATGTCTTGCAACTTAGTTGTAGACACTTCAACTCAAAAAAAAATTTATTCCATAATTTTCTAGCTAACCCTAGGTTGTTTCTTTGGTCTCAAGTGGTTGTTGAAACAAGCACTACAATTTGATTGTAAGAATGATCCATAATTTTGACTACTTCTCTAATAAACCTCTATAAGAAGAGGCATTAAAGGTTATAAAGTTCTTAACTATGAGAGATAGTGCCAAGGTGGAAGAACTCATCCAGGATCTATTTTGTGGGGTAGAATCTGAAGCATGCTTTGATGAAAAGAAGGGACCGATGCCACACTACTTAAGCATGATTTCTTTGAAAAGAAAAAGGAAATATGGTCTACTTAGTAGATGATGAAGAAGTATAAAATATGGATGTATATCATTTAACAAGTAGGCATGAGGTTTTGGACAGTATAGATAAGACCACACATGCCTATCATGAACCTATGAAAACAAAGAAAGTGAATATTAGATCAGATTATGAGATTAAGGAGGCCATAATTGGGGATTATTGGTTTGACTCTAAAGTGGCAAAAATCATTGAGTTACTATGAGATTTTCAGGACTTATTTCCTAGGGGATACCATGAATTAAAAGGCGTGCATGAATCATTAGGAGAAATGAAGATAAAGCTTAAGGAAGGTGTGCACCTAGTTAGAAGAGACCCTATAGGATGAACCCCAACTTGTGTGAAAAGGTCAAGGAATAAATTGACAAAATGTTGAAGTCTAGAATCATCAAGCCCCTAGACGAGTCAAAATGGGTTAGCCCAATGGTGATTAGTATAAAGAAATATGGTCGATTAGGATCTGTGTGGACTACAGGGAGCTGAATGTTGCATGTGGACTAATCCTTTCCATACGCTTTGTCATATAGGAAATATTAGAATTTATTACAGGGCATGAGATCTATTCCTTTACTGAGATGGATTCTCTTGGTATCATCAAGTGAGGATTACACAGGAGGATCAGGAAAAGACTACTTTCACCACTAAATGGGGAAGTTTTGCATATACTCTGATGTCGTTTGGACTGAAAAGCACACCTACTGTATTTTCACACATAATTGTCCAAGTGTTCAAAAAATTTATTCACAACTTCTTGTAGGTTTATTTAGATGACTGGACGGTGTATGGACTTGTTAAGGATCATTGTGATAACTTACACTTAATGTTCGAAAGATGTTGACAGTTAAACATCTATTTAAACATCAAGAAATACATATTTTCTACACCATTTGGCACATTGTTAGGGAACATTATCGTAAGGAAGGTTTGTTGGTTGATTCAAATAAGGTTGCAGGTCATTATCAGCCTAGAAGATCCTACCGATCCAAAGTGACGTCGATGGATTCTTAGGTCACACTGGGTATTATAAAAAATTTATTAAAGGGTATGCTAAGGTTGCTACACCCTTGGATGATTTACTAAAAGGAAAATGGCCATTCTATTGGGGGGAACTGCAGCAAGACGTATTCGAGACATTGAAGGAGAAACTCACTACAATGCTTAATCTATGATTTCCCTCATGGGACCAACTGTTTCATGTACATGTGGAAACTTCTGGCATGGCCAATGGTGTGGTGTTGGCTCAACCTGTAGAAGGTATTATAGATCATCCTATTTTTTTTACTAGTAGAAAGTTGACTCATGTAGAGAATAATTATACAACTACGAAGTGCAAAGCTTTGTTAATGATCTATGCACTACATAAATTCATATAGTACTTGCTAGAAACACCATTTTTATTCTATATCGATCACATGGCATTGAAGTATTTGGTAAACAAGTCTATATTATAGGGGCACATATTTCGATGGGTACTCTTATTCCAACAATTTGATTTTACAGTTGTGGTAAAACCAAGGAAAAGTAATTCTAGACCAAACCATTTATCTAGAATACAGTAAGGAGAAAACACATAGGAAATTAAAGATACCATATCCAATGCACAATTATCTTGGTTAGAATGCATGCCATCGAATTAGAGGACATTGTTGTCTTTCAACGTATAGGTATGGTGCTAGAAGGAATGATATCCTTAGAGAAGAAACAACTTTCCATTTGTGTGGCACCATTTATGTTGATTAGTGGTGACCTATACAAGTTAGGTCGAGATGAAGTATTACACCGATGTGTACTAGAACATGAGTGCACAAATATCATGGAAGAGGCTCATGGTGGTATTGCAAGTGGGCCGTATGTAGGTTATGCCACCATGCGCAAGATTTTATTCACTATATTATGGTGGGAGACCTTATACAAGGATTGTAAGGCATATTGCAAGGCTTGAGATAACTATCAGTGCCTTGACAAACTAGGGGAAAGAGATGAAATTCCTTTACAACCTATTCCAAGTGCATAACCATTTGAAAAATGGGTTATAGACTTTTTGGGTCCTATTTCACCAATTGCGTGTAGGACTAGAGTGTGTTACATCATCACTTGTATAAATTATCTAAAAAGGTGGGCAGAAGTAGCACCTACAAATGATTGTATAGCAGCTACAACAACCAAGTTTTTATGGGAAAATATTATTACAAGGTATGGATGCCCACTAAGTTTGACAAGTGATAGGGGCACACATTTTTTGAATGAGACAATCAGGATATTATTGGATGAATTTATGATTGCACATCATAAGACTACCCCTTATCATCCTCAAGAAAATGGGACTGTTGAGGCTTTCAATAAAATTTTGAGCCAGACATTGAAAAAAATTGTGATGTTGGAAGGAAAGATTGGGATGATAAAGTTTATGTCGTGCTTTGGGTGTATAGAACAACATATAAGAGGTTAAACAAAGCTACACCATTTTAGTTAGTGTCTGGTGCAAAAGCAATTCTTCCTATGGAATTCATGTTACCCTATTTGTGTATTACACGACCGGAGGTCAAGTTGATGAGTAAGCATTAGAAGAATGAATTGAAAAATTGACCAAAATAAATGAGTGACAAGAAATAGCACGTTGGAGTTAGAAGAAAGAGAAGGCCGTGTAACAAGCATGGCATGACCAACACATCAAGGACAAAAAGATTAAGATTGGACAAAAGATGCTTCTTTATTATTCTAAGTTTCTACACCATCTAAGAAAACTTAAAGTACATTGGTTAGGACCATATATTATCACTTACATACTTGAAACAAGATCTTGTCAGTTAGAGGTGCTTGATGGAATACGGTTACTCGGTTATTTCAACGGAGTAGGTTAAAGCCCTACTATAAATAAGACTTCTTGGTGTTTGTAATAAGGCGATGTTGTCATTTATATTAGGTTTTAATTATGTATTATCTTAATGTATTTCCTTCTTCATCACTATGATTTGTCAATTTAGTTGGTATTTTTTATAAATAAGCACGTTTGTGCACCAGAAGCTAATTACCATTTATAATATTTTTATGCGTAGAGGACTACACATACCATTGATGTGGGGTGGATGTTTACAATTGGGTAAAAATCAAGGAGTAAATTATTACATTTTCTATTTGAGTTTGGAAAGGAATTTTTTAGAAGAGAGATTGCTTTTAAATAATAACCATAGATAGGGATAAACAAAGGAAGAATATAACGTGAGGTAAGTATCAGGTCGTGGAGACTTCTAGGAGGTGCATTGGCAAGGTACATCGTTAATGTAAATTCACAACACCCCAAAATGACCTTCAAATCTACTTTTCTAGGGAAAT
Organism: Taxus wallichiana var. yunnanensis; assembly: GCA_018340775.1. Taxonomy (NCBI): domain Eukaryota; kingdom Viridiplantae; phylum Streptophyta; class Pinopsida; order Cupressales; family Taxaceae; genus Taxus; species Taxus wallichiana. The sequence continues at coordinate 745,886,492 of CM031241.1, forward strand.
GTCATTTGGTGTGAATGTACAACATTGAGCCTTCCCAAAGTGTGGGACCTTTGCAAATGGGGAAATCTCTCTAGAGAAGGCTGGTTCCTCTTCCTAAACTACCTACCACAAGCTATTCTAGTGTAGGAAAGCTAATCTAATCCTAATCTAACTATGCCAAGGAGATAGAGAGAGAGAAAAAGAGGGAAAAATAGAGCCTACACTAAAACGGTGATACACCAGAGAAGGAAAATACTGAACATCTATCAAAACTGCCATGGAACAAGAAGAGGTGAGCAATGGGAAGGATGGACAAGTGCATCACAGGCCCAAGGATAGATTTCACACATAAAATGTTCCAAAACTCCATGAACACAGCTCCAAACCTATAATGAACATTCAAACATGCACAAATACCTACAATGAAGAGAGGCAAGAAGAAAACAAACAAAAACGAGCAAGGATGGACAGATGCACCACAAAACACATTTTTGTTCCTCTAGAAGTTTACACAGAACATCATTTTAATGGTAAAAATAAAAATACCATTACAGAGCATGGGAGGAGGTTCTAACTCCATTTTCAACCTTGGGGAAGAAAAGAAGGGAGGGCAAAGCAGAAAAGATGAACAACCTTTACAAATGAGCCAAAACTGGCTTTTATCACGAAGCAGAATGAAGAAAAGTGCAAAAACATGGGAAAATTTGATTTGTAACTCCAACCACTAAAAATTATTCTAATTAGCCTACAAAATTATGGGTTCCCATGGAAAATCCCATACTTCGAAGTACATTGCTCACAGATCCAAAAATGACCCATACTTCATTAAATTTGGTGGTTGGTAACCATTTCTACATTTTTGCATGCCAGGGAAGTTTCTCCATTTTTATCTCACAAATATCCATCAAAATACAAAATTGAACCCTCCATCATGTAGAGAATTTTACCATCTTTCCAATGACATAAAGAACGCAAAAATCTAAGCTCTAGATCAAAATTTATGCCCCTATGAAGATTTAGGGAAAAATTAGGGCAAAAATGGATTGGCAGCCGAAACTTTAAAATTTTCCTTTTTTGAATTTGGGAAAAATTCCCCAAAATCCCCATGCCTCGCCACTCGACTACTATGTGGTGCTTCCTATTCACTAATGGAAACACGGGCCTAAACCTCGCTTTCATCCTTTGAATTTTTCATTGGGAAAATTTCCGATCTTTGCCCCATACTCCATTGTCTTGGTGACACATGTCACTTCCTCATTGGTTGGTGGGGATGCACTTCTAATTTTTCTTTTCCACCTTGGCGGGCTTTCGGGCCAAATTTTTCCTCATGCCATTTTGACCACTTTGGCAAATTTTGCCAAATTCTTCCGTGCCTCGACCTCCACCTCCAGCTTGGACACATGGTGGCCTCTTATTGTCCGCGGGCCTTCAAGAAAAATTTCTCCTTCCACCCCCTACTAATCCCTTTGGATAATTTTTCAACTTACCCCCACCGGCCCGACCTCCACCGCGACTAGACACATGGCAGCCTCCTATTGTTCCACAGACCCTTCGGGCAAAAATTTATTTTCCCCTTTCCATAGGCTTTTGGGCCAAGATTTTCCTTTGTGCCAATTTTGGAAATTTTTCCAACTTACCCCAACTGACCCACCATTCCACCCCCATGCGGTGCATTCTTATTGGTTGCGTGTTCTCGAGGAAAATTTCCCTCAAAAACTCTACCGATCCATAACTTGAGAAATACAAGGAGTTAGGAGGAAAATTTTACCTTTCTAGAAAGGTGAGGAAAAATCCTATCTGATGGGATCATTTCCATAATCTTTTGAGTACCTGAAGCATGCCAAAAATTTATTTAAGTGCCAGAAAAGGAGAATAAGGAGGAGTTAGCCAAAAATAAGCATGGGGCTTATTTTGGATAATAATTTGGTGACTCGAGGGTCATCTGCCCACTAGATGAATGATCAGTATCCTTTGAAGCATCCATTGGGCATGGAGTCATGAGTTGTAGCCTGCAAACTGATCTAAACTTTGAAAAATTCCTCTCTGAGCCACTTGGAAACCCATTGAACTAGAGTTGTTTTCACCAAAATGCCACTGAAATGGATTGTGCAAGAGCAAAACCAGCACCAAAAACTATGTACAAAATTGAAAATAATACATGTTCCAAATGGAACATGTAGAGTGTGCACAAGCACTTCTTCTCCTGAAAGCAAACCTACCTACTCTACTCTAATTGGAAGTAAACATGGGCTAAACAAACCCCGCAACCGAACCAGTTGTGCAAAATAGATTCCTTTCCTCAAAATGGGCAGCCATGTAATTTATTTGGAGCTAATCATGGCTACTTGGATGAGTGGAAAATAAAAAAGAAGCTATTATTCTACCCAAATTAGCAAGGTGTCAACTAAAATCAAATTGAATACCTCTTTTAGTTTCTCTACACTTGGATTGAAGAGGTATGACAGATGATCCTTGCTACTGTAAGCTCCTCCTCATGCTCAAAAGTAAGCATGACTGGTTGTGACTTCTCCTTTAGCTCCAATGAAGCCAAGTACCTTATTGGGCAAGGTCTGATCCTTGTGATATACCCATAGCTCTGATTTTCAACTCCAAAATGGAGTCTTCTTGCAGACCTTCTTGAAGGGATGGTGTGGAAGAAGTGATGGAGTTCTTTTGTTGTGCCTCTTGCTCACAAGTTAGACCTATTTTGTTCACCTCCATAATGGCTTCATCAATCAAATCATCCCCTTTAAATGAAAGCAAAAATGTATCAATAATGTTTCCTTCTTCTGCTTGTAAAAATTGACTTGATCTCATCCATTTTCTCCTCTTCAATGGGATTTGGAGCTGGTTTTTCTTCCTTTTCCACAGCTTGAAGACAATCTTGCTCTTGATTAAACTCTCCCTCTAGCATGAAGTTTTTCAAATCAAACTCTTCAATCTGCTGCTCTAGAGGACAAGTTGGGGCTGCAAGATCTTCTTCTTCTATGGCTGATTGTGCAACTTGAATTGGATCAACATTTCCTTCAAATAGAGTGCCAACATGGACACTACATTCTAAGCAAATTGATTGCTGATTTGCTTCTTCCTTTTGCTCTTCTTCTGCTGCAACAAAATCATTCCTGACCACCATTTGTTCAACCTTGGCCTCTTATGTAGGATTTACCAGCAAAGGGATCTTCTCAATTCCATATTTAAGAGCCAAACTTACCAAACTTTTGATCTTTTCATCCTTGTTTGGCTCTTCTTCTTGCCGTTGTTTTCCTTAACTGGCATTTTGAAGGAGCAATTGCACTAAATGCACTAAATTTAGGTAAGTTGGAAAAATTTCCAAAAGTGGCGCAAAGGAAAGCTGCCATAGCTCTTCAATTCAAGTGCAGAGCAACTAAAAGAGGTATTCAATTTTCTTTCAAATGACACCTTTCTAATTTGGGTAAAAATAATAGCTTCTTGTTGATTTTCCACTCATCTAAGCAGCCATGATCAGCTCCAAATTACTATTCTTTTGATTAAAACAGTAAAAATGAACTCGCATCACGTCCTTATATAGATTTTCAAAAATTTAGTGCATTTATTGCTCCTTCACCTACCAATAATTTCTTCATTAATTGACCATTTTCACCATTTCTATGTGGTACATCTTCTCACCTTAGCTATAACCTTCTAGCGTATCTTCCTACCTACTAGCTACAGACTTCTATTCAATGCACTTTCATGCACCTAAGTACTATTATCCAAAATAAGCCCCATGCTTATTTTTGGCTAACTCCTCCTTCTTCTCCTTTGTTGGCACTTAAATGAATTTTTGACATGCTTTAGGTACTCAAAAGATTCTAGAAATGATCCCATCGATAGAATTTTTCCTCACCTTTTCGAAAGGTGAAATTTTCCTCCTAACTCCTTGTATTTCTCAAGTTACGGATCGGTGGAGTTTTTGAGGGAAATTTTCCCTGGGAAGGTCCGCAACCAATAGGAATGCACCACGTGGGGTGGAATGGCGGATTAGTGGGGGTAAGTTGGAAATTTTTCCAAAAGTGGCACAAAGGAAAACAACAATAAATGCACTTGGATTATTGGTAGGTGAAGAAGCAATAAATGCATGAAATTTTGAAAATCTATATAATGACATGATGCGAGTTCATTTTTACCATTGTAATCAAAATAATTTAAATGAGCTAAGTGTGACCAAGCTGAGAAAAGAGTATTGAGGTGTGGAGAGTGTGAAATAAGGCATGGAGAGCATATTTGTGCACAGAAGAATCTTACACCCCATTGGTGAATGGTTTGAGTGAAGTAGACATGTTGTGAAATAGATAAGGCACGTGATTTCAAACTAGGGCATGTAGATTCAAGCTAGGGTTTGGACCTGCATGCTATAGAAAACATAAAGTAGAAGTATTTGCAAATTACAATGGATAGAAAGGTGGGATTTTCATATGACACCAAAGATATTACCCGCCATAAGAGCTAAAGGAAATAAGAAAGTGGAGGCAGAAGTTGAAGTTACTCCCGAAAGTAATTTTTCATAGATGCGTTACCTGTATAAGGTGTTATAGTTGGGAAATAATGGTATTCCCACATCCACAAGTGTAAAATAAGTGATTACAACCACCGTACATCGATAATAAGGAGTTAGATACATTGTTAAGCACAAAGACTAACAAGCACACATCGAGAGGACATTCTAGTATATGATGACACTGGGATAAGTTGTTAAAGCATCTTAGATTCTATCACTATGTACGAGTTCCCTTATTTTGGAAAGTATGAAACATTATACCAATGGTTAATGAGTAGAGTTAATGAGGACTTCTTATATTTCCTCGGACGGAGGGTCGAATCATAGCCACCTTGATTACAATAATGACATGATTGAATGACATAGGGTTAGACCTCGCTAGTGACCTAAATGATATCACGTAAATAGTGGAGACATAGAAAGAGTTAGGATACAAAAAGGGTCTACGTGGGGTGGACATTGAAAATTGAAGTACCCAAAGGTTCAGCAAATGCACATCTGGTAAAAAAGTTGAATGACCAAGAGAGGTGGTCACAAGTGAATACAATGTGGTTATATATCGTGAGGATAATGTCCTAGGGAGTGATCTACAACATAGTAGGCTACATTGCAGAGAATATTATCGAGGAAGCACACACATATGATAAAATCAGTTTTGGTTCTATTTTAGTTTCTTTGGTAATTATGGATATTGGAGTGCCTAATGGGTGAAAGGAAAAGATCTAGGAGTATCCCATATAGGAAAAATCCCTTACATATAGGTTTGACAAATATTTATGTGAAGGGTAGATGAGTGTTCCATTCAAATGGAGGGCGAAGATGTGGTATGACAGGCTCCACACAACATTTTAAGAGGATTGGTGCATTCTTAAGGAGTTATTATTAGTGGTGGGAAAGGAAATACAATTCGTGGTGTACCAACACTTCTGCATCGCATGGTTTTCTATGAGGGATGAGTATTGGAGCCCATGGTGCAAATTGTTATATGTCTTCAAAATGTGCTACTTCCAGGAATCATTCCACCATTTTATTGATGCATGCTACCTAAATTTTACTATAGACAAGGTAGAGAGTGACTAATACACTCTGAGGAAGACATATGTCTTTCCAGAAGGAATTCCTATGTTGAAAGGCTCATTTCGTGACGTTATAAACATAAATCCTATAAGATTTACAATTGAGAACATTAGAGCAAAGGTTCGTATACCTTCATCTTAATCCTAGTTTGGAGAATAAAAATATGTGGAGAATGAGTTCACACTCCTAGGGTAACTTAAGGAAATCATACAAGTGGAGAACATACTAGATCAAAAGCCCACGGAACCTATAGAGTTAGATGACAAGGAAGAATAGCATGAAGACAAAGTGGAGGCTTAGAGCATCGGGCAAGAGGCAACCCATAGATAGAATGGAGACTAAGTGCGTAAGTACCCCACCTCAGGTACAAGAAGAAGAGGAATTGGAAGTATTCCAAGGAGAGCACCATTTCAAGAGGGTGTTTAGAAGAACAAGAACACAAGGCACGAGAACTCCATAGTCAGTACGATATCACCATGACTCTCTCCATAGAAAGAGGTAGTTGAGAAAAGAATGAGAAAGCTAAGGCTGAATGAGGAGGAGGAGGAGTATGTAGAGAGCATGCCCCAAACTCTTGTACCACCAGAGGATGTGGAGGAACCCAAGGAAAAATAAATAAAGGATGAAAAGAGAGTAAATAATATAGGATAAACATAATAAGATACTCGTTAAAAACATAGAAGATCCAACTCCAAACCTTAGCACTCAAGTTCCTAAGGGGCCAAGAACAAAGAGGGAAAGTGGAGAGTATGTTGCACCAATCATGGGATATGATGAGGACACAAGTAAAATTGTCTCGCACACAATTCTAGAATATAGTAGGCCTCAAGGAGCTTTGTATGGATGGGATTTGATGGACCCAGACATGGCTACTACATGCACAAGGAAACAATTTTCATGGTCCATGCAAACTCACATGGACGAGCCTAATTTTGATGTATGTGAAGATTCATGTGTGTCAAGAAGAATGAGAAAGGCACCAAAAATAGGCACATAACTATCAAGCCCATTGTTATGACTGATGAACAAGTGAGTAATGCCTTGGTGAAGGTATCTACAGAGGTGGCGTGGTGGAATGTAGATAAGGCTACAACTATTAGAGTGCTAAGAGAAGATATCAAAGCTAAATATGCTGAAATAGCATGTCTAAAAGGAGAAAAGGACCTAGAGAAAAATAATAATGGGGTTCTCATCAACATGGCAATGGAGATTAGCGATCATGTCCTAAAGGCAAGACCACACTTGGAATCCAAGGTACCTAAGAGGTCCCCTTTGGCTATGCATTATGTACGCATTCTAGTTGATTTGGTTTGTGAGGATGGACCAATTCAGATGCCTTAACCAAAGGACCCTAAATAGGAAGCAGAGAGAGCAAGGGCCTCAATAATTAGAAAATTTTGTCTTCTCGAATCCTTCCTCCAAACTTTCTAGGAAGAGATGAAGAAAGAAGACTAGGCATTAAATATTTGTGCAGCTCCAGAAGTAGTTATCCGAATCAAGACAATGGTAGAAGACAATGAAGTCCTGAAGGTGATGAAAGATGATACATTAGGGCGTGCGGATTGATTGACAATGGTAAATCAAAAGCATGAGGCCTTTATGAAGAGCCCAAGACCACCATAAAGTAAGGGTGGATGAAATTGGAAAGCTTACAATGTAGAAGATGGATTTTCTGGAAGGAAGGGTAACTGCAATGTCTAACATTGTTATAGTATTGCAGAATGAGAAGGAAGAGATTGTGCAAGAGGAGTTAGAATCTATTGCAATGGATATTGCAAAAAGGAAGAATCCGCACTCGGTGATTGGAAAACTTTAGAGGATGAAATCAAAGAAGAATATATGGAGTTAATTCTCCCAGTTGAAAAAGAGGATGTTACAGGTGAAATTTCATTCTTTATATAGTAATTCTTTAATTTCCTTTCATTCCCATTCTTTATTATTTAAAGTATCAAGAGGAAACCATTACCAGGGTGGAAATATAGTTTAGTGTGGGGTAATGTTGAGTAGAAAAAGTATGACACTTAGCGAAGGCACACAGAAGGTTCACATGTAGGAACATGGCGTGCTCAAAGGTGTATAAGGATAGGGAAGTAAATGTGCACGAAAGACATGGATAGATTTGGGACTTAGTCATTTATAGGATTATGGGCTATTTTTAGAGATAGTGTGCAGAGCACACAAACTGGATAAATACTTGCACGACACACATAGTCTGTATTTGGAAGAACACCTACTAAAGTGATTTTCATGGGTTTAAGTTAATAATAGGATTATTAATACCAGTTAACCAGAAGAGATCTATTATTAGTGCACTTGCATGTGTGTCTATTATTGTAAAGGCATGTGGCTATTTTCAGCATGCGACCTATTTTGGGAATTTTGTAATCAATGAAGGGAAAGTCCCCACCCTTATAAATATGTAGTAATCTGCATAGGTTAAGGTATGACTATGTATGAGCCATTGTGAAGTTATGCTACCAGATATGATGTGCGCATGAACTTATGGTACTACTTATTGTAAGAAGCTTTTGTGTATTTACTATGTTTAATATAATGAAGTGTATTGAATGAATCAAGGTGTTAAATATGATCGTAACTAGTTCTTGCATGGTTGAATTCATTATGGATATTGTTTAAATCCATTACTCTTTAGATCTAGATCTGGAATATGCTCTATATAATGTTTATACTATTTATGGATCTGAATGCATCAACTCTTCATTTTGCTAACATCCTACACAAGCAACCCTAAAGAGGGGCTTGGTACCTTTGCACACTTTAGGTGAGCGCTCAATATAGGATGAGTGATGTGCCAACACACCTGGGTTATTTTAGGTAAATTCTAGGTTGCATCATCCTCTTTGAATCCCAGGTACTCAAATTATCTTTTTCTATGTTTAAGGATTCAAAGTAATTCAACAATAGGAACTGTGACTTTTATCTGACTCAACATATGGGAAATATCACTTAGACATTCCGTAATATGATGACCTATACCCCGTAACCAATTTCAATGCTAGCACCATTATCAAGTAAGAGAAAACATGAATCAAAATCTCAGTCCCCAATCATTATCTTTGATGGAGAAGAGGAGTCGTCCATATTTTCTCATCATTCAAGAGCAGCAATACCCTCTGCTCAGAACAGTAGGGGTAGGTTTTCATTTCAGTCATCAACTCACTCAGGGCATTATGTTCCTTCATCAGGGCATGGCTTCTTAAGTCATCAGCCAATCCCTTCCCCAAGAGAGCATCCTCTCTTTACAAGGAGATGCAAAGTTGAGTCTAACTCAAAGTCTCTCATTTCTCCTTGTCTCCATGATGTAGTCCTTGGTATTTCAACTACTCCACTGCTCCTCTCGCCTACTCTCAACAATTCTACCCTTCACAAGGGGTAGGGAAGATGACATTCTTCACAGTGGCCTCGGATCTTCTAGACTCTTTACATTTTAGGCATGAACTAGGTTAGGAGTTATATTTGGGATAATTAGACCCTTAGTTGGTGTATCTTTCTTAGGAGACTCATTTGGGATATTGGTAAGAATCAGAGTCTTGGGTTTGGTCTCAGTAGTTCTCCTCTTTTAACAACTTTACCTCTCGAGATTGTATTACTTTTCTTGAGTTACTACTGCATTCATCAAAATTTTCCTATCTTCCTCAGAAGGAATTCCCCCATCATATTTATTAATCATTAAAGCCCTTAGATATTCAAAATCATGATTAGGTAAATCAAACGCTTGCAAATATAAAATTTGATATCAGCATATAAGTGGTTTTACAGCTACCTTAATATTATTTTCGATCTCGCAAGGCCATTGTAAGGCCTTCCTTAAATTTCCGGGTTATTATCTCTCAAATGATAAGTGGCCTTTTTGTCAAAAGCATCAAAGTACTTAATCAAGAAAGAATCATTACTAGGCCTCAAAATTATGGGTAATCTAATTAAAGTATTATTGAATCTGGTATCAAGTCCCGGACAAACTCATTGGGGTTCGTCTTTATATTATCAAACTCGAATGTGATGAAACTTGGGTTTGTCTTATCCCCGTATTGTAATATGAAAGAATTATTCATCTCAATCCATGAATCTATTAATTTATCTAGAAAATATTTGTACCAATAATACACATATTTTTCATGAGTATGGATGAATATATATATATATATATATATATATATATATATATCTTCATGTTCTATTTTGAAATCCTCCATCGATTAACAAAAAGTATCAAATGTTAATCACTAGTGATGGCATTATTTCCCCAAAATCCAGAAACATATTTCTTATATCTTACATTATAACATTAGAATACCCAACCATGCCTCTAAAAATTATTGGTCAAAATGTGATGACAACATAAGGAGGTCTAGATGGAGGCTGAGCCATGTTATTTTGATGATGTTATCCTACATAGGATTAAGTTAGTATGGGACCAAGGGTATTTGGGATACAATCGTATGATTTTCAAAGTAAATAACCTCTAGTGACTCATTTTCACAAAAATCCCTATCATTCTTGAGTGATAAAGGAAAGAAATGAGGGACACCTATTCCAGATAAAAATGATGACCCCTCACCAATTGGAGTATTTAGATCCACCCGAGGACTATTTGATTCTAAACTATTTGAAGATGTAAGATAATCCTCAACTATATGTAGATCATTTTCTATGACTGGTATTGCCTTCTCTCTTGATTATTGATCCCCCAATTCTTTCCATACTTGTTTGATTTTCGGATTTGTTTTCCCAAGCTATGGAAACAATTTTCTGGCAGGGTCTTTGTTAAAGAAGTACATTCTTCCTTCCATCTTTATAGGTATTAACAACAAATCTTAATTGACAAAGGTTAAGACACTAACATTTACCAAAATTTTCAAACCAAAACGGAGTCGCCACCAAGGATTTTCACCTTAGATGTGACAAATAACCGTAACTTGTTAAGTTCCTATCAATAGTCAATTTGTACAAAGGCTGACATATCATATCATTATTCATTAATACTTATCACTATCAATACAAATCTAGTGCAACATTTACTTAAACCAGAAAATATTACACAATGAACCTCTGATCTTTCTCAATCTTTACAATACTTAACAAAGGATGACATTTAAACAATGTATTTACATCTAAACATGTAGGAAACATTACCAGAGATTAGTATGCATATGTATTTTCACAAATAGTCCCTAACAATGGCACCAGATCGATGTTGGTACCCAAATTGGTTCTCCCTTTGAAGTGAGCAACATCAACAGGCATGGTAAGATGCTTAGAGATAGATATATTAGAATTTGAGTCATTTTGTAGCCGGGGAAGGATTTAACTAACTCTTTGTCACTCATATTGGAGAAGTTGGATAACACCGTGTTGAGGGTATGACCTACCCTCCTACTTTAGGTTGTGCCTTCAACCAGGGTGAGAGGACCCATTTTGTAACCTACATTTGTAATGGATCAACAATATTTGACTCTCCTTTTATGATATTGAAGGAAAACCTTGAGAAGACATGGTCAATGCAACATAATCTAACTCTCATGAGTTGTCACTCTAGAGAATGAAGATGTCTCCTTAAAAAGGTTTATGTTACTAAAGAAAAAAATAAAACTTGATTGCTCCCATAAGTATTTAGTAATGGATGGGTGAATTCAATAAATCTCCCTAACATTTATGGACAAACAATGCAAGTAGAGGTAATTTTTGTGGGATTCAGCATTTAGAGATGGATTTTGTTGGGGAATTAAGCAGGATAAAGTTGATTATACCATATTCCTAGGAACTTTTAACAAATGTTGGAAATTTTTCCAAGAAAGATGATAACAACACTTCAAATAGTTAACAATGAACCTTCAACCAGAAGATGTGCACCCATGGAAGCTCAAAGATGCATAGTTTCACACATTCTTTTAGAATTTAACATAAAATCTCATGTCAAAGACTCAACTAAACATCAAAAATCCATGGTCCATCATGCCTAAGATACACTCATAGGCTAACAAACAATCAGATTAGCAAAATGGAAGTATAGTGAGTTTAAATTATTTACTATGCAAAGAAATGAAAGCTCTTCTCACAAAGACAATTGAAAATGCCACAATACTTCCACAAGGACAAGATCTTGTGTGATTCAAAGGAATCCCTAACATAAGATTGTGATATGAACATGGATATCTATTTGAAACATCTTTAAATTTAAATCAAACACAATAATGCTAAATTATTAACACAATTAACTCAGGGCTCGTCAAATTTATTGACAAGGGAAAGTTTCATTTATAGTATCAATGCTTGTCAATGGTTGTACACTTGCAACCATATTTACATTATTTATTTTGAAAGCTCAGGAAATTAACAGGTTTCTCAGACAAGTTTTTGGAAAATGGATTTTCTCAGTCTCTTCTCTCTTTTCTCTTTTAATTTCTAATAAATATTAACCCCCTTTTGCGAGAGTATTCTCATCACCTTCATACAATTCCATCCCCATATTCCTCTTAATTCAACCCCCTTTTGCGAGAGTATTATCATCACCTTCATACAATTCCACCCCCATATTCCTCTTAATTCCCCCAAAAAAAAAAAAATATAGATATTTCATAAGTATATTGTGCTTTTACAAAATGTCGATGTATCAATGATACATTTATAAAAAGAATTTTATTTGTCCTTTCTAAGTGTAGAGAGTACGTGCCTTCTTCATTTTCTCTTATCATAAATGATTAGAATATCATGTCATTTCTTGTGACTAATATTTTCATGATTCCTTCCACCTGGTGATTGGATGGTTGCTTCTGATATCCTTTAAGAACTCGAGGTTACCCAAGTGATAGAAACTTCTCATATACTATTCAAAGATATATCTTGGAGTTTTTGCATTCCTTATCACATCTACTTGGTTTAACTAGATCCCACATGGTTCTTGTCAAATATAATTAATTAAAATATCATACTTGTTCCAGATTCACATCAACCTTTAAATTTTCCTCATGTGAGCTGAGAAATATCTTCCTTTATCAGTGTAAATTATTTCTTTCAATTCAATAAACCTATGCTAATTCTACTACAAAACCTAATTTTATCCTATTACTAGGATGCATTTCTCTTTTATCCTGTAAGTGAGGAAAAATTTCACAACTTTCTACTAGCGACATGGCAAAAGTACCGATGGAAAATAGTTTGAAGGAAATTTCGTCAGAAGATATGAATCAAATATTCAACCTGTGTGGTCTTGATGAGGATTTTTTTAGGTCCTTGTTTGAAATAGAATGTGTATGAGATACCCAAGGAACCTTGAATTACCAACATGTCTTGCTCGCACTTCTCACAAGACTTATTAGGATCAGTCATGTCTTCGCCTTTCAATTCATGTATTTTCATCTCTTTCGATGGGAACAATTAAAGGATCTTGAATACTTGGACAGATTGTGGATTGAAAGGATGTCCCAAGTGTCTAGGAAAATTGTTACATCGTCCATTCTTATATGATGAAGAATTTGTATTAAAGGATATTCCCAAGGAATCTTATGTGTTATACGAAAAATCTTCCATTGACACTGTGCCGGCCTTCTCTCTCACAAGGTGGATGGATTATAGTGAAGGATTTACTCACTAGAGAAGGGGTAGATAGGACCTATACCATCATAACCAATTTAAATGCTAGCACCATCGTCAAGCAAGAGAAAGAGTGAATCAAGATCTCAGCCCCCAACCATTATCTTTGATGGAGAAGAGGAGTTGTCCATATTTTCTCGTCGTTTAAGAGAAGCAATCTCCTCTCGCTTAGGACAGTAGGAGTATGTTTGTATTTCAGTCATCCACTCACTCGGGTGTTATGTTCCTTCATCATGGAATGGCTTCTCATGTCCTTAGCCAATCCCTTCCCTAAGAGAGTATTCACTCTTTACAAGGAGATGGAAAGCTAAGTCTAACTCAAAGTCTCTCATTTCTCCTGGTCCCCGTGATATAGTCCTTGGTCTTTCAACTAATCAATTCATTCCCTCTCGCCTACTCTCAATAATTCTACCCTTCACAAGGGGTAGGGAAAGATTACATTCTTCATAGGTAGCCTGGATCTTCTAGATTGGGTATCTTCTTACCAGGAGAAGATTGAGCCGGAGAAAATCATGCATGAATCAAGAATGAATCTTGAGTCATTAATGTATATGGGTATGTCCTGGGGATTTAGAAAGGTTTGTCATGTTTATCTAGACAATACAAGGCTCTAATGAATTCACACCGAGGAAGAATGAGCTACTAAAAACCGCCTTTACTAGGAGGGGGCATATGAAGGAGTGAAGGGTATTTGAGCATTATGTTTGTCTTTTATGCACTTGTTTTTCAGTTATGTAAATGAACCCTTTCACCATGGGTTGGGCCCCTATAAAATCCCCATTTTATATTATATATTAGACTTCTTTTAAATAATGTCACATCTAAATTTTCATCTTTTGACATGTAATTCTTTTCTGTTCCTACATTACAAACTCTTTAGCTTAATACTAACACCAGTAATGAAAAGAAACCATTACTGTGCTCTCAATGGTTTGCAATCATGTGATTTGCCTCATCCTCTTAGTGTATCACATTATTTCAAACCTACTACAACTCAACCGGAAGAGACAACCTATCCCATGGTGATTTCACAATCCTCTTCACACTGTCTTCTTAGTTCACAACACTACCCTTAAGTTACGTGGCTCAAAACATCACTTCTCAGGATCTCTCTCTTACCTCATGGGGATTTCCTTCCCTCCACAGCCCTTCCTTTTTCCAAATTACATCTAGGTGACATGTGGTAACATTTGCATCCTCCCCCTTTCTTTGATGTTTCAGCTAACTGGGACTTCCCTGCCACACATAAGCCATGTGGTGAATGCTCACTCTTGGAAGGGGGAAAATTGTTATACCTTTTCAAAGGTGTGTCAAGGAAACATTTGGAAACCCTTCTTATCCTCCACAAGATATTTCCTTTTAGTAGTTTATGAATTTTGTCTCTGACCCTCCACCAAGTTTATGGGAATTTTTTGTAGCCTTTAGGATCTTCAACCATAAGAGGGGATTTTCACAAAATAGAGACTGGTCCCACATAGTTTGAGTCATGAATTTTCCCTTCAATATATACACATTTTAAAATAGATCAAATGGGCATGAGGACTTTGAAGGCATTACTCAAGGAAAAAGGGGTGAGATCATTTGAGCTCCAACATGGAAATCATGCCCTAGTAATCTCTTGTGTATTATGCACTTGATCGTGAGTAATATCTAGATATCGTAATGTAAATAGATGTGTGGATGGAAAAAATGAACTTCCCCTCCTACACATGTATACAGAAAATACATTCCCTCATCCCTTGATTGAATTCTAGATTGATGCCTTGATTCTCTTAGAATTCCTTTTGATGCAACCTTAACTGGTGATGATAGATTTTTAGAGCTTAGTCCTTTATTTTGGTCACATAGCTTTGTATTTATATTATTTTCTTGTTTTAATTTCATAATTGAAAAATAAAAGGATTACCCATTAAAAAGAAATGCCCAAAAGATCAACGAGGCCCAAAAGAGCCAAGCAAGATACAAAGAGGTAGGGGCATCAAGTGGTGACGAGGGCACCTAAGCATTGGTGTCTTGGTTGGGCACGGGTGTCCATAGTCAATACAGAGATAAAGAAATGAAGATTAGAATGGGCTATGGGGTGTATAATACCAAAGATGAGATAAGAAATACAATAAAGAGGAAAAATATACATGTTAATTAGTAGTTATCTTTCTTAGGAATCATATGAATAGTAGTATGTGATTAGGACCTAGAAGTGTACCCAAGTACGTGGTTTAGTGTCTATATTTTCCCCCACTTTATTTTATTGAGTAAATACTCATACTCAATAAAATGAATTAGATAAGAGATTCATACTTGATAACCATGTATATTGATGGAAAAAGTGTGCAAAGTGATGAAAAATGAAGTGTGGAAGATAAAGAAGAGAAAGTGACCCTAGGGGTGAAGCGTATGAGGTGTACCATGTTGTAATTATTTTTGTTTTCACTTGTGCTTACTGATATTGGGTTACTTCTTTTTGTGTATTAAGGAAAGACCTTCAAAATGAAGAGGGAAAGAGTATTCAAAGTCATGTATTATGAAAAATCAGAAAAGAACATGTAAAAGTATGTAAAAAATAAAAAAATTAGTAAAAAGAAACGTGTGCACCTATTTGTGATTAGTGAAAAGTATAGAAAGTGTCCTGAACTGATGTACAAGAGTGATTTTTTTGTTGATCTCATGCCACAAATGTATTTTTGGGTGATCTCATGAAAATTTTGAGATTTTATGGTGATCTCATTCCATGAATGAGTTTTTGGCTGATCTCACGCCACGAATGATTTTTTTTTGGATGATATCATACCAATTCCTCGAGTTTTGGATGATCTCATGCCACGATAGAAGATTTTTAGGGAGAAATGTCTAGTGTTATTCTCCCTCCCTAACTCGATTCTCGAATTTATACACCACTACAGATGGTGTGATCCCGATTTTTATGTGTTTGATCTAGTTACATCTAGGTAAAAAGAATATATTATATAGTATGATTACTAGAGGATTGTTCTGTACTATGAAAACTACTTTGTGAAATGCTGAAAAATGCATTGATATGAGAAATTAATCAGTAACTACCCCTAGTCATAGATGCCCAGAAAGGTCAAGAATTCCCAAGCTCTCATGTCTTTATATGGGAACTTGCATTTATGTTGTACCGAGGACCTCGAGTCATAATATATGTCATTTTTTTACTGTAATTGTGTTTTGTTCCATTATTGTGTAGGCTAGTACTTGAAGGTCCGGGGTGTTGTATGGGGTTATTGATTCACCCAATGTATTTCCCCTTCATTTGGGGTGCATGTGACATCGTTAGGAGGATGTATCCTGAAAAGAGGACTTGATGCTTATTTGAAACTATAAACCTACAGGGGAACAAAATGTACATGGTAGAAACCAAGGCACATGCAAAAAAATGGCTAGAAAACATGTGTTAGTAGAGAAAGAGATAAACATGTGATAGAAGATAATGTAAACAAGAAATGTTGTAGATAAAGTAGATTGTGAAAATGGGGTTGCAAACATGGGACATCACTCACAATGTCACAAGACAATCAGGGCCAAAGTGGCCAAAGGCGTATAAGAAATGATCAAGAAATACATCCTGGCATATCCTATAAAAATGGCATACAATAGAAAATAATGGAAAACAAAGTCAAGAAAAGTAGCAGGATAAACCATGCTGGAAAATAGTTCTAGAAAGGAAAATGCTATAAATGAAGCAAATCATAGCATGTGAGAAAGATAAAAGGTATGTCAAAGTGTGTATGGTCTAATATAAAGTAGTGTGATAGTAAGGATATGAAATAGTAACTAATGAAACAATAGTACCTAAAGTGTGTAAGAGAGTAGATGTCCCGAGGAGCCTCAGTGGGACTAGTAAGAGGTATTGTTCCAAGTATCCATGCTACATGTAAATATATGTAGGAATTATGCATTCACAACTAAATACCAAGTGAACATGCATGTGTATATGGAAAGATAATGACATATTAAGTATCCTTATAGCATGGAAAAAAGTGTGCATATACGTATAAGTAAGAAAGACTAAGTATAACAAAGTTATGCAACATGTTTTGAATGAGTAAGATGGAATAATATGCAATGTAAGTGTGATAGGAGAAATGTACCCCGAATGTATATGGATGAATATGTATAAGATGAGGTTCATTTATATAAGACCCTCAAAATTCAATAATGAACCATATAACAAGAGTACCTCATCGGAAAATGGTGTGAAATATTTGCTAGATAGATAGATCAATGAGGCATAGAGAGTGTGAATGTGGTTAGGTTCATTTCAGATTTAAACCCTTATCAGTAGAGTATGATCCATAGAACTAGAGTGTGTCATAGAGTAGCGATGATACAAGTTTTGTGTATCAATGTGTGTGTGAACTATGAGGAATACTATATGCAAATCATGGGGTGTAATAGTAGAAATTTGAGACACCGAATAATGATAGAAGGGGAGAGTAAGTATGATGCCCCCAAGTTTATGATGTAAAGAATAATCAAGTAGCATCATCCAAGAGATCGTCATTTTTATGGTCGAAGCCAAATGGAGATTTTTCATATACTTGATAAGAAATAGTATGTGGTTGATCATGTAAGGATCAATAACAAGGTAGATTATACATGCCCATCGTGTATTATTCATCCTTGAAATTTTGTAGTGAATAACCATGTGCATACCAACAAGTAATATGTTATGAATAGCCAAAAATGAATCATTGAAAATACAAACATAGATAAAATCCATGTGGAATGAAACATCATATGATTAGGATCTAAATTTCCACCAATGTATTCTAGCCAAGACTTCCCAAGTGTAAGTGGAGAGGCACTAGAAGTGTGTACAAAAATATTGATAGATGGAAGAAACGGAGACCATAAACAAATGTAATGCAAACATATCCATAATAGAGGTGACGATAATGAGGTGGAGGGAGGATATGAGAAAGTTTGAATGTAATTCTAGACAATCCATCATATGTGTAAATGGTATCAAAGCAAGTGGGATCAAATGGAATTGCTTTCCAATAAGATTTATTCATGAAAAGAGTGTATGTGAAAGGAGGAAGTTTAGGTGTAGGTTGCTCATGAGAATATGAAAAAGGTGGCATGCCTTCCATTTTATGGACAATCCCTAAATAAGTACCATAGAATTAGTAGGATGGGGTGAGGGTGAAGTGAATGGGATGGTGTCTAATGCATAAATAATTATTACAAGTGGAGGTAAGTTGGTAGGATAGTTTTTCGGTTGTTCATAAGTAACAGGATGCATATTAATAGAAAAAGTTGGAGTAGGTAACAAAGATGTTGGGTATAGGTATAAATATTTTCATGGGTCATGATCAATGAAAATTCTATATTCAAATCCCTCATGTAAGAATTTAACTCATTGTTAACTTTATAAGGCACTATTTGCATGGTGTGAAGCCATGGCCTACCAAGTAAGGAATTTTATTGAACTAGGAAATTGATAACACAAAATGCTATAGGAATAGTTTTACGCCAAACAATGAGTAATAAATTGATATTTCCTATGAACATATGCATTGAATAATCATATGTAATGAGAAAAATGGATGTTGGGTTAAAAAAGGTTGAGGAAAGACTGATGTTCTGAAGGAGTGATATAGTACAAATATTGAGCTTAAATGCATTATTTATTATTTTCCACTTGATACCCATGTTAAATATGTGATTTGGTATATATAGGGGAGGATAATTTTCATAAATAGAAAGATAGTCAGCCATATCAGATGGGAAAGTAAATTATTGAGAAAATGCATCTATGTATGGCGCATATAATATGTTTGGATGATTAGTAGAAGGAATGCGAGTATTATCCAAGAGAGAAAACATTTTAGCTCTACAACCAAGATTGACTAGAAAGAAATCATGAATAGAGATATCCATGATGAGAAGATCCTAGGAAAATAAAAGAAGTGATAATATGAGGGCCCAAGAGTGTTTTAATTAGATGGGTTCACTAAATGAGTCAAAAAAATAGGATTATGTTGAACACTAAAATATTACGAGTCACATGTAATAGATAAATTCTAAGGCACATATTGGACATAAGCAATAAGCTAATG
The DNA here is from genome assembly GCA_018340775.1 of Taxus wallichiana var. yunnanensis. Lineage (NCBI taxonomy): Eukaryota > Viridiplantae > Streptophyta > Pinopsida > Cupressales > Taxaceae > Taxus > Taxus wallichiana. The sequence goes on from CM031241.1 coordinate 745,905,761, forward strand.
AAAATTGAAACTCTCTTTGTAAGAGAGGTAATATGAGACTTGAATCATTTTTTAATTGATCCAAAAGTATTTTGGACTAAAAGAAATGATGAACAGGAGGAGTAAATTGTCACAACTGAACATAGAAAATCTTGGAATTGTTGGATGAGCTTGGGTGGGATAGGGATGCCTAGGTTCCAGAGACCTATATTAAGTGCTAGTGTCTATGTAGAATCTCATAAAATGGTTATTTCTATGTAGCAAGGTGGTCGCTAACCTTCATTTTTGGTCACCCGTATGTTGCACTATATTTGTAGAATTTTTTTATAACCTTCATAAAGGAATATAACATGTAAAGCCCCAAAACTCATCAAATCCTAAAAATACACAATATACACATGGAGAGTTAGATCTGAACTCCGGCACTTAACTCGATAGAGTGAACTTATAACTAAGCATTGTACTATATCTCATAATCTATGTAATTCTTATGTGTGTGTGTAACAATCATTCCCTAGGAAGCTTTTGTGTAATATGCACTTCATAAAAAGCAATAGCTAGATGTAGCAAAGTGTAAATAGATGTGTTGATGGAAAAATGAACTTCTTATCCTATGCATGTATGTAGAAAATATAGTCTCTTGTCCCTTGAGTGAATGTTAAATGGGTGCCTTGATGTTATTAGAATACCTTTAGATGCAAACCTTAGGTGGTGATAATATATGCTTAGATCTTAGTTCTATATTCTAGTCACATATATTTGTATTTATATGATTCCCTTATTTGAATTTTGTAATTAACAACTAAAAGGCTGACCTGTAAGAAAATAAGATGCCCAAAATATAAAAGAGGCCCAAAAGAGGTGAGCAAGATATAAAGAGGTTGGGGGCACCCAGAGGGGATGAGGGAACCTAGGTGTTGGCGTCTTGGCTAGGCACCGATGTTAAGAGTCAATAAATATAAATAAATGAAGATCGATCGGGTTGTGGGCTATACAAGACCAAAGATGAAACTAGAAATATAAAAAGAGGACAAAGATAGATGTAAATTACCATTTTTTATCACTTAGAAATCAAATGAATAGTAGTATGTGATTAGGACCTAGAAATGTACCAAATTACATGTTTTAGTGTTTACATTTGCCCCCATTTTTATGTTGTTGAGTGAATAATTAATAACATAAAGTAGATAAGAGATGCGTACCTGATAACCATGTAGATTGATGGCGAAAGCATGCCGAAGAGGCAAGAAAAAACATGGAGTGACGAAAAATGAAGTATGGAAGATAAATAAGAGGAATTGACTATTAGGAATATTATTATTTCTCACATGCATTATTATTAGGTTTATATTTATATTGTTGAGTTGTCTCTCCTATATATATAATTGATTTTAATAATGAATTAACAAAGATATTTTTATTTCTACTATGCAAAACTAGTGTCCTTTAGATTTTGGCATTAGAGAAGATATGTGGTCTTGAGAGAAGTGGAGGATAAAAATATAAATATTAACTCCCTGTGCATGCAAAATATCACTCACATAACGGTGTGGAATAACTCTAAGAGCTAAGTAGTATCTAGTTAAATTCAGTCTTCATTTAGCCATATATTTGGCATATTTGGTATTACGTCTTTCCATCATTTTTTTACAAGTAAAGTCTACTCTCTGGTGTCTATTATAATATGTGTCATGTAATGAACTAAAAAAATTGATTCCATGTCATTGGTGTTTTTCACTCTAAAATTCACGATTCTAGTGTTATCTTTTGTTGAAATATATTTTGCCTAGTCATTTAGAGACATTTTTGCTTCGTCATTATTATATGCCATAATTCATAGTTTAGTTTTTAATATCATAATGTCATTTTTAAAATAAAAATTGAGCGAAGAATTATTTTCTCGTGTCATACATCATATAAAGTCAAAATTAAATAAATTTCCTTACAAATGCATTTTCGGTGTTAATGGACATCCGTAAAAATAAACTTTTTCACATTGTGGGGGTAGTTATAAAAATAAACCCAATGTGGAAAAATATGAGCTTCAAATCTACATCGGCCGAGTAAGAAAATTTTTACAATGGATGATGGAGGAATCTAAGTCTGGAGAACAACCAATGACCGCTCTTCAGTCGTTAATGACGGGGCGATGTAGAATGATTTGGTGGCATGTGTGTGATTATTTTAGCATGTAATGTGTTTTTTCTTGATTTTTTCATATTTTCGGGTGGTATGAGACATAATAATAGAGGTTTATTCCTATTTATTGGAATATGTGGCTATTCCTACATAATTCCTCAATGTAATAACATAGTGAAGAACATATAGCACAATGAAATATAACATCATGATTCTTAAAGAGGTTGAATAATCGGATGTGTTTCGTTCATACCTAGGTTTATGGTAAACATTTATAGAACCATTAAAGGTTATGTAGACAGCTTCTTTCTTGAGTTCCCACACTGAGTAGGTCATATGTGTTCCCTACAGTGATTGGTTGATAAACAAATGGTTCATGTATGTGTTCCCACACTAGTTCATTCAGATGTTTTCTCCACAGTGCTTGGTTGATAAGAAGTTGATGTGCTCCTTTTTATACCTTCATTTCGAGTTGTGTGTCAAGATCATGAGAACGCAGAGACAACAAGATGCAGAGGAAGTGAGAATGTTTTCCTCCCATGTTCACATTAAGGGGGAATGTTAGGAATATTATTATTTCTCACATGAATTATTATTAGGTTTATATTTATATTGTTTTTTGTGAGATATAATATCATGTATTATGTAATGGTTAGAGTTGTTGTGAGTTGTTTTATCAACTCACATACATATGATTTTGTGGAGAGAATAGTGGGGAGAGTTGGATTAAATTCCATGAAAATAGGAGTTGTCTCTCCTATATATGTACTGGATTGTAATAATAAATTAACGAAAATATTTTGTGTTTATGCTATGCAATACTTGTGTGTCTATTAGACCGACCCTAGTGGTGAAGCATATGAGTTATACCATGTTATACCTATTGTTGTCTTCACTTGTGATTTCGATCTTTGGGCTTCTTACTTTGTTGTGTACTAAGGACAAACCTATAAAAGAAGAGTGAAAGAGTATTCAAAGTCATGTATTACGAAAACTCTATAAAAATCATGTAAAAATGTGAAAAATTAGTAAAAGGAACATGTGCACTTGATCCGTGATGAGTGAAAAGGATAGAAAGCATACTAAAATGTTGTAAAATAGTGATTTTTTTAGCGATCTTAGGCTAAGAGTGGGTTTTTTTGATATCTCATGCCAAGAACAAGTTTTTTGGGTGATCGCAAGCCAAGTTTGAGTTCAATCTCACAACATGGAAAAAGAGTATTGGGAAGAAAGATCTAGTTTTATTCTCCATCCCTGTTTGCTTCCCAAATTTATACACCACTATAGATGGTGTGATACTACTTTGTTTCTTATTTGATCTAGTTCAATCCAAGTAGAAAAAGAAGATAGAATGCATTCTAATTGCTAGAGGATTGGATCGTGTCTGCATCTTATGAATAATTCTCTATGAAATATTGAAAAATGCATTGATCTCGAAACTAACTATTACTACTCCTAGTCATAGGCACTTAGGAAATATTACGAGTGTCTATGTGCTCATGTTTGTATCCGGTGTTGGCATCTAGGTTGTCTTGGGGACCCAAGTCGAATATAGGCCATTATGTGGTTGTAGTTGTGTTCTTTTATTTTATTGTGTATGCCCTTAATGAAGCATCTATCTATTGTATGGGGTGACCGATGGAATTTGAGGATTCAATTGATAACGGGTTTATCATCTTAAATGCTAAACATTATTATATTATGCAATGTTATAATTAATAATTAAATAAACATTACATCAATAAATGATATAAAAAATAAATAAATACTTACAGAATGTAAATAACACAGACACATGATTTATAGTGGAAAACCAAGGTAAAAACCACTGTGAAAATTAACCTTTACTATAGAGAACCCAATTACACCCAATAAAAACCTCCTCCTTTACTAACCCTAATTATGAGGGTAAAAACCAAATCAATTAAAATTGATTTATACACCTTTGATAAATATTTCAATATATCAAATGAGGATCCGAAGTCCTTTTTTATATGAGGTGATCTAGTATGTCTCCCGACTCACCTTTTCAACCTAAATGGTTGACACATATCTTAAGGTTTAAAATATTTAATAATAGAAATAGAAATATTTCATATTATTAAATATTTAACCTATAGTATAATGTTGGACTCATATTAATTACGGGGTTGATAGCCCACTTAACCATTATGTTACAACACTTACCCTTAATGTTAAGTGGGATAACATATGCCAATAGATTACTGCATGTGGTACACTACATGATTTACAATCCTTAAACCATGGAGGTTTTAGACTAGCATATAGGTTGAAGGAATTATAACACCTTTATCATACTTAAGTTACCTTTTGGTACAAAAGAATTTGGAATCCCAAAGATCATCCCATGACTAGTGGCTAAGTATGATTTGTGACTTTTACATGTTCTCACAAGTTTTCATAAAAGGTTACTTGAAATTAATCATATGGGAGCCTTTTATAAATAGGGGCCTCTTTAACAATATGTTTACACTAGATGTTTACTAGTAAACTCAATAACACTAAATATTTTATTGAAGACCACCTTTAAGGTCTTCATACACTTATTTCTAAAAAAGAATATGAGGAGGTATACACATGCCTAAAGGTTTTTACACTTTCCCAAAGGTATTTATTACAATAAATTTTTCATTTTACAAATACCAAGTTCCAGTAGGATGTGACATTTCCATGCACACTCCCCCTCAATGAAAACTCTGACAATATAATTTTCCCATAAAAGTGAAATTTTTTTGCACCACTCAGGGTATTTGTGAAGATGTTAGTAACCTAATCTTTAGTCAAAATGAACTTGAGATCTATCTCACCACTTAACACCTTCTCATAGATAAAGTGTATATCTATCTCAATGTGCTTCATCCTCTGATGTTGTACTAGATTATTTGCAAGATCTATGGTGCTCTAGTTGTCATAGAACAAAGGAATACTACCTTGATCCTTCATCTTTATCTCATCGAACAACCTCTTCAGCCATAGAGCCTCTTTTACAGCTTCCATTGTACTTTTATACTCAGCTTTAGTTGAAGAGATAAAAATAGTTGGCTGCTTTTTACTGCACCAAGTAATGACACCTACACCAAATTTAAACACATAACCATAAGTAAATTTTCTATCTAATACATCACCAACATGATCAAAATCACAAAATCCATGCAAGTTAGCATTTTCATATTTAGTATAATGCAACCCATAATTGATCGTTACCTTAATATATCCAAGAATTATTTTTTCAATATTCCAATGATCTCTATAAGGTTCTGCGTAAAATTGAAGCAATTCCTACTACATATGAAATATTTGGTCTAGTTATAGTTACATAAATAAAACTACCAGCTAAATTCCTATACAAAGTAGGATCAACTTTTTCACATGCGGGTTTAGGTTCAAGTTTTATTCCAAATTCCATATTTGTAGAAATTGGTTTACAATCAAACATATTAAAAAAATTTAGTACATTGGTTGCATATTGTGCTTGAGAAACAACAATAAAATTCTTATCTTGAAATATAGCCATGCTAAGAAAATGACGTAAGATACCTAAATTAGTCATTTCAAAGTATTGTTTCAATTTTTCTTTAATCTTATGAATTAAAGCGAGAACTATCACCACTCATAATAAAATCATCAACACACACACACACACACACACACACACACACACACACACACACACACACACACACACACACACACAATGATAATGTGAGAACCTTCTTTCTTAATGAATAGATCATTGTTAGAAGAACAATTAATAAAACCTAATTTTTTAAAGAAAGAATTATTTTTCCCATACCAGATATAGGAGCTTGCTTTAAACCATACAAATATTTTTTCAACTTACAAACATAGTTTTCTTTACCAGTTTCTTCAAATAATTTAGGTTGAGACATGTAAAGTTCTTCCTTTAAATAACCATTCAAAAATCATTTTTACATCCATTTGGTGGATTTCCCACCCAAACCGAGTAGAATAACAAACAAGGCCTTAAAAGTGCTCATCTTAGCTACAGGAGTAAAGGTCTTAACATAATCAATACCAGGATTTTGAGTGAAACCAATGATAACAAGTCTAGCTTTATGTTTTTCAATACTACCATCAACATTATATTTTACCCTATACACCCATATAGACCATATAACTATTATTTTCTCTGGAGGTGGAACCAACTTCCAGGTTTGATTTTGAATAAAAGCATTATATTCAACCTACATTGCATTGATCCACTTCTCATCCTGAGAAGCTTCTTCAAAACTATGCGGCTCAAGTTCATACAAGGTCATTAATACATGGTATGTATGATGACTTCTGGTCATTTTCCTAAGATTAATAGGATTAGAAATTTATAACATGGTTTGAGCCCATTTTGGTTTTTTAGCTAGGGATATAGGAGATTTAGAAACATCCATAACATCAACATAAGAAAAAAATCATGATTATTTACAATAATTTCATTATCAATGTCAAGACCATCATTAGACATATTGATAAGTTTTAAGAATATCATTACTATTCATAGATGAATAAAAATATTTTTCCAAAACAACAACATTACGATTTTCGATTACTTCTCTTTTTACATGGTCGTAAATCCTTAAACTTGCAGAATTAATACCATATCCAATGAAATACAAGATAATAAGTCATATCAAGTTTCTTTATTTTCTTATTATGGATATATAAAGAGGAAGGACTACCAAAACTTTTAAATGTGATACATTAGTTTTTTTAGTTGACCATTTTTCTAAGGGGGTCGAAAGGTGAATAGATTTGGTAACAACCTTATTTAGGATGTAGAATGTTGTGTTCATTGTTTCTTCCCACAAAAATTTGGGAAAACAAGAAGAATGAAGCATTGTGTGAGCCATATCTAAAATAGTCCTATTTTTCCATTCAACAATACCATTATATTGAGGAGAATGGGGAGAAGTTAATTATCTTTTAATACCACAGTCAATACATAATTTTTCAAATGCCTTGCTAAAATATTCATCCCTATTATCTATAAGAAGCATCTCAATTTTATAATTTGATGAATTTTTAAAAGAGCTTTACATTCCTTAAATTTTCCAAATACATTAGTTTTATTTTACAAAAATATGTCCAAATCATCCTTGTGAAATCATCAATAAATGTTACAGCATACAAAGAAACATTAAACAAATCTACTTCAAGAGGTCCTCTAACATCACTATGAACAAGTTATAATGGTGAAGAGGAAATATCCTCGGGATGAAAGTGAAAGGGTTTAACACTTTGTTTCAAGTGTAAACACCCTTCACAAGAATTGTGAGATGAATAAAACATAGGAAAACCTTTAACTAGATTACATATAGACATTTCACACAAGCTTCGATAATTGACATGTCCTAACCTTTCATGCCATAGTTTTGAATTATTCAAACTTTTAGATACATAACAATATGCGAAGAAAAATAATCAAAAATATGCTGTCCATTTCTTTGAATTCCTTCAGATAATTATATTATTATTAATATCCTTGATGTGCCAAGTATCCTTCAAAAATTGAATAGATAGACCATCATGAGTTAGTTATGAACACGATAAAATATTCTTTCTTAAGTTTAGGAACAAATAAAACATTATTCAAAATACCATTTACAAATTTTATTTTCCCTTTCTCTATTGCTTCCAAATATGAGTTATCACCAAGATACACACATATACTGATTTTTGTAACATCAACTAAAGAATTAAAAATAATTCATATAATTTGAAGCACCTGATCTAAAATCCATTTAGAATTTGAGGAAGAGTATAAAACAACAAATAATGAAACATCTTTAGGAGCATCATTAGACCTATAATTTTTCCTTAAATTATATTTAGATGAGACAGCTTTGTTTCTAATTTTTATGGATATGTTTCTCATATTTACACTCTTCCTTTTATGCCAAATGTTTTGATCGAGAATAGGGCTTACGAGACTTAAAATTTGAATTCTTGAGCAAGAATTTTTTGTGAGGTATTATCCTTAGAGTCTAAGTTCATCATCACTTGCTCTTCTTGTATCGAGAGAGAACTCAAAGTACTCAAATTTGGTAATTCATCCTCATTTTGGTATTTAGAATTTAAGACAAAAATAAAATTCCTAAATATTTCATGTATATTCAACTAAACAATAAAGTAGATTAATTTTTCACCAATTAAGTCACAATTATATTCATCTAATTGTGCTTTGATATTTTTAATTTTAGCTAAGAAATTAACTACCTTTTAATCTCCTTTCATAGGATTTGTAAGAAATTCTAAAAAATTAATAATTTTAGACAAGCACGTACCTTCATGTATGGATTCTAATTATATCCATACCTCTTTAGGATGTTCGATATTACCAATGTGTGGAATATATTCATCATTCGCATTGCTAGAATCATGGAAAGAGCCTCTTGCGTACACTATATGAATGCATTAATATTTTCCTCATTTGTTTGGTGACTAGTGGGCACAAGCTCAGTCCCCAAAACAATCGTCCAAAGTTTCCCCACCATAATCCTCAGGATGAAAGTGAAGGGTTTAACACTTTGTTTCAAGTGTAAACACCATTCACAAGCATCGTGATATGAATAAAACATAGGAGAACCTTTAACTAGATTACATATAGACATTTGACACAAGCTTCAATAATTGACATGTCCTAACCTTTCATGCCATAGTTTTGAATTATTCAAACTTTGAGATACATAACAATATGCGAGAAGAAAAATCATCAAAAATATGCCATCCATTTCTTTGAATTCCTTCAGTAATTATATTATTATTACTATCCTTGATGTGCCAAGTATCCTTCAAAAATTGAATAGACAGGACCATCATGAGTTAGTTATGAACACGATAAAATATTCTTTCTTAAGTTTAGGAACAAATAAAACATTATTCAAAATACCATTTACAAATTTTACTTTCCCTTTCTCTATTGCTTTCAAATATGAGTTATCACCAAGATACACACATATATTGATTTTTGTAAAATCAACTAAAGAATTAAAAATAAAAGTCATATAATTTGAAGCACCCGATCTAGAATTCATTCAAAAATTTGAGGAAGAGTATAAAACAACAAATAATGCAACATCTTTAGGAGCATCATTAGACCTATAAATTTTCCTTAAATTATATTTATATGAGACAGTTTGTTTCTAATTTTTATGGATATGTTTCTTATATTTACACTCTTCCTTTTTATGCCAAATGTTTTTATCAAAATAGGGCTTATGAGACTTAAAATTTGAATTCTTGAGAAAGAATTTTTGTGAGGCATTATCCTTATAGTCAAATTTCATCATCACTTTCTCTTCTTGTATCAAAAGAGAACTCAAAGTACTCAAATTTGGTAATTCATCCTCATTTTGGTTTTGGAATTTATGACAAAAATAAAATTCCTAAATATTTCATGTATATTCAACTAAACAATAAAGTAGATTAATTTTTCACCAATTAAGTCACAATTGTATTCATCTAATTGTGATTTGATATTTTTAATTTCAGCTAAGAAATTAACTACCTTTTTATCTCCTTTCATAGGATTTGTAAGAAATTCTAAAAAAGTTTAATAATTTTAGACAAGCTCGTACCTTCATGCATGGATTCTAATCATATCCATACCTCTTTAGGATGTTTGATATTACCAATGTGTGGAATATATTCATCATTAGCATTGCTAGAATCATGGAAAGAGCCTCTTGCATACACCGTATGAATGCATTAATATTTTCCTCATTTGTTTGGTGACCTGGTGGGCACAAGCTCAGTCCCTAAGACAATCGTCCAAAGTTTCCTCACCATAAGTTTCGATTTGATCCCGATCTTCTCAATATTGTAATTTGATCCATTTAGGATCTGGGATTTATCAAGGAAAAATAAATCTGATGCCATTGTCTTTCAAATTCCCCTCGAACTTGAAACACATACCCATTATGATATACAATGCACCACCGAGTTTGAAAAAATATTGATAAAAGCGACAATATCCTTATTTTATGATAAAAAAAACTTCTGTTATTTTATAAAAAAACAAGTATATCTAATCACAACAATATTAAAGGAACTAGATCTATAGAAACAATATATAAAATATATAATATCAAATTTAAAAATATTACAAAGAGTATATCGCAATTGCTAGTAATTCAACATATCACCCGTGAGTTTAGGATGAATTGTTAATGATTATTCCGATCACTAGCTATTTGATCAAGGTAAAACTTAGGTATTTTAAATGGTTATTTTTCAATTATTATATTTTTTATTTTTAGACTCCTGTCTAGTACATTCCAAAGAATGTCAAAATCACCTATGATTCCTCCGATTACCCCACAATTTACTTTTCCGGTATATTTTCTGGTTTTTGTTTTTGTATTTCTAGTTTTGTATTAATTTTATTGTTCCTGAAAGGATCTATTTAAATTTTATAATAAATTTTTAAAAACTTATAATTTATAATATAAACAACTATATATATCAACATAGTTTTAAAAACATAATATAGTTTGAGAAAAAAATGGATTTTTTAAAAACTAGGGGCATAAGGAGACATACAAATATTTCAAATATGAATAAAATTTAACCTATTAATAGAGGGAGTAAACCACCCAATGAAATAAATTCAAATCCCTATTTTTAGGAAACTTGTCTCCTCTTTCATTCACTCTTGATTTTACCTTTTAAATAACTTTTAACCTGCACACATGAACTATAGAAAAATTGAAAATTATTTCATATAATAATCAACCTTTACATGTGATATTCACGCCCAGGTAAAAAACTTATTCTGGATCCCCTTTCACTAAGGGTTTTGAAGCGGAGGGTCCACCACAATTTTTCCTGCAAATTCCACTTCTTCACAAAATTTTAGATTGCACAACAATTGGGGAAAAGAACCCTAACTATTAAATACCCTTCCTAGTTGGTTGAAAAACCCTGTACAAATTTAAAAAATTAAATAAAAATCAATTTGATCTAATTTATTTAATTTTATCCCAAGCTTTGATACCATGATGGAATTCAAGGATTCAAATAATAATAGGTTAATCAACTTAAATGATAAACATTAATATATTATGCAATGTTATAATGAATAATTAAATAAACATTACATCAATAAATTATATAACAAATAAATAAATACATACAAAATGTAAATAACATGTAGACGAGATTTATAGTGGAAAACCCGAAGGTAAAAAATACTATGAAAAGTAACCTTTATCATAGAGAACCCAATTTCATCCAGTAAAAACCTCCTCCTTTACTAACCCTAATCACAAGGGTAAAAACCAAATCAATTAAAATTAATTTTCATACCTTTGATATATATATCCCAATATATAAAATCAAGACCCAAAGTCCTTTTTATATGAGGTGATTGGGTATGTCTCCCGACTCACCTTTTCAACCTAAACAGTTGACACATATCTTAAGTTTTAGAATATTTAATAATAGAAATATAAATATCTCATATTATTAAATATTTAACCTTTAGTATAATGTTGGACCCATATTAATTAACGGGTGACCATCCCACTTAACCGTTATGTTCAAATAGTGACTAATTTACCCAATGTATGACCCCATAATTTGTGGTGCATGCGATGTCGCTAGGAGGATGCATCCCAAAAAGAGGACCCGATCTTGATCTAAAATTATAACCTTATAGGGGAAGGGAATGTACATGGTGTAACCCAAGGCACATGTAAAAAAAATTTCTAAGAAACATGTGTTAGTAGAAAGAGAGATAATCATGAGATATAATACAATGTAAACAAGCAAGAAATTATCTCTAAAATCGAAATTGGCTAGAAAGAAAGCATGAATGGAGATATTAATGATGAGAAGATCCTAGGAAAATAAAAGATATGATAATATGAAAACCCAAGAGTGTTCGAATGAGACAAGTTCACCAAATTATTTTTAAAAATATAGGATTATGTTATACCCTAAGATATTACTGATTCATATGTAATATAGAAATGCTAAAGCACATATTGGACACAAGAAATAATCTAATGAAAATTGAATTCCTAAGTATAAGAGATAGAATAGGAGACTTGGCTGATTTTGTAATTGATCCCGAAGTAGTGTGTACTAGAAGAATTGATGAAAACTATCGCAATTGAACAAAAAAAATATTGGAACTTCCAGATGAGCCCGGAATGGGATAGTGGCACCTAGGTGGGAGATACCTCTGTTGGGTTTAAGTGTCTCTCGTAAAAGATCATAAATTCATTTGTGATGTGTTGCAACATTTAACTAACCATTTTTGTTGGTCTCCCATATGTCACACTATGTCTTCATATTTCTCTTATAACTTGAAAAGAGAAAGATAACCTATGAAACCCCAAAACACATCAAATATTACAAAGAAAAAATATGCAAATGAGGAGTCAATCGACCTTGGTGGTACCCCAGACAAATTTAAATTGCAATAAATAATTGCACTACATCTCAAACTCTGTGTAGTTCTTTTTGTGTGTAGAAATCATGTCCTAGGAAGATCTTGTGCAATATGCACTTGATAACAAGAAATAGTTAGATGCAACAATATAAATAAATGTGTGGATGGAAAAATTAATTTTCCCTCCTATGCATGTATGAAGAAAATGCATTCCTTTATCCCTTGAATGAAAAATATATGGATGCTTTGATGCTCTTAGAATACCTTTGGATGCAACCTTAGGTGGCGATAATAGATACTTAGAGCTTGGTCCTTTATTTTGGTCACATAGCTTTGTATTTATATGACTCCCTTTTTTGAATTTCATAATTGACAACTAAAAGGCTGACCCAGAAGAAAATAAGGTGTCCAAAAGATAAAAGAGGCTCAGAAAGGAAAACAAGATACAAAGAGGTTGCAGGTGCCTAGAAGGAACAAGGGTGTTTGGGCACTGGTGTTCATAGTCAATACAGATAAATCAATGAATATCAACCTGGGTTGTTGGATGTATAAGACCAAAGAGGAAACAAGATAGACAATAAAGAGGCCAAAGATAGATGTCAATTACTAGTTTTCTTGCTTAGGAATCATATGAATAGTAGTATATGATTAGGACCTAGAAATATACCCTAGTGTGTGATTTAGTGTCTATACATGGGAGATCTAGTTAGTGGTTTGTAGTTGACATAGAAAAGTTCATTACAGAGGTATTCTAGGAGGGACTCAAGTGATGTTATATAGTAAATAGTGGAGAGACTGAGCCACATCACTATGATGTGGAAAACAAGATATATTGGTGTAGTTGGGTGAATCATTTAGAAGTGGTCGTATGAGTGGTGGTGAAGGCCAAAGAAAATAGGGTATCAAGTCACCGAGTAACTCATTATGTAAAATTTATGTCTTAATGAGTTGGATGTAGTAGGTGGAGGTAACATGTATATCAACATAAGTGGTAGAGAAGATAGGATTTGGGTGGGATAGATCAGTATGGGAAACCAATATGGAGTTAGGTGAGTGGGTATATGATAAAAGGGAATGTTGGGGTTAGCACACTTTGGTTGTACAAATAATACATCGATCTAAGCATACATGCAAATAACAATAGATATTATACCGGAATAAATATACATAACAAGAGATATAAATCAACAACAATGTGGGCTACGTCCATCGAGAAACAAACTAATATATTATCCAAATCTTTGACATATATATATATTGAATATTTACAATATTCCACACCTCTCGATGTACAATAGTCTCTTACTCTCAAGTTTTTGCTTCTTCACCAAGAATTTTCTCTCTCACAATAATCATCAACCTTTTCAAGTTCTTATTAATTCTTACTTCTAAACCCTATCTTTCATGCTTATATAGGCATATACAAACTTAGGGCACTTATCCATGCAATTACAATCAATAGATCTGCTTTAATACTAAAAATAGATCTAATTCCTAAGAGTTAAATAAAACACTCTTGCATAGGTAATTGACACCGATTAGCCCTAACCGATGATGGTTCCTCCTTTCCTGACCAATGCCGGTCATAGGTGACCAATGCCGGTCCCTCCATAACTGATGTTGGTTACTTGTGTTTTCTAGCAAGTTTCATATTGCATGCTAATTTGAAGTAATTGAGCTCCACAACTCAACAATCTCCCACTTGGAGATTAATTATTGCACCATACTTGTACAACATCATTCTTGGATCCTTCCTTATCTTTTTTTCTTCCTCTTCAAGTATCAAACTTGAAGACCAACAGAAGTGGAGTATAGCTCCAACTTCTCATTTGTTGATAGCTTTATTAGTATATCCTCAGGGTTCTTGCTCATATGAATATTTTCCAGATTCAACTACTTATCTTCCAATACATGTCGTATGAAGTGATACCTCAACTAAATGTGTTTTGTTCTTGAATGAAACACTGATTTCTTTCCCAAATGAATTGCACTATGACTATCACTGAACAATTCACAATAATCTTACTCCTTTCCCAAATCTTTCATGAACCTACTAATCCATATTATCTCTCTCGCTAGCCTCTATAGCTACAACATACTATTGATCTATAGTAGACAAATCCATAACCTTCGTAATCTTGAAATTTAAATAACTACTTCCCATCCCACCTAATATGAAAATATCTCTAGTAGTGCTTCTCCTACCATCCAGATCTCCATCTATATCTCGAATCAACATAGCCACATAATGAAATATTCAAACCTCCATATCATAATTACATGTTATATGTCCCTTTCAAATACTTGAGTATCCATTAGACTGATTTCCAATGCTCTTTACCTAGATTAACCATATATCTACTCACAACTCCTACTTCATGTGTAATGTCTAGTCTGGTACAAACCATAGCATACATGAGACTCCCAATTGCTGAAGCATATGGCACTCATGTCATGTATTTGACCTCCTCATGTGATGATGGAAACTGATCTTTTCTCAATTTGAAGTGTCCATCCATAGGTGTACTAACAGGTTTTACATTTTGCATCTTGAACCTTTCTAACACCATGTAGATATAATCCTCCTGAGACAAATAAAATTTATTGTTCTTCCTATCTCTATGTATTTGCATGTCAAGGATTATTTTTACAGCTCCTAAATCCTTCATAGCAAATGTGTGAGCTAGATTTCCCTTAAGCTCACCAATTTCATGCATACTAGATCCTGCAATAAGCATATCATCCACATATAGTAACAAAATAATGTAACTTCCATTTTCAATCTTCTTGAAATAAAAAAATGGTCATATTCACATCTCAAGTAACCATACTCATGCATAAAACTATCAAACCTCATGTACCCTTTCCTTACAGCTTGTTTGAGCTCATATAGGCTCTTTTTCAACCTGCACACTAATTTCTCCTTGCCCTTGACTTCATACCCAAGCGGCTTTTGCATATAAATCTCTTCATCCAAATCACCATGAAGAAAATTCATCTTCACATCTAGTTTTTCTAAATGCTAATCCTCTACCGCAACTAAACTCAATGCAAGGTACAAATAGAAGTCATCTTTACAACATGAGAAAATATTTCACCAAATTAAATACCTTATTTCTATGCAAATCCCTTTACTAAAAGCCTTTCCTTGTACCTTTTTTTATCCATCCTCTTCTTCATTGATCCTGTAAACCCACTTGTTCTACAATGTCCTCTTACCTGCTGTAACTTAACCAAATCCCAAGTTTGGTTCTGCTCTAAAGAGTCCATCTCCTCATCCATGTCATGCTCCCACTGGACATTGGTCTTATCCTACATTGTTTCTTCAAAACTATCTTGTTCACCATTATCAGTCACTAATAAATAAAATAGATAAGGTGTAAATATTTTTGGAGGTTTACTTACCCTTTGTGACCTTCTCATAGGAGTTTGGGGTACTAGAGGCTCATTCTGGACCTCTTGGACATTTGTATCCCAATCTGACATTGACCAATGCCGGTCACCTATAGCCAACGTTATTTCGCTAACGATGTCGATTATGCTCTTCCGTAACCAATACTGGTTTTGTTAAGCGATGTTAATCGGGGGTCAACTAACACTAGTTACTATGTAACCTCACAAAGATTACTTTTAAATCCGAGAGTTCATTTTCATTCACAAACTTCTCAACTGGTTTGTCTTTGGGTACCAAAATTTGATCCCTGTATATTCTCTTTTCATTCCATTCAATATCACAGCTCCTAATAATTTTATAATTCTCTAAATCCAAAAATAGAATCCAAAATCACCATATCCATAACCAATGAAAGTGCTCTTAGATTTTACATCCAACTTTTTCCTATTTTCCTTATCAATATGTAAAAATCTTCAACCAAAAAATTTAAGAAAAGAAAGATCTACCTCTTTTTTGGTCCAAGCTTCCTCTGGTATTCATCCATCCAAAGTGAACTTGAAGGCCCACGATTAACAAAATAAATTGTTGTATCAACTACTTCTACCCAAAACTACACGATAATCTAGAATGTATCCTCATGCTTCTCGCATGTTCCATGATTTTCATGTTTATTCTCTCTACAACACCATTCTCCTATGGTGTTCTTGGAACCCTTATTTCTCTATGTATCTCATTCACTAAAGAATAACATTGAAATCCTTGCTCTTACAAGATTCACACCAAATTTCAGATCTAAGGCACTTTAACTTTGAATTTGAATCATCATCAACAAGGGATTTCCATCTTTTAAAAGTCTAAAAACATCGATTTAAATTTAATACAATAAAACCATACCTTTCTTATAGCATCATCAATGAAAGTAACATAATACTGGGATCCTCCATGAGAAGCTACCTAAGCTAGTCCCCACACATCTAAGTGTACAAGCTCCAATTTCTGCTCCTTCTTAGTTTCCCCAACTTTGAGAAATCTCACTCTCTTTTTCTTTCTAAAGACACAATGCTCACAGAAATCAAGATCTAAATCTTTCAAATCTGATAACTTACCCTTAGCCTTTAAGATCTGCATTCCTTTTTGACTCATATGGCCCAACCGATTATGCCATATGTATGCATCTGAATCTGAAGTAGATAATGTAGAAAAGGAATCAGTAAAAAGGTACATAAATATAATGTTCCTGCATTCTTACCTATTTCCACAACAAAATCACCCTTGGTGACTTTCCAAGAGTCTCCTGTAAATGTAACCATGCAACCAACTTCACCTAGTTTCCTTGCAAAAATAAGATTCCTCCTGAGGCTTGGCACATGCCTCACATATTTCAATACCCGTGTATTTACATTATACAATTTTAGATGAACTTCCCCTTTACCAGTAATATTGCAAGGTTCATCATCACCCAAATAAACATGCCCAAAATTACCATGGACATAATTTCTGAAATAACCCTTATTAGGGGTTGCATGGAAAGAAGCTCCTGAATTTAAAACCCATGATTCAATTATATTATCTAAAGAAATATTAAGAGCATCTTTCATTACCTTTGCCACATAAATATTTGCTTCTTTACCTTTGTCTAGTTGTTGGTTCTCTTTATCCTTTGACCAACAATATTTCTTTGCATGTCCTTTCTTTCCACATTTCCAATAGGTAATTCCCTTACCTTTGGATTTATATTTGTTATCCCTTGACTTTGATTTCTCATTATTCTTACTCTTGGATCTCTCCTTCTTTTTCCCTTACTTTCTACATTCAAAGCATTCCCATATGATGATTCCTCTGTACTCTTCTTGTGAATTTCTTTATTCAAGATTATACTAACCACATCATCAAACTTCAAAATATTATTAGTAGATGTTGTATTACTAACAACCATTACCAAGTTATCCCAACTATCAGGAAAAAAACATAAGAATAAAAGTGCTTTCACTTCATCATCAAACAATATATCAACTGATTTTAACTAATTTACAATAGATCAGAAATCATTCAAATGACTAGATGCAAATCCACCTTCATGCATCTTATAACTAAATAATTTCTTCATCAAATAAAATTTATTTGAAGCACTAGGTTTTTCATATAAATTAGCAACATATTTCATGAACCCTACCGTAGAAGTCACTACGTAATATTGGAAGCCACGAGATCTTTGTCAGGATCAATCTTATAGATTTCAAAGCCTTTATGTCAAGAATATTCTATTCTTCATCAATCATCTTCGTAGGTCTAGACTTCTCATTTAATTTTAAATACAAATCTCTTTGATATAGATAATCCTCAATCTGCATCTTCCATAATTGATCATTTCGGTCGTCAAACTTCTCTACTTTGTATCTGTTTTCTTGTCATTATTGTAGCTCCCACTCAATTAGAAAACCCTTTGTGAGTAAATCATCAACACATAAAACCCTCACACAAATCTCTGATACCAATTGTTGGGGTTAGCACACCGGTTGTATAGATAATACATCATATCTAAGCATATATGCAAATAAAAGAGGATATTCTACTAAAATAAATATACATAACAAGAAATATAAATCAACACTAGATTTAACATGGTTCACCCAAAGTAGGCTACATCCACAAAGAAACAAGTCAATATATTATCCAAAGCTTTGAAAAATATACAATTGAAGATTTAGAATCTTCCACACCTCTCGGATGTACAATGTATTGTCTTACTCTCAAGCTTTTGCTTCTTCACCAATAATTTTATCTCTCACAATAATCATCAAATTTTGCAATTTATTCTTAATTCTTACTTCTAAACCCTATTTTTCATGCTTATATAGGTGTATACAAACTTACGGCACTTAGCCATGTAATTATAATCAATAGATCTACTTTAATACTAAAAATATATCTAATTCCCAAGAGTTAAATAAAACACTCCAACATAAGTAACCGACATTAGTTAGCCCTAACCGATGACGGTTCCTCCTTCTTACCGATTTCGGTCATAGGTGAGTGATGTGGGTCCCTCCATAACCGATGTCAGTTACTATGTTTTTCAAAAAGTTTCATATTGCATGCTAAGTCAAAGTAATTGAGATCCATAACTCAACAAGGAAGGTAGCAGAGCTAGGTGGTAGGAGTGTGACAATAATGAGTTATTATCAATTTCATAGGTGATAGGTGCTTATAATGAAGTGGGGATTAGTTTATGGAAAGAGGCAAGTGGATGACAGAGGTGGTGTAGGTATGGTTAATCCAAAATTAGGTGTACAATGTAATGGTACTGCTTAGATGGGGATATGAAATAGTGGAAAGTAGGGGATAAGTCACGCAAGTGATCACGTGGTACACAATGATGAGGAGAGGGGATTCAAGTTAGCACAATGGTGGTGTAGTGGATTAGTGGTGTGATTGGGGTAGTAATGTGATTTAAGAGAAATAGATGTGCTTTGGAGTGATAACCAAGTTTTAGGTTAGGAATAATGTTAGTATCCATGTGTCAAATGTAAATATTTTCATGGGGATTCAAGTGTGTAGGATGGGAAAATGGATTATGTAATAAATCATCTTGATGAGGAGTAATATCAAATTACATGAGATTTAAACATTAGGATACATGAGGTATATGTGAGGAAAAATCGTGTGGGTTAGCTAGGGAAATAGAGAAAAATTGGTGGGGTCGATTTATCTACTCATTGAGTTTTTAAAGAGGGAAGGTGGGAATGGTAGTGTAAGTGATGGAATAATTGCGATGGATCACCTTATAAATATATAAAATAAATTAGATTCCTAGGTGGATTATTACAATGATAAATTTTTGGTAATGTAATTTAAGGGATGCTTATTACATGAAAAGTACAAATATGGGGATAGAGTCGGAGGTAGTGATACATGAGTGTTAAAAGTTACTCAAGAGATGGGGTGGAAGGGAGAAATGAAGGAGTTAGGGAAGGTCACTTCGGTGACTAAGTATGAGATGGCTATGGATATAAAGACTTTTAGGTAAGAGAAAATGTAGGAGGAAGGTTCTTGTAAGAGGTTGAAGTTGTAGGAGGCCGCATATGTGTCTCTATAAAGGGATACATAGTAGACATGCATAATAGAGTGAAGTGGATGGGAGAGTACGTAGTTAAGGAGTCATAAAATGGGTCACATAATTAATTGGGAAGTGAATGTGTGTGGGTGGATGGGTAATGAGATAGATATCGTTAAATGAAGGGAAATTTGGTAGATTTAGGGTTACCTAGGTGATTAGGAATAGAAGGGGAGTAGAGAAGGTGTAACAGATGTATAACTATATAAGATAGGTAAATTGGAGGGGAATGTTTTGAGATTTTTCATTAATTAATATTTTAAAAAAGATAATAAAAGATATGGTAGAACCCTAATAATAATGAAACAAGTGTGTGTATTCTTTGTTATCCCGCTGATATACCATAGGTATATGATGACATGTTTATAAAGGGGTTTCATAAGGGATTTTTTCCTTGACACTACTAATAAAACTATGTAAAGAAAGATCTTATAGACTAGGATAGAATAATGCTTCTAAGAGGGGTTCCTTGATATATATTTAGGAGCATGAGGCTCAAGTATATGTGAAATGAGTGTTTCTAAGGTGTGGGTATTTGAGGTTCAACTCCACCCTAACTTCACTCCATACATGTAGCTTGTTTCCCTATGGGTTTTGGTTTGTAATGGTGATTTCTCCCTTGGGGGTATTAAAAATGTATGGGGAAGGAATTCCTAAGCCCTCTTTACAACTCATCAAAAAAATGTTTATATATCTTACGAATAACAAGAGTCCGAGGGCAAGAGGATGAGAATGTCACTTACATGGAGGTATAAATTTAGTATTTGTTTTTCAAACCATTTTTAATTAATTTAATTATAATGAGTGGAAGCTTATTTGGTAAATATTTGTTAGGGGTAGGATGTTTTAAGCCTATTCAAAAGAAAAAAATTGAAAAATAAAATGGAGAGAGTTTTCCCCATGTAGTATCAACGAGCTACTCCCAATAAATTAATGGGGACAAAATGATAAACAAGTGTCACCCCTAATGTCAAATGATTGATGCCCTCTTCTCTTATGTCTATTAATTATATCTACCAAGTGTGATGGAACCTCAAAATGGACCTCTATGTAAATGAAAACATGATGCTTTTTATGTATCTTAGAGGAAACTACATATTTTATTTAATCCAGATAATTATTATAATTTATTATTTTTTGTTTCTAATTTATTTTATATTTCATTTATAACTATTTCAATATTTTTGTTTCATGTATTTCAAATAAATAATAGTTGACTGATCCCAATAATTACTTCTTTCATATTCCTATGTAGAATGGTTTCAAATATCATTTAATAAATGCATAACAATATTAGAAATAATTTAGGATGACTCCATAATACCCAGATATAAAATAAGTGTAGCCCTTTATTTACCCAAATTAGAGCTATGTGCATTGGAAATTCATCTAAGAAAACCTAAATGCTCACCCAAGCACGCACAACCACCAAGTACATTTTTTTGTGTTTAACATAATGTTAGCACGCATAGTTACCATATTCATAATCAAGATATTAATTCATGCATGATAATGCCCATAAATATGGCAATTAGAAACAAATTTAATAAGGAAGATACTTAATCAATGTAAACATGAACTAATATCAACTACACTATTAACACACCATCTTCGACATATCAAATACCATTATCTAACCATCAATATCCATTATAAACCAAAAATTATTGCATCACAAGAAATGAATACATATACCAATAATTACAATGGAGTGCAAGACCATGCGCAAAAACACCAAACCCTAAATCTATGTCAAAACAACATAACTCTTCTCTTCCACACACAAATCCTTTAACAAAGACATACATCAGATATATAGGGGTGGGGAATTTCCCTTCATCGTACATGCACATTTATAATAATATGAATTCTCACAAAATAGCTTGGATGTTTTTTCTTCTATGCTAATAATACATTATCCTAAATATAAAAATTGATTTAATCATATTATTATCTTGACTCAACATGGTTATTTTCTATTCTTGTATGTGATTTTCCAACTTATAGCCCTTTCTTATTTGACAAGTCATCATGTTTTAATCCTTTACTTTGTCATAACTCAAACCATTCTTTTCCTATGTTTAGCCATCAGTCCTAGAAACAACTAAGTCCTTTTTCTTTTACATCTTTATACGCAACCTCACGTGATGATCCATGTTACCTCCACGCATGGCCATTACATGTTATCATTTCCTTTTTCTCATACATAATTTTTCACGTAAATATATATTCTATCTAATACTTAGTCTATTTCTTCAACCAACATTATCCCACACTAGGGATATTGTCCTTCCTTGACAATATATTATCTAAATTATCTCTCTAAAGAATGATTGAATCAAAAATATCCCTCATGAATAGAATCAAGAATATTTAGTGAAAAATAAGGGGCATACACACATTTAATTAAAAATGCACAGGATTTGCACTTAATTTTAATTGTGGGTTGGCTATAGTATTTCAAAATATTCTACATTCAAGATGTTCTCCATTTTCTACCACTCTGTCAATTCCCTAATAGTTACATCTGACACTACTCTTGTAATCTCCAATACCTACATGGGGTCCATATTTTCACCTTTCCCCTTTATCTCTATGATAATCCCGAAAGGACTGAGATCACTCCTTCAAAGGAAACAATATTCCATGTAACCAATGATCTGAGCTCTTTAAGCCTCATATTGAAGGATTATATAATCATTTTTAGTGCATCACACTTCTTTACAGTCTCAACCATGATTTCCTCCCATTAATATTTTCGCCTTCGTGGTTGCTTGTGCCTACTTAACCTCATTTTTTTCTTGAATGGTGTATGCTTTGAGGATTCATCTAGGGTCATGGAAATTGTTAAATCCCCATCCTGAATTCTTCAACTCATCCTTCGTCATAGTAATTAATGCCTCATATTATACTATCTTGCACGATAATGCTTCCTTATTATTCTTCTATATTGCATCTAATTATTCTTCAGATGGATTCTCTACAAAAAATTTCTCCTAAAAATCATTCTTACCAAATATTCCAAATAGTATAGTGATGTTAGATATTGATCTTTATCCCTTTCTTCTAGGTCTAGGCACACTGTAGTAATTGAAACTTGCAATATGTTCAACCCTAATTTATGCATACTTTGTGCATTTTTTTACTTTTTCTTGCACCTCTATAAGTTATTGCACCTCTTATTATTTATTATTTTTATCTTCAATCAAAACCCTGATAGTGGCCCCTTTATCTAAATTTCTTCAAGACACTTCTGCTACCATTTTATTCAAGGCATTACTAGCCTGCTCATCTATTAACTCTATTGGATTGATAGTCACATGGGTTGTTTTGGTGCTTTCTTAGTTATGTAACTTAGAAATGCCTCATCACTAACATCAAAATTTGGCTCCTCCATGTGATTTTGCATACTCCAGGAGAGCATCTTCCTTGTGTGCATGGTCACACCTTCAGGTTGATCATTTCCAAACCATACAGCTTTCTTAGTTGCACTGTGCATTGAAATATTTTATGCACCAACTTGGATTGATCATCAAAATAGTTTACATGTGGTTTGCATAGAATCTCTTCCTTCTTCTTTTTCCCACTAGTGTGCCTACCCATCGGAACCTTCTTCTCTCGTACTTGTGCCTACACCACTTCCATCTCCACCTAAAGCTCCTAATCCTTCAGTCACCTCACCATCACCCTTTATTTCCTTTCTTTCTTTAGAGTCTCCTTTGTGCATGTAATTTACCTCCACATCATGTTGTACATTCTCATCCTTGGGTTCTTCTTCATCATCCTCTACACTATGGATGATTATATTTTCTTCATTCCACGCACCTTTTCTTCGACCTCTATTCTTCATTATCCTCATTGGTCACCAATTTTTCCTTCTCCTTACTAGAGGGGTATTATTATCTTCACTCATTTTGGGTGGAATGTATTTTTACTCCTCATCCTTATTATTTTATTTTTCTTCTTTTATAGGTATGGTAGCCTCGCTCTTTCTCTTTATACCCGCCATTTGTTTTTCTTTAGGTGGTCCTTGGAGTTTAAGATATTCTTCATCAATATACTTTCCATTGGTCAAATTAGGATTCAAGTACATATATAATTATCTTGATTATTACCAAAGTCTATGATTTAATGTTGATAGCATCTGATTCCATCATCTCCACATATGCTTCCATCGTAGGGTACACATATTTCTTACACAATGTGTGGTGATCAGCATCAACTTTTTACACATTAAACATTAAATTCTATGTGTTATAAATCCTATTCAAAGAATCTTAAAGGTACCTTGATGTGAAGGAAAAGGAGAGCTTACACTAGGGCATCTTATCTCTAGAATTCATGTAAAATCTTCCCAAGGAGAAATGTTGATATATTGCAAACTCGACCTTGTCATCTAGAACTGAAGGAAACTATCTTGGTATGTGCCATTCATGTTTGAATACCTTGTACATTCATATGTACCACTTATCCACCCTTAGCTTATAGGAATTATGAATCCCATCACATGTGTACTCAACAAATATATTCATGGGGGATTTTTTCTTTGGGAGCTACTTCCACATATTATCACTCAGACCATCGAGAACCCCAATCTTTTAAAATACAAGAAAAGGGAGGATGATACCCCAACTTATCTTCTCTCCTCCACACACTTATTCAATAATCTCTTTGGAAATGAAGGAGATAATGATGTATGCATTTTTTTGTCATCTTCTATTTAATATGGATCCACCTCTAATTTTCATGTGTCCATATTTCTGATGCACCCACTTGTAACTCATCGGACATGCAAAAACTTTAAAATGGGTGAGTGATCTTAAAAATATCTATTGTGTGGCCTCCTCTCTCATATTTTAAGGAAATGGTAGTAGCTCCACTCTAACATCATCCTCTAGATCATTCTCTATTTCAGTGCCTAAATTGCATAAATTGGTGACTCTTCCAATCAACTACGTGGTGAGGTGCATCCTTCTACCTTCAAAAAAAAATAGTCCTCATGTACTCATGACATCAACCATTAATAAATACCCTTAGGATTCCCAAATAAATGCAGCTCGAGAGATGGAGAACCCTTTCACTCTCCAATTATTTTTGTACCTTGTCATCATAGATTAATTTCCCACCTAGATTCCTTTCATCTATCTCGTCGTATTAATTCATTCTCTATTTTGCGCTTATTTGCATTTGATCGATAGTTTTAGTCAATGACTTTACACTTTACCAAGTGTGACTCCTATTCCTACCCTATAATCACCTCCTATGGGCATTACATTTAAGAATACCATTATTTTAGTGCATCATATTTCACAAGATTCCCATTGACTTTTCCCTTACCCTTTGGTGATACAATGGATGCCTTTCTTCGTGCCATATTTTTAGTTCAAGCTTTATAAATCAACCTTACTTGAGTTTGGTGTGCCCTAGGTGCTTAGATATTCTTACCTAGATTCCATTCTTCTTCGATGAGTGTTCAATTCTCTCTCAAGACCCTCAAGTCCTTGTTTCTCCTTATACTCTGGTTTTTTCTTTGAACCTTCATTCCTTAGCTCTAAATACTAAAATTTCTTATGAATTTGTTTTCCTTGAAACCCTAGCTCTAAAACCAAGCTCTGAACCTTATGCTTATTTCTCCACATGCTTACTTTTGACGCTCACACTTCCTCCAATTGAGCTTCATCCTAGGTTGTGTTAAATATTCTTTGATTTACCAAATTTTCTATACACATGATCTTCTACATAGTTCACACTTTAATCATGCTTCAAAAGGCTCAAGCACTTCAATATGCAAGGTAGGAAGAAACTCGCCGAGACCTTTTTTATATATTTAAAAAAAACTCTCCACATTTATTCTCCTCACCTACCATTGTATCGCATCTTTAAATACATTTTTAATTTTTCCATGCTTTTCCCTAATTTCTTCCAAGCGTGATAGCCATAACCTTCGTGTGCCAATACTTTATAGGCTACAAACATTCTCACATGCACTTATTTGTGTCATAACATATCTTCCTCTGTGATATATACTAAGTAGTCCATCATGTTGTATCCTCCCTTAAGTTACATTGTGTGGCACTTTTTCTTGCATGATCCTCATTCTAAGAAATTATTTTTAAGCACCATCATCTTTAGTACTTGCAAAACCTTTTATTTTTATTACATACACCTTTCACTAGCATCCTTTCCTTTCATATGACTTATTTTTCACACACTCATACCTAGTTCAATCCATACTAAGGTATGTGTGGTCCTCTTCTCATCTTCTCAGTAAATAGTAATCAACTTCTTATGCACAAGCTTGAGTATTACAAAAAAAAAAGCAAGAAAAAATAAAACATGAAAGGAAATCTAATCTAAGTGGAAATATTGTCTTATTAAAAATCATGAAAGAAGCTTATTTATAGTAGGGCTTCATCTTACTCCCATTAAATTAACTAGGCCGTGTGGTTCCATCCAACACCTACAATTGACATGCACCTGATTCAAGTATCTTGGTTACAACAAAGGGTCCTAACCAACAGACCTTAAAATTCCCTAGGTGGCACACAAACTTGGATTCATACATAAGTTCCATATTTATAACTACAAAATACTT
This sequence comes from Taxus wallichiana var. yunnanensis, assembly GCA_018340775.1. Lineage (NCBI taxonomy): Eukaryota > Viridiplantae > Streptophyta > Pinopsida > Cupressales > Taxaceae > Taxus > Taxus wallichiana. The sequence continues at coordinate 745,932,414 of CM031241.1, forward strand.
ATTTTTGATGTGCATGTCATGCCAAGCCTTCTATCATGCCTTCTTTGTCTTCTAGCTCCAACATGTAATGGCGCACCACTCATCAAATTACATTAAATTCTTAATGCAATCATCCACAACATTTTCATTAGATAATCCACCTATGCGTACAATATGTAGGGATGGTAATAAATATTCCACACGTAGTAAAACCTTTGTTCCAAACACCAACTAGAAATATGTGGCCTTATTCAACCATTTACATGTGGTATTGTAATCCCAAAGTACAACCGATACCTTATCATCCCAATCCTTTCTTCCAACGTAACATATATTTTTCCATGTTTATCCCAAGTTCTTATTGAAATATTTAGAAGTACCATTCACTTTAGAGTGATAAGGAGTAGTCTTATGGTGTGTTACCATAAAATCTGCTAGTATAATTATGATAGTATCATTTAAAAAATGTGTTCCTCTATCACTAATCAAATTTAATGGACAATCATACCTACTGATGATGTTTTCCAAAAGGAACCTCACTATTGTAGCTGCATCATAATCCTTTATAGGCATGACATCTACACACCTTATCAAATAGTTTTTGCATGTGATAATTTTGCATGCTCCAGCTTATGTGTAGGTGGTGTTATAGGTCCTACATAATCAAAAACCTATTTTTGAAATATTTTGCGCTTGCTATGGGTCTCAAGGGAATTTTTCTCTACTTATAAGTATTCCAAGTTATTGAAAATGATAACATGCTTTGATAAATCCCCTTGTATAATGTCTCCCATTATAAGCTAGCTAGAAGGATCTTACATGCATTCACATCTCTTGCATAATGTCCTACCGTAATACCTTCATCAGCCTCCTCCATAATCATTTCGCATTAATGATCTAGGACACATCTACACAGACCTCATCTTTGAACATCTTATACAAGTCACCTCTAATGAGATAATATGGTGTAGCTCGAATAGCCGCTTGCTTCTTCTTTAATGTTTTCATCGCTCGCATAATTCTAATGTACTAAAATACTTGTATGTCCTTTAAATATGTTAATGCATAATTACACCTAAATAACTATGCATTAGGCATAATTTCCTCAATACTCTATGTGTCATCTCTAAAACTTATCCTTGATAAGTGATCAAGTCCCGTGATTGTTCTTGATCGCAATGGTGAAATAAAATTCCTAGAAAAGGAGTATCCATCAACAAATGTGCCCTTGTGAAATAGGCTTGTTTACCAAGTACCTCAATGTCATATGATATATATAAAATATGAACAGGGTGGCCAAAAATTAATGTCAAAACTTGTGAAGCGTGTGTTAGTGCAAAATCACAAGACTTCTGGATGCACATCGGCTTCTAGGCTGATGTTCGGGCATCCAAGTGTGATTGCACAACATGGAAACCTCTCTCCAAGCGTGGGACTTGTGGAAACCGAGAGAGGAATCTCCAGAGAAGGCTGGTTCCTACTCCTAAACTACCTGCCACAAGCTATTCCAGTGCAGGCAAGCTAATCTAATCCTAATCTAACCATGCCAAGGAGACAGACAGAGAGAGAGAGAAAGGAAAAAACAGCAAAAGCCTACACTAAAACGGTGATACACTGTAGAAGGAGAATGTTGAACATCTATTAAAACCGCCATGGGACAAAGAGAGGTGAGCCATTGGGAAGGATGGACAGAGCATCACAAACCCAAGGATAGATTTCACACGTAAAATGTCCCAAAACTCCATGAACACAACTCCGAACCTGTAATGAACATTCAAACATGCACAAACACCTACAATGAAGAGAGGCAAGAAGAAGACAAGCAAAAAATGAGAGAGGATGGACAGATGCATCACAGAACACGTTTTGTTGCTCCAGAGGTTTGCACAGAACATCATTCCATTAATGGTAAAAGGTAGGAACGCCATTACAGAGAAAGGGAGGAGGTTCGAACTCCATTTTCAACCCTAGAGAAGAAAAGAAGGGAGGGCAGAGCAGAAAGAATGAACAACCTTTTATATTTTGCCACTCCTTACAATATATAGGAAGAATGAGAGAAGGAAGAAAGAGGAAAGTCGATATCTACTCCAACCACCCCTGTGTCATATTTTAAATCATCTCATTATGGTAGAAGCGGTGGTGGATCCCGCAAAACGGCGGCCATTCATCTGTCACGCATTAAAGCCGGTTGTTGAAGCGTGCCACTTCGTCAGATCACGCGTCAAAGCCGCTTTCTTGATTTCTCTCTCCAAACTAAACAAAACTCAAGATTAACCCCAAAATCATGTAGATAATTTCATGAGCTTTCCGCTGATATAAAGAACGTGGAAATCTGAGCTCGATCAAAAGATATGGCGATCCAAGATTTAGGCACGGAGCGCACCAAAACGGATTTTAAAATGTTTTCCCGCTCTTCACCGTCTGGGACGACACGTGGCACGTGCTGATTGACGAGCAATTCTCTCCCTCCGTCTTTTCGCGGGCTTTCCTTTTGAAATTGCTTGTGGGCCCCTTAAACTTGGACACGTGGCGCCATTTCATTGCTTCGGTTCAGCGCTCGATAACTCGCCCCTTTGACCTTTTGACTTTTTCTCCTGTGAGGACACGTGGCAGTTTCTGATTGGTCCTCGGCTCCTTCGCGTACTTCACCTCCATTTGTCTCGGATGTCCCATTTGATTTTGGGCCCTTTGTGCTCATTTCAGCCGGTTTGGGCATTTCGCGTCCATTTGTCCCAGATGTCCCATTTGATTTTGGGCCCTTTGGACTCATTTCGGCCGATTCAGGCGGTTCGGGCATTTCGCGTCCATTTGTCCCAGATGTCCCATTTGATTTTGGGCCCTTTGGACTCATTTCGGCCGGTTCGGGCATTTCGCGTCCATTTGTCCTAGATGTCCCATTTGATTTTGGGCCCTTTGGGCTCATTTCGGCGGTTCGCGTGTTCGCGTTTTTGTCCCATTTGTCCCACCTTGTCCGGACTAGGACTTGGCCGATTTTCACAATTTTATCTCGGCCCAAACTACTTGCTTTCTACAACCTTTTCCTCACTTTCTCGAGCTTTCTCCTTCCAACTTCGACTGTGGGAGTTAGAAAAATCTGAGGGGACCCCGAAACATGAATTTTGGCCCCGAATCAATCAATTTTCCTGGGACCTGAGAATCTGATGCATGTTATCGAAATTTACCCGGGGGGGTGAAATTTTGATAACAGTTTTGGTGACTCAATGGGTCATCTACCTGCTAGACGAATGATCGAGCCTAAAGCAATCCATTGGGCATGGAGTCATGAGTCAGTAACTCAGAATCGATCTCGAACTTTGAAAATCTCCCTTCGAGCCACTAAGAAACCCATTGAACCTGGAGTGTTCTCACCAAGATGCCACTGAAATGAACTGTGCAAGAGCAGAACCAAAGCAACACCAAAACTATGTACAAAACTGAAAATCATACATGCCCCAAATGGAACATGCAGAGTGTGCACAAGCACTTCTTCTACCAAAGCAAACCTAGCTACTTACTCTAATCGAAGCAAAGGCAAGCTAAACAAACCCCGCAAATCGTTATGAGAAATAGCTTCCTTTCTTCAAAATTGGTAGCCATGCAATTGATTCGCACTCGATCATGGCTGTTTGATGGATGGAAAATCAGCAAGAAGCTGGTCTTCTATCCAAATCATCAAGGTATCAATCAAAAATCCAATACCTCTTTTTAGTTGCTCGCATTTGATTGGAGAGGTATGGCAGCTGATCCTTGGTACTTTGTAGCTCATCCTCATGCTCGGCAAGCAAGCATGACTGTCAGGCTTCTCCTTTGGCTCCAATGAAGCCAAATATCTGATTGGGCAAGGTCTGATCAGTTTGATATGCCCATAGCTCTGATTTTCAACTCCAAGAATGGAGTCTTCTTGTAGACCCACCTGAATGGATGATGTGGAAGAAATGGTGGAATTCTTCTGTCCTTTCTCTTCCTCCAATGAAGAACAGGGAAGATTAGAATCTTCCAATTTTGATTCCAAAGGGCTGCTATAAGATGCAAGCTGCTGTAAATGAAAGTTCTCCTTCATGGCAGCAGGCTCTTGTGTTTGGAATGTGGATGATGAAAAAGAGAATGGTGAAAACTCAACCAGCTCTTCTCCATCAAAACAGTCCTCCAAATCTGACAGGTAAACTACCTCATCGCTGTCCTGCTGCTCATGTTCAACTTCCTCCATGGTGTCCTCTTGATCTGCAACTTGACCACCATGGTTTCCTTTACTCTCCAATATCGAGTTTGAGAGATCAAACTCCTTTTCAGTACTAGAACTTGAGAGAGATGAAGTGGAAAGAAGAACTGAAGGTTCTCCTGTAGCCTGCTTTGTGCTCAGAGCTCTTGGATCTACAACTTTCTCCTCCACAGCTAGATTGTGCTCCTCTTCTTTTGGATTTGGAGCATCTTCTCCTTCCTCCAATGTTTGAAGAGAATCTTGCTCTTGATTGAACTCCTCCTCCAGCATGAAGTTTGTCAAGTCAAACTCTTCAATTTGTTGCTCTAGAGGACAAGTTGGGACTGCAAGATCTTCTTCTCCAACAAAATCAGTCCTCACCACCACTTGTTCAACCTCAGCCTCTTCTGTAGGCTTAACCATCAAGGGGATCTTTGTCATCCCAAATCTAAGAGCCCAACTCTTCAGACTGTCTGTCACTTCTTTTCTTTTTGGCTCTTCCTCTTGTTGTCCTTGATGACTGATTTTTTCAATTTCTTCTTTCCCACATGGAATTGGGAATGCAAGAGGAGGGATAGGTTGAAACTCAACTGATTTGACAATTTTGTGTGGTGGTGGAGGCGGTGAAACTTCTTGTTTCTTTGGAGGAGGGGGTATTTCTGTTAGCTCTTGTGGAGGGGATGACTGTTTGGAAGGGAAAAGAAAAGAAGAATCGAGATGGGGTGGAAGACTAGGGGATGGAGGGATGGATTCAATACATGGGACAGCAGATGAGGAGTTTAAATGAGATGATGCTGCTTGAGTAATGGAAAGAGAAAAACCAGATGATGGTGTAGAACTTACCCATTGACAAGGTTGTTCAACAACAAGTCTGTAGGCCTCTATTTCTGTTGTCCATTGTGCAAGCAAAGGCAGCATTGCAATCATGAAGTCAAGCTTCTCCTGAGGGCTGTAATGCCTTGGAAAAGGTCCCACCCATGGACAGGGTGCTCCATAACCGATTCCAAAAGCTTTCATTTGTGCTTGAGCCCTGGACTGCACCATCCCCACCTCCATCTTTTGGATTTTCTCCAACAGACCAGCATCTTGGATCTGATTGTCTTCATTGTATGCATACTCTTGCTCTTGGAAAGCTCCATAGCCAAACTGACTTTGGCACTGCTGTTCATATGGGTATGCATACTGATCTTGAATCTGCTCAAAATGCTGATTTGGAGGATTTGTAAAACGTGTTGGAGGTGGAATATATTGCTGTTGTTGATGTGAAATCCATGATGGAAATGAAGTCATGATTGCACAACCTCATGGAATGGGAAAGAATGAAAGAGATGGAAAGAAGGATGAATGGAAAATGAATGAAAATGAATGGAAAGGAAGGTCTGCAACTTCAGAGATGGGTTGTTGACCAGATGGAGTCGCCAGATGTGTTTGCAAGTGCCTCCAAAGGCTGAAATCTTCACAGGAACACATCAACCTGCAAAAGATGAAGTGAAAGACCTCTAAGGTCCCACCGGCGTGCCAAAACTATTAGTGCAAAATCACAGCACCCCTGGACACACATCAGCTTCTAGGTTGATGTTCGTGCATCCAAAGGTGTGATTGCAAAACATGGAAACCTCTCTCCAAGCGTGGGGACTTGTGAAACTGAGAGAGGAATCTCCAGAGAAGGCTGGTTCCTACTCCTAAACTACCTGCCACAAGCTATTCCAGTGCAGGCAAGCTAATCTAATCCTAATCTAACCGTGCTAAGGAGACAGAGAGAGAGAGAGAAAAGGAAAAAATAGCAAAAGCCTACACTAAAACGGTGATACACCAGAGAAGGAGAATGTTGAACATCTATTAAAACTGCCATGGGACAAAGAGAGGTGAGCCATTGGGAAGGATGGACAGAAGCATCACAAACCCAAGGATAGATTTCACACAGAAAATGTCCCAAAACTCCATGAACACAGCTCCGAACCTGCAATGAACATTCAAACATGCACAGACACCTGCAATGAAGAGAGGCAAGAAGAAGACAAGCAAAAATGAGAGAGGATGGACAGATGCATCACAGAACACGTTTTGTTGCTCCAGAGGTTTGCACAGAACATCATTCCATTAATGGTAAAAGGTAGGAATGCCATTACAGAGAAAGGGAGGAGGTCCGAACTCCATTTTCAACCCTAGAGAAGAAAAGAAGGGAGGGCAGAGCAGAAAGAATGAACAACCTTTTATATTTTGCCACTCCTTACAATATATAGGAAGAATGAGAGAAGGAAGAAAGAGGAAAGTCAGATCTACTCCAACCACCCCAGTCGTATTTTAAATCATCTCATTATGGTAGAAGCGGCGGATCCTGCAAAATGGCGGCCGTCTCCGCATTAAAGCCGGTTGTTGAAGCGCCACTTCTGCCAGATCATGCGTCAGATCGTTTCTTGATTTTCTCTCTCAAACTGCACCAAAACTCAAGATTAACCATAAAATCATGTAGAGAATTTCATGAGCTTTCCGCTGATATAAAGAACGTGGAAATCCAAGCTCGATCAAAAGATATGGTGATATGAGGATTTAGGGCACGAGCGCGACTCAAAACGGATTTTAAACCGCTCTTCACCGTCTGGATGACACGTGGCACGTGGCTGATTGACGAGCAATTCTCTCGCCCTCCGTCTTTCGCGGGCTTTCCTTTTGAAATTGCTTGTGGGCCCCTTAAACTTGGACACGTGGTGCCATTTCATTGCTTGTTCGGCCGCTCGATAACTCGCCCCTTTGACCTTTTGACTTTTTCTCCTCGTGAGGACACGTGGCGCTTTCGATTGGTCCTCGGCTCCTTCACGTACTTCGCCTCCATTTTTACCTGATGTCTCATTTGATTTTGGGCCCTTTGTGCTCATTTCGCCGGTTCGGGCATTTCGCGTCCATTTGTCCCGATGTCCCATTTGATTTTGGGCCCTTTGGACTCATTTCGCCGATTCAGGCGGTTCGAGCATTTCGCGTCCATTTGTCCCCGATGTCCCATTTGATTTTGGGCCCTTTGGACTCATTTCAGCCGGTTCGGGCATTTCGCGGCCATTTGTCCTAGATGTCCCATTTGATTTTGGGCCCTTTGGGCTCATTTCGGCGGTTCGCGTAATTTTGTCCCATTTGTCCCACCTTGTGCTGGACTAGGACTTGGCCGATTTTCACAATTTTATCTGGCCCAAACTACTTGCTTTCTGCAACCTTTTCCGCACTTTCTCAGAGCTTTCTCCTTCCAACTTCGACCAGGGGAGTTAGAAAAAATCTGAGGGGACCCTGGAAACATGAATTTTGGCCCCGAATCAATCAATTTGCCTGGGACCTGAGAATCTGATGCATGTTATCAAAATTTACCCAGGGGGGTGAAATTTTGATAACAATGCGTGTAGATCATAAATAATGCCTTGCACTCTATTATAGTTTAATTCCACTATGCTGGTGTCAACTTCCTACTTACAAAATAGATGGGATGTTCCACATTAACCTCTCTAGGTTACACTAATACTGCACCAATAGCCATGCTAGAGGCATCAATATGTGCATAGAAGTGTTTATTCTAGGAAGGAAAGCACATGAGAAGGGAAGTATGCAATCTCTCCTTAAAGGTTTCAAACTACTTCCACTATGCATTACCCTAATAAAACCTTCCCTTATCCTTCAAAAATTCTTCTAGTATGCAACAATATTTACATATCCTTTTATAATTTTTTTGTAATATCTTATATGTTCTAATAATATACACACTTCACTTTGATTGGTAGGCTCTTCTATTCCCAATATTACCACTATCCTAGTTGGATCTACCAATAATCCATCCTTGCAAATGATGTGCCCAAGAAAAGTGCTAAAAGGTGTAAAAAATATACATTTCTTAATTTTAAGAGAATTTCAACATAAAATCATGCACTTTGGGTAACTATCTAGTCCTTATTTCATACTACTATGCATATGATTCATAAGTAAGGAAAGTACTAATCAACCCATGTATTTTTCCATCTTTGTCTTCATTTTGTTGTCACTTTTTATCTTACATTCTTTCTATCTTAGTCTTATTTTTCATAACTTGGAATTTATCATTATGAACACTAGCGCCCAACTAGGATGCCAAAGACCAGTGTGCTCCCATCCTCCTCACAGGTGCCCCTAAACTCTTTATACTTTGTTAACATATTTTGGGCCTTTCTAGATATTTGAACATCTTATCATTTTAGTATTCGATCTTTTCATGGTTAGTTACAAAATTCAAGCAAGGGAATCATATAAATATAAAGTTATGTGATCATAATAAGGGACTAAGAACTAAGCATTAGCTATCACCACCTAAGGTTTCATTCAAAGGCCATTATCAAGAGTATTCTAGCATCCATTCAAGGGAAAGGGAATGATATTTCTATAAATATTTCATAGGAAGGGGAAGTCCATTCTCATTACATGCACACATCTAGTTACATCTCTAAATATATATACTTTGCTCACTATCAAGTGTGACATGCATAAGAGACACCTAGGAAATGATTTCGTATACACAAACGAAACTACATTGGGTTTGAAATATAGTGTATTGCTTTCAAGATTAAGTTCACTCGTTTAACAAATAAGGACAATCTAACCATTGATTTGAATTATTTTCAACTCATAGTAACCTCTTGGGAATGCAGATCCTAGAGGTCACGCAATATCTCAATGATATTTTCTACCTCTTGTTATAACCAAGAATCTCCAATTATAGCCTCCTTAGGGAATCCTCTATTCCAATGTTAACATTTTCAATCTTAATGGGATCATGGTACATGCATTCCTTTTCATCTGCAGTGTCCATCACTTCATGCACACCCTCTATATGGCTAATATTTGGGTTATCCACCTCTACATCATTAATGAAGTACACCATTTTTCCTTTTTATTTATCTTTATAGGTGCGGCTGAATTACATCTATTTTATCTCCAAAGATATCTTTGTGCACCTCCATATCAGGTTCTCTAAGTAGTTGAAGCATGATATCCTCTACTTTCATGCTATCCCCAAAGTGTGATACACTTCATGGCCTATGAAGCCTCATGTACCGGTGGAGTTTTTGAAAAAAATCATCGGTGTGAGCCATACCTTCAATAATCTCGTGATAGCTTGTAGTCTCTTGGTTGACCTCTACATGTACATATTATGCACACTCACATCTTCAAAGAGTGGAATAGAACTTATATACCCACAGAGATGGTGGTAAATTCTTCTCGACCTTGCATCCATCAGATCTCATAGTTATGAATGAGTACCATAGTAGAGTCTTCCCATCATACTCGTGTATAAGTGTAGGTATATTATTCTGAGTAAACCTTGTTAAAAAGGAGATTCTCACTTCTCACTATTCCAACAAGTTATCTCTATGTGTTTCCCACTAGTGTGTTGTTATTCCACACAAGGTATAAACTAGCATATTCCTTCTATGACCTTTATTTGTCCATTATTTATCCATGGCGCATAAGAATGAATCAAGATTCTCCTTACTAGTGTACCTTGGTAACTAAGTTGTGCCCAAACACCTAACCATGCATGGCCTAATCATCCTAGTTACTCTTCCCTTCATCTTGCACTTGACCATTTCATATGTTCCATGGGCCCAATTGTCATAGGAAACATTAGTAGTGTTATGACAAACGTGTGTGTCTTCCCACTAAAGTACACCTTCCTTAGATGGTTTCACATTATTAGGGTCACACATAGTCTACACATAAATTCTATTAAGTTATTCTTCACTCAAAGGATCAACGTATGGTGCAGCCTTTTCCTCATCCAGGGGTATGACCACACACTCATCCTTATTCTCAAAACTGATATATCTCTTGTTGAAACACAATTCAACATTGTTTGCATATCACCAAGGACGTACAAGTAATGTTGGAAACATTTCTACCTCAATAAGCTCCAAAACTTTAAAATCTCTTGTGAACTTGGCTCCTTGAATGGTAATTGAAGGATCTTTCAATACCCCAATAATCATGGCCCTTATCTTTTTATGCATATACATCACATTAAAAGATGGCAGCAATGGTGGTCTCCACATTTTTTCTATGCATTCAAATTCAAATCATTCACCTCAATGCCTCGTGTTAATATGAATATTTGTCACCATCCAACCATCAATCATTGCATCTAGTATGATTTATTTATCATGCTCATGGTTCTATGGTGATAATTTTACGTAAAGTATATGATGTTTTTGCTCGATTCTATGCATTGTACCTTCTTACACATCCATTCCCTAGTAGTGGGATGATATTCTCCTACCCAACATATTACAAACCTCTTTAAGATCTTATACATATTTATGTGGAAGCTCAATATTCTTCACATGTTCTCTCTCATGTTCCCGCTCCATGCACTAAATCTCACCCTTCAAGTCTTTTATCATTCCCATTGTCTCTTGATAGACCTCATTCTGATGAGAAGCATCTAGATACTTGGCATGCATAACCTCTTCTCTCAAAATGACTGGTTTGGATTTAATATTCTCGCACGCACGTGTTTCTTCTATGTGTGTAGTCACTAACATGGGCAATAAATCTAGACTAGGTGTCTTATTTTGCATCCAGTCATCATTATTTCTATGTTGTACTTTAATCATTCCCACACCTTTTTCCTTCATATTACTCGTACACATGTGTTAATAAAGATATGGAAAGTCTTCAATATTATTCTATTTTTCGTAATACGCACATACCAAATTTTGGGGACACTCGTGTTGGTAATGATCTCGGCACCAAAAAGTGTAACATGTTTTGTTTGTAATCTATCTCTACTTGATTTGAAAACAATTTTCACCCCTGGATCCCGCTTTAAAATATTTCAAGTACTTTAATTTTTTTATTTTAAAATTGATCAAGAGTGATTATGGAGTCACTTTTGGGTGTTTTGAAACCCTAATTTTTACATTTTCCTCTTAATGATCAATTTTTTATTTTTAATCCAAATTTCCGATTCAAAATGAAAATATTAAATATACATTAAAATTGATCACAGGATGAATTTCATAATGAAATGAATTTGATTTATAATCCAAAATTTCTTATTAATTTACCTTTTCTTTTGTGGATACTTTGGATTCTCAAAATTTCACTTCATCCAATTTTGTATTTAATTACTTTTATTTGTTAATTTATTCAATTCCTTATAATTATTTTTATTTGATCAAAAGCATTGAAATTGAAATAAATACTCCACAAATTTGATAACAAAGTTCACCTAGTTGGGATACATCTCTGGATTCACTTAGTCATGAATCGATATATTATTTAACACTTGAATTACAATTTTATCTTCTAATTGAAAAATAGATCACTTTTACCTACATTTGGGCTGATTCAGATTTGTAGAACTTTGTAACTTACCAAAAAATCATCCTCAAATCCATCTATGGTCCTTATATAGTACCTACACAATGTGATATTCATGAAATTGTGTCAATAAAACACTTACACATAGAAATTTATAGAAATCTATGAAGAAATAATGACTTCTTTAAGTTCATATCTAAATTCTCGAACACTTTTCCTTTTTACACCAAGTTCCAATTATCACTCTAAGTATTTCAAAAATGGTATATTTTGTAAACTATCCCTTCATTCTCCTATACATAGTATGTCCAAAGCCTTTAATAAATACCACCAAGATACTTTTGACCTCTACCAAACCCTTTTGGATCATTGGCAAGTTATATTTTTAGACCTCATAGGTCCTAAGGTCAAACCCCTCCTCTTTATCCATTCTCTTGTTATTTATATTGTGGGAGATATCCCACATTGACCATGTGGGAGGTGGCTTGGATATTTAAAAATAGGTGCTCTTGCCTAAATTAACTTTCCATGTATATGTGGTTGTGCCTTTGCATTGTTTAAACTACCCATAGATCTAGTTGAGTTATAAGGCGCCAAATTGGAGGATGATGATGGAGTTTTTAGGCCGCTTTTTTGTGGAGTTATCCTCGCCACGTAACAAGGTGTTCGATGAGCTATGCTGATCCATGCCATTTAAGGAACTGATCCCGAGTTGTTTGGGGGCCTCGTTGGGCTTGTTGAGCTTATAGGATTATAGCCCAATGTTGGTCAATTTGGAATTCCTTGTAATAAGGTGGTTGGTCATTGTGTTGTATAGATAAGCTGATCGATTGGGGAATTGACCACCCCACCAAGTCGTATGGAGTTAAAATTCGAGTTGTATACAATGCACTACAACAAATACCTAGTTATCCGAGTAACAGGTTAACTCAGTCCATAACAACTCAACCCCGAATTATAATTACAAAAACCTTCACTAATATCCCACATGCACGATGTAATAGCATATAATGGCATATATAATGAAATTTGTGATAATGTAAATATGAATTAAAGGTGGCAAAGGAACCTCTCCTTAGAAAAAGTGTGTTAAACCTGGATGAGGGCTCCAACCAAAGCAAATAAAGGGCCCACCCATCTATTTACGAGTGATAAAGACCAAAGCATTCAAAATAATTTTTTTAGATTTTCCATTTTTTTACTTCTACCACGTGTCACATCCCGATTGGAAAGTTGACCAAGTTTGACCCATTTTTACCAAAATTTTACCTATGATATATTTTTCATATGTGCTTCGCTTTTCAAGTTCTTCATATCGATTTAAAATGTTTTTCAAGTTCTTCATATCGACGAAAATATCTCAAGATGCTCCTCAATGTTACAATATTCTAGGGATATTTAGGGATCATATGCACTATGAATATCCTCCAAATCACTCCTCCCCAATAAGAACATTTTTTCCTTAAAAGGAAAATCACCTGATCAACTTTTAATAGATTCTTTGGATATCACAAACATGTAGAACCCAATTTTTAACATGGTAAGTTTTCAAAATTGCAATATATATAGAAAATCCATCAATAGTAACATAACCCATGGCCAATACTACAACTTATATGACAATTAAAAATGACATACTCATTTGTTCTACTATGGTCATGCACCATCTCAAATATGCAAATGTATCTTGCATTCAAATTTTGTTAGTGCAATAATTGTAAAACCTATTTGTAACCATGTTTGATAGTTACAAATATTAAAGCCTAAAAATAAATAATTATAACATGTGCAAAAATTGTGCATGACTACAAAACATTTGTATAATTGTTACACATACAAATAATGCCCACATGATACATTTACACATTTATCTACAACAACATTATGAATACATGTTTTCCAAAAATAGACATCTAATCAATCGGCCATGCCCCATAGAACAATTGTGCATGTTACTCTCAAAATTATAAAAATGAAGTTTTCCAAAACCATAATAAGAGAAATTATCCAAGTATGATAAACCTGTCACCTAGATTTCCCCTTTAGGTTACTTCATCAAAATCAAAGCAAAATAAAATATGGGAATTTTTCCTTTTAGTTGGTTGATTCTCTTCATTTTACTCGAACCATTGTTAGGGTCATATTCAAGTTTGTTGATTTAACATTTCTATCCTTATTAAAAAATTAAACTTTTTCCTAGAATGAAGCTACCAAAACTTATCAATTTCATGACATTTCTTATTATAGTGATTACAAAATATTTTATCCACTTTTACGGATCCACATTTTTAGGAAAATTACCTAAACTACTTTTCTCAAATATTCATTGAGGAGAGTGATCTCTCACAATATTTTCCAATAAATATTTATGTTTCCTACATTTGTCCACATAATGGTTATACATCCCACAAAACATGCATGGATAGCTATACCACATTTTCTGCATATCATTGCCAAATTTCTCAAATGTAGATAATGGATCAAGATGTTTACCTTTTCCTTTATGCTTATGGTAAAAAAGAGGTGGAGGAATCTCTATACCTCTTCGTGGTGATTTATTACAAAATCCTTCTTCTCGGGATGATGATTCACCAAATACTAATGGGGAAGCCTCTTTTATGTTATAAGCTTATCTTCTTTCAACGCTTTTGATGCCTTCTCCAACTTCCATTTTACCTGCATTAGAATGCCCCAATCTTTCAAAAAGAGGTCACTCTTCAACTTGTATGGGATTAGATATGCCTTGATTATACTTACCAAGGCCATTTTCATTAATAGTTTATATCCTATGCCCAATTTGTGCTTTTCAAAATCACCTAACACATTACATGAATCCAACTTTGTTTGGGAAAACAATTTTTGGTACAATACATTCTTCAGTTATAGTGGATGAATCTATAGTAGAAGGTATCTCTTTCTTGGGTTGACCACATTACAAAACCATTAAGAGCTCATCCTTGTATTTAAGCTCTTTTTTCAATCACATCGAATCTACTCCTTAAGAGAAAAAAACAAACACCTCAGAATGTATTCTCATCATGAATTTGATGATTAAATACTTCAAGCTCATAAATATTTTGCTTGTTTGACATTTTTCACATGGTTTCCTACACACATGTACTTCCAAATTGTACATACTAAAATGGAAGGATCAAGCCAAAATGTAAAACCACACTTTAAATAAAATTCAAATAAATGCTAATAGTGAGATAAACTAGATCCGATACTAAAACTTACTTGGAGATTAGAAAGTTTTTCAAGCATTGATACATTCTCTCGATACCGAAACTTGATCCAAAAATGGCTTTCAACCATTGGGTCCCATTTTAAAAAATTTCAAATACTTTAATTTTTCTAATTTTAAAATTGACCGAGAGTGATTATGGAGTCACTTTTGGGTGTTTTGAAACCCCACTTTTTTAATTTCCTCTTAACTATCAATTTTTTCTTCTTAATCCAATTTTTGATTCAAAACGGAAATATTGAAAATCCACTAAAACTAATCAAAAGTTAAATTTAATCATGCATTCAATTTGATTTATAATCCAAAATTTCTTATGCATTTACTTTGTCTGTTTTGGATAATGGATTCTCAAATTTTCACTTAATCCAATTTTATAGTTAATTACTTTTCTTTATCAATTTATTCAATTCCTTATACTGATTTTTTTATCTGATCAAAGACAACAAAACTGAAATAAAATACTCCACAAATTTGATAATAGAGTTCACCCAGTTGGGCTACATCTCTAGATTCACTTAATCATGAATCGATCTATTATTTAACACTTGAAGTAAAATTATACCTTCCAAAGTGAATAATAGATCATTGTCACCTGTAAATGGGATGATTCAGATTTGTAGAACTCTACAAATTACCAAAAATCATCCTCTAATCCATCCATGGCCTATATAATACCTCCAAAGTGCAATATTTGTGTAATTGTGTCATAAAAACACTTACACCTAGAAATTTAAAGCACTTCATATAGAAATAATGACTTATTTGTGTTTGTATTTGAAGTCTAAACACTTTTCCTTCTTACATTGAGTTCTAACTCGACTCTAAGTGCTTCAAAATGGCATTTTTGTAAATTATCTCTTCACCATGTCCTATACACAGCCTCTATCCAAAGCCTTTAATAAATACCACCAAGTCACTTTTAACCTCTTCCAAGCCCTTGTGGTACATTGGTGAGTTACATGCTTTAGACTCGATATGTACTAGGGTCAAACCCTCCTCCTCCTTATCTATTCGATCATTATATTTATCATGGGAGATATCCCACATTGGTTTGCATAGGAGGTGGCTTGGCTATTTAAAAGTAGTCGCTCCTACGTATTATTTCATGGCTTTGACCACGTATTAGATTTTTTTTTGCCATAAAATGATATGGGCTATGGATAGCCCATTGAGATATTGACTATTGGATCGCCTCATCTATGTCATGTTGGTGTATTAGTTCACACTTACAAGGTTGGGATAGATTTTGAATTAACTTGCCACATATATGTGGTCGTGCCTTTGTATTGTTTGAACTACCCATAGATCAGGTCAATTTATAAGGTTCCATGTTGTAGGATGGAGATGGATTTCATTGCACCTATTTATTGCGGAGTTATCCTCTCCATGTAACAAGGTGTTCGTTAAGCTATGTTTATCCACACCATATAAATAACTAGGCCCAAGTTATTTGGGGGCCTCGTTAGGCTTGCTAATTTTATAGGTGTTCAACCTAATGTTGTTCAAGTTGGCATGCCCCGTAATAAGGTGGCCAAGAATTGTGTTGTATAGATAAGTCGACTGTTGGGGAGTTGATCACCCCGTTGGGTCGTATGGAGTTAAAGGTCAAGATGTATACAATGCATTGCAACAACTTCCTAGGTCACCATGTAGTAGGTTAAATCATTATATAACCAATAAACCTTGAATTACAATTACAAAACCATGCACTAATATCCCACATGCAGATATATAATAGCATATTGTGGCATATATAATGAAATTTGTGACAATGTAAATATGAAGTAAAGGTGTCCAAAGGAAACCCTCCTCCAAAAAAAGTGTGTCAACCTTTCTTGAGGGCCCCACCAACAAATATTGGGGCCCACCTTTCCATTTATGAGTGACAAAGACTAGCGTTCAGATTTTTTTTTACATTTTGCCAATTTTTTCACTTTTACCACGTGTCACATCTCGATTAGATAGTTGACCAAGTTTCACCCATTTTTTCCAAAATTTGACCTATGATATATTTCACATATGAGATCCATTTTTTGAGTTCTTTATATCAACATAAATCTCTCAATATGCTCTTTAGAGTTGTAATGGTTTAGGGATATTTAGGGATAATCTACACTAAGAATATCCTCCAAATCACTACTTCCACGACCTCTGCTCCTATATCTACCTCGGAATCTACCTTCATTATTATGCACTTCCATAGGCTAGGATTCTTATACCCAAGAGTTTCTTGCCTCCACAATTTTTGTGATCTAGGCTCACAAGCCTCATGAATTTGATGTATCAATCGAACTCCTTCATATTATGGGTGTGCGTATCATAGATTTTATAATATATAGATAAATTATTCATCATCGCACACTCCAAGAGAGGGTGATACCATACATCATGATTTTTGTGGTAAATATCACAATATTGTAATAGTTCACATATAATCCTACATAGACACTTATCCCTTGTATGTCCCTAAACATCAAAATTAGTGCACCATAACCTGATGCACATCTCATATGTTGTTTCATAGATATTATTCAATTTTTGGCCATATATATTATTTATGCCTCCAAAAATGGGCTTAATCTAGTATGAACGCTCCCAACCACTTCAGCACGTAGAGATGATTTGAAGGCCTTACAAGGATCCTTATACATCTTATGTGATAAGGTCCTTTAAAATGGAGTCAATAAACCTCCAAAAAACCACTTTGAGTGTTGAATTGGATGAATATCCTATGATAATTTGGACAAGATAGTTTTAAAATGCACATCATACTCCCTCACACTTTAAGATAGAACCTATTTAATTTCCTTGATCTCACTAATACTTTATTTCTGAAACTATTGAATGTGAAATTAAGCTAAAAATATTGTGCACAAAGTGTCATAATCCACCGCAATCTAGTGTGGATCATACTTTCTATACCAATTATGTGTGTTCCCTTGAAGTGTGGTGGAAAAATGACTTTCTTTTCTATCAAGATTTGTAATCCACTTTGTTCTCCATAGCAATTCACACTTATGTGCGTGCTCATCTACATACTCCACCTCTATATATTTTGGAAAGTGAAGAGACATATCAAAGTAGACTTGAGGTGTATGTTGTTATGGTGTCTCGATGAGGCTAGTTCAGAGGTTTTTATGGACCCTTAATTTTCTTAGGAGTAGACCCGGATCCTAAACCCCCACTAGGATTTCATCTGGTTGGTGGATTACCTAAGTTTCTTAAGCCTCCTATACCACCCGTTATGGCACTCGGGTCCCGTAGATTAAATTTTTGTGTCCCGAGTTTTGTACTAAACTGGACACCCATTTTCTGTGATATCAAAACACCTATAGGATTACTTCAAATAGTTTACATGCCAACACTTTTTCCCGATGAAGTGCCTATAAAGACTCATCCAAAGGTACTCTTAGAAGGTGTTACCTATTGTGTTGTTACGTGCATGGTCCTAATTTACTATGTTTCTTGGGTTGAAACTAAAATATGCCTACTTATATCTCCTTCCCAACATGGGGATGTTGTTTACTTTCCTTCACTACACTTTCCTTCAACAGATCCCTCTAGATCTCGAGCAGTTTACACAAGGGAAAAGTAGCCGAGGTTGGGTTAGATGCACACCTACGGTTCTCATTCTCTCATTTGATGTGATCTCATCATAAGTCGATGGGGTCTCTCTACTGCACTTTCCCATCATCAAGATGACATGATACTATAGCTCCGCATCTTCCACAGGGGTCTCCAAACCTTCGCTAGTCTTCATTATTCTTAATAGTAGCACTACGTCAATTTTTCTCTATCATGCTTCATTATACTTGATTTGCCTTTCCTCTCTCTGCCTTTCTTCTCGCTAGGATTACCATCATCCTTCTCCATACCTACTCTTGTCCCTACATGTGGTGGGGCTTTAACTAGCCATAGGTAATCTTTCCAATCTCAATTATATCATCAAGAGCTTGATTGCTAAGTGTATCGCATGCAAGTAGGATCTTTTGGACTCACACAAGAACTTGAGATTTACTTCCTCTAGATAGGAATATGTGGAAATTGCATACTCCAAATTACATTTGCATAATACACCTTCCAAATAATGATCCAAATCTCTGATACACATATTAGTTGCATAAAAAGAGTTTAATAGTCTTGCTGCATCCAAGCTTTCGTTCATGGGAAAAAAATTCTAATTGATGTGTAAGCTACCAACCACTAGTTTAAATCTACTTGGAAAAATATTAAAAATGTATCATACAAGTACTCATAAATATTATCTTCTATATACTTGCATGCATTAAAATCAAGGTGAGTGCTATATCTTTGTATAAATGCATCTTGGTCACCTTTTACCCATCTTTCAATACTCTCTAAAGATAGTCAATATGCCATATGCATGCAACATCATAACAGAAAATTGAAAAGAGATCCCGGAAATGGAGCCAAAATGTAGTCTTTTATTTACCCAAACCAGAGCTATGTGCATTTTCCCTTCATCCCGAGAAACTTGAAAGCTCACCGAAGTGTGTGCACCACTAGGTCCCTCCCTTTTTTACTAGAACATTAGCATGTATAGCTACCATATTCATAATCAAAATGTTCATTCATGCATAATAATCCCCATAAAAATGGAAATTGGAAAAACATATAATAAGGAAGATACTTAATCAATGTAAACATGAAATAAGATCAACTACATCATTAAGACACCATCTTTAGACATATCAACTATCATTATCCAACCACAAGTATCCATTATAAACTAGAATTCATTACATCACAAGAGTTGAATACATATAACATTCATTACAATAGTGCACAAGACCATGCACGTAAACACAAAACCCTAAATATGTGTCAAAATAGCATAAATATGCTCTTTGAATTGCGTTCCTTCAAGAAAGACATATAAAAATATATAGGGGTGGGGACTTTCCCTTCACCACCCATGCACATTCCTAATAATATGCGTTCTCACAAAATAACTTGAATGTTTTTTCTCCTATGCTAATAATAGATTATCCTAAATATAAGACTTGCTTTAATCCTATTATTATCTTGACTCATGCATGGTTATTTTCTCTTCCTACATGTGATTTTCCCGTTATATCCCTTGTTTGGCTAGTAATTCATCATGTTTTTATCCTTTTCTTGGTCATCACTTAAACCCTACTTTTCCTATTTTTATCCCTAATCCTGAAATGAATTATTCCTTTTTCTTTTACATATATGGGTAAGTGCACGAAGTTGGTGGACAATTCTGTGGACATAAAAACCCAAAATAAAGGTACCGTGATCACGGTTTTAAAACCACGATCGCGGTTCTTGAATTCTAGGTTCGGTAATTCTTGAACCTAAAGCTGCTAGCGGTTATAAACCACGATCATGGAACTCTGAGACAAAATTTAACAGTCCCACGACTCATTATTTTCCTCATTTTTCATTTCGAACCGTGACTTTTCCTAAACGTTTTTCACTCGTGCTTTCAATACTATCTCAAAATTGCTCATCGGACTTCTGGATAGCGATAGATTCAACCATGCCACCAAGACGAGGAGGTAAGTCCCCGATTGTAATCATTTTTTTGCATTTTAGGTTTTTTTGCATTTTCATGGGTTTTTTGAAATGTTTGTTTATGTATACAATTTTCTTGTTTTATCAGTTGGTCGGCAAGCTCGAAATCGTGCAAACCGTCAAAACATTCCTCAAAACCCTCCTCCAAACATAGATCCGCCTCCTGTGGCTCCTTCTATCCCCACTGAGCCAACAGGAATGCAAGATAATATCATTGGAAGAATCCAAGAAAATAAAATTGTCATTGAGAACCTAATTCAAACTATAAGACAAAATCATGCTACAAATCCATCCCGCATGACTTTAGCCAATACATTGCAAACATTGATTGGTGAAGTCGAGTTTGCAACCAACCAAATACATAGATGGAACACCTTTAGAAGTGACTATAGGTGGTGGTATGCGGATAAACTATCCCATGCGGCCGTCAAAGACAAAAAAATGGAAAAGACCTCATTTGTGCATTATTTACCAACCCTAGAACCAATGCCCCCTGCAGCTTACTTACAAACAGCTTCCCGAATCCATTGGTGCCATGATGATAGAATCAAAAAGAATTTTGGGACCGATGGTGGATGGTTTTGATTATCCACCATGCAACAACAATTAGGTTCCTCTTTACTTTTTGAAGAAATTATATTGTGAGTTCATGCTCAATGAGGTCCCAAATTATTTTGACTTTTCAGACTTTTTTGGTCGAGGAGGTGGCTCTGCACAGAGCAGACCTGGTGCACGCGTAGGTCAGCCTAGGATCCCCATGCCCCAAAACCCCCACTGCCTTCAATTATCCCTCCTATAGTGAAGGAGGTTGTGGAGATTGATACATTACATGCATTAAGGGAGCTCACTGACACTCTCACCCAGCATAGCACCCAGATTGCATCTGGTGATGTTGGTGGAGGTGTCAGTTCTAGTGCACCACACCACTGTGGATCATGTGGTGCCGTATGCACTACAGGTGAGACATCATTTGCTGGTTCACAGGATTTCTTTTCTATAGATGAGATGTTTGGGAAATGTTTTGGAACTGAGCCACCGATATTAGTCTTTCACGGGTAAATTTTAAATAAATTTAAATAATATATATATGTACAATAGTTTAATTCACATGTTTGAGATATTGATATATATATATATATATATATATATATATATATATTTGATTGTCGTCATGTACATACATGTAAAAACTAATTTTTATTTTATTTTAAATAGCAAGAGCCGGTGAAGGAAACATCTGGGTGTCGACATGCTATTTCTACTACGGTGGGCGTGTTTCAAACGTAAGTTTCAAGTTGTCAAACTTACATTTTTAATAAATAATTTAATTGCACTAGATTATTATTATAATTTGTTTCACGTGTATGTTGTACATGTATTAATATTTTCTCTTTTATACACGGAGCACAGGCGGGTCATCATCTCTGCTCGGGGCGAGGCTACTAAGCATGCCTCACATGAGTTTTACGCAGTTAGTTACAAATCTCTTTAGACTTTGTTTCTAATTCTTGGACCTTTTTACATGAGTTTCACTTTCTTATACTCAACCTATATATTATTTCCAGAGGAAATGCCCATTCATTGATATAACTAGCCATGTATGTAATCATATATTGGTTTTACATGTCTTGAGTACCACCACACAAATAACTCCTAAAAAATCAAGTAACACCTATGAAACAAAGAACATATAAGCAAGATGAGTCATGATATATCTACACAAAATATTCTAAGAAATAAATAATTACAAGGAAAATCTATACCTACACGAAAACACCCTGAAGTGTAGCTTAGGTTGGTAAAAATGAGGGTCCTTGAAATAAGACCATATGAGCTACCCAAATTACAATGAAACTCTCCAAAAGTAGAGAACATGAGAAAAACCAATGCGAAAAACTCCTTTGATTTAGAGAAAAGAAGAAAGGATGGATAAAATGATCCCTCAAAAGATGACTATGGGTTACCTTGATTAAATACAAAAATTTGTCAAAATCTTATGAAGATAGATGGCCTTTGTGCTAACATTTATAGATCCTATGTATTTAGCCTAAATAGAAGATAAAATAATAACATTTTTATTCTTTCTTGACTAACTAAATATTGATTTGTACATGTTTTTTGTATAGCTTATGACTGCTAGAGAGACTCCTCCATATATGCAGACTATGGAGGTCTGTTGTAGATACTTCCATAATTTTTTAAATTTGTTAAATTTTGGAGGTTCATTATTTCTTATTAAAGTTTGTTGGTTTGAAAATCTATCTCTTGGGCAGATCTATGGATAAACGAGCAAACAGTGTGTAGGGCATAGCCCCTCTTTGAGTCAGCAAAGTGAAATTGGTTTATTGCTATTCCACCGGCGGGAATGCGTGCAAGTCTCACAATATTCCACCTTCGGGGGTTTGGGATCTCATCCCAGTAGGGGTATTTCCAACTATGAAAAGAAAGGAATGGAAGAGAGGATGAAGAGAGATCAAGTCGAAGGGAGAAAAGAAATGAATTCCAAAGCAAAAAGGTCAGAGGGTTTATGTTTTGGGATTGGTAGTAAACAGAGCCAAACCTACTTGCATAAATGAATAAAGCAATACAGATGAATAAATGACAAAAAAGTAGAGATAGATCCAATAGAATAAACGCATAGATCTGACATAAGAAAGATCAGATGCCCATAACACGCATATTCAGCACAAAGTCTTAATATTTGTATTAATATTTTCTTCTGTTACAAAAAGTACAAATCCTTTTCTTCCCACTTCTATTTTTCATCTAAAAAATATCCACACCTGAATACAACAAGTATTCAAGTATATATAGAAGGAGAGAAGAAAAGAAGACAAAAGAAAACCAACCACCTAATTACAAAAATATCTTACAATAGATTACAAAGCCATTTGTTGACTTTTGACAACTTTAGTGGATGACATCATCCCATGGTGCAACATGGATGATGTCATCATTTGTGTCAACACACTTTAGATAATTTACAAGGAGAAAGTCGGGAAGAAGGAAACTATTCATCATCGTCCCGCGGCTGAAAGGGGGTATCCTGTTTTTGCTGCTCGGGTGACGAGATGTGGAACTGGGCACGGTACTCCATGAACTTGCTGATCATGGGTTGAAGTTGATCCTCGGAAGGATCCTTGTGTCGATCACTGATAGCTTCGCAAGTCTCCCACTCATCTATGAGCTTTTCTAGGAGTTTGGAATAATCATTCTCTAGCCTCTATCAGGTACCCAATGAAGTCACGACATGCCAATAGGTTGTTGATGGATTCGGTGTCGAACGTGACCTCTGGGTCCCATTCCTGTGAAACGATCTCCTTGAAGATCTGAATAGTTTCCTCAACCTTTCTTAAGGCAAAAGAAGAAGTGAGCAAGCCTGGAGACATTCTTAGGACAATCTATTCCATTTGATGCATTGCATCTAGGGCTTCCTCTTTTACTTTATCGATCTTCTCAAGGACGAACTCCAGCTGATCCACCCGATAATCCAGAGTAGAAAGGATTTTGTTGAGGGCTCTGGGGTGTCCAAAGATGCTGAACTTGACCAGATCTTCGACTGAACAGTCGAGCATTTTTTGAAAGGTCTCGTGCTGCATCCTGACATGATCCAGCTCTTCGAAGATGGGTCCTGCTATCACCTGGAGTTCTCTGTTTGTCCGATTGATGTTCTGATATAACCCGGTGAACTTAGCGATCACTCCCTCACTTTCTTTGAGGATTTGGCTCCTCCAGGTGGAAACTGCCATGCCCTGCTCACCGATTTTGGCATATTCATTGATTTTATCCTGACTCAGAGGCTCAGGAGTTTCGGCGGCAGTTGTAGGAGGCACACTACCCATTTTCTGCAAGGCGTGGAGAAGATGTTTATTTTGCTCCTTTAGCAGCCTTTTCTCTTCCTTTTCTTCCTGGAGTTTTTTGCAAAGGGCGTCAACTGCAGATAGGGCCTCTCCTTGTAGGCTTTCTGAAGATGTCCCCATTGTGACTTGAGTCACTGTATAATCTGTCGAAGACAGATCCTTTTTATCCTTCAAAGGATTGGGGTATGCGATCTCCATTACTCTCTCCTTGAAGAACTCGAGAGAAGTAGGTTATAGGCTTTTACTTCTTGATGGGATGATGGAGAAGTCCATCGGTGTGATGGGAACTTTCCTCTTTTGTTGACTCAGGTGCTAGGAGATCCAGGCTAGACTTATGGGAGAAGGACCAGAAATAGAAAAGGGAGTAGTTGCAGTAGTAGAAGGGAAAAACATGGAGACACTTAGAGGCGGCATTGAGAGGGAAGCCAAAAAGTGCTCACGGGAGGAAGAGATACTGCAGGGGAGGTAGACATAGGAATGGAAGGGAGCTGAGAGATGAGGGAAGAAATGGTGGGGGACAGCTCCGTGAGAGAAGAGAAGATGGATGATGAAGAAGGGGGAATAGTAGAAGAAGGGGGAGAGGACACGACCAAAGGAATGGTTACTTGGGTCACTCAAGGAGGGGAAGGAGGAGAAGGAGAAGGGATAGAAGGGACCTCAATAGTTACAAATGGGAAAGATCCTAAGTGGATGTGTATATTGGAACATCTTCTGTTGCTTCTTCTTCTAAGCTTTCTGGGATTTCAACCCATTCTTGTGAAGCGGAAGGAGGACTTTTAGGAGCTTCCTCTTGGGTAGAACTTGACTCACCCTCTTTACCTTTCCCCTTTCCCTTTGGTAGTTGTTTTGCCTAAGGAGGTGCATTGCCCAACGGAGATGTAGTGAAATAAACTCTGAGGTAAATGAGACCATTCATTCTGCACCAATGCTCTATTCTTCGCATATTTTCCTTGACCATTTCCTCTATTGTCTGAGGAGCTTTGTTTCTGTCAATCATGGCGAAAGGCCAATCGTCCCCACCCGTGTCAAGGTACACTTGATCAACTTCTTGCTCAATGGTTTGATAGCCTTTTGGGACGATGGCCACACCGTACTGGATGATTTCGGTAAAGGCCAAGTGAGAATTATCCTTCCTCCTAAGCTCGACCTCATGATATATGTCGATATAAATGTCTTCAATCTGAGGGATGTGGATCGGATCGAGTTTGGCCCTAGGGAGAAAATTCCTCGGGTCAAAAGTGGGCCTTGCTGGGAAGTTATGCTTTAGATTTAGCAGCTCCAGTTCTGCAAACATATCCTTCGCTTTGTGGTGGGAGAGACAAGTATACCTGCCCACTGTGAGGGGGAAAGGAGTTCCACCCTTCTTTCTCTTGAGACACTTTTCGTGGTAGGTGATAAGTTGTCTTGACAGCTCCAACAGGATCAACTTGGGGCCGGCATATCTCGGCAGTTTGGTTGGTTCCCCCAAGAAGTTAACTGCCCTCAGATAAGTGAAGGTGGGGAATTGAGTGAACAGGGCCCCCCATTTCTCTGTGGCTGTGACGATGCTCTTGGTCGTACGACCGTGAGTCATATTTGGCCTTAGAAGACAGATGATGCCGTAGAAGAAGGCATCGTTGATCTTTGTGAACTGGGGATGTTATTTTCCAGATTCAGTTCTGGATAGTATTCATATATTTTAACTTGGGGCCAAACCCCACACCGCATCAAAGCTAGATAGTCTCTTTCTGAAGCCGCAACATAAACTACGTAGGAGTTCATATAGAACCTCCCCATTGTGGTAAGTTGTTGGAGCTGCTCAGATATGGTGCTTGCTTATGATCTCCGCCCACTCAAAGCGTTGATCTGGCACATTTTTGTTCATCGTTTCTAAGTACCTCAGCATCCACTTGTGAAAGTAGTGGGCATCAGGAAGCCCAAACACTCTGCTCAGGAATGTGATTGTGTCACTGAGTTCCTCTGAAAAGTCACTTCGATGAATGACTTGTGGCCATCTGGTCACCACCTTCTTGTTCTTCAGGTATACTTCATTCATCAACTGCATACACTGATCCTCATTGTCATCCCAAGCTTTGATGCAATCTTCCTGGCTTACGGCCACAAAGTGCCGGTGATGAGGAATGCCGAGCATTATTTCAAAGTGTCGGGTAGTGAGGTTGATTATGACCTCGCCCTTCTCATTATGGACACATCTTGTGTCTTTGTTGTAGCAGCGGGCTACTACCATCATAAACTCATTGTTCACGGCACTAACTGGGATCCCTCCAGCAAAATGCAACCCACTGCCCATCAGTTTGTCCATCCACGGACTTCCTGTGACCTTCCAAGTTCTGGCAGAAATCCTCCATATCAATGTGACCAAGTTCTGAGTCTCTGATATCTAGGTCACACTCTGCCTGGGATTCGGGCATCCTGACCCTCTGATATTTGTACTTCATTTCTTCTTCTGTGAGCTTGGCTTTGCCCTTAGATTTGGTAGGTCTCTTGCTTGATGTTGACATATGTAACTCTGAACTTAGTTGCTGATCTGCAAGAAGAAGAAGTGAAACCCAACGTAAGAAAGTCATATTAGCTGTTTGATCTTCCATTAAAGCATTAACAAAAGAAAGAGTTAGTGATTTTAAGGTCTCAGGGCGCAGGGCGCATGAACGCCGTAGAGTCAGGGGCTAAATATCATGGTGCACACAAAAAGGTGCTGCAAAGGACAAATCAGCGCCAAAGGACGCAGGGTTAATGGATACTGTAGGTTACATTTTTGTTGTTGCAAGTAGAAGTGCGCCTACGCCATATGTATGCATTTTATAGCGGGCGCTGATATTTTTCATGTTACACGGGTACAGGATGTGCCAAAGGGTGCAGGTTTAATGCGTGTAACATCATTTTTTCATCCGCCAAAGGGAACTTGGCACGGCGCATGGAAGGTCTACATAACATGATGTTGTTGTAATAATAGATGCACCTGCGCCATTTACAGTTTTGCACTTGGCGCAAACAGAGTTGGTGTTGCATGGATGGAGGGTGCGCCAATGGCGCAAGTTTTAACAATGCAACACATGAGATTGGTGCACCAAGTAGGGCGCAGGGAAAGTGGGTGCAACAAGCGAGGGAAGTGCACCTTGAGGGCGTAGCTGTTCTTTATGTAACAGGCATGGTAGATGCACCTTGGCGCGACTGTATATCATGTTGCAGGGGTGGCAGATGCGCCAAAAGAGAGAAAAATTACAGTTACTTTTAAGCTTTGATTCTTTCTCTGAGGGGTTTACATGTGGTTTAAGCTTCTTTTGCAGGGTTCCTTGGGTGGTGAAGAAGCTTAATCAAAGGGGTCCAAGCAATTTCTTTACGAGACAGTCCTCTTTACCAGCAGATCTGGAAAGAGGGGGAAGCACATGGGGAAGGACAGATAAAACAGTAAGGGGGAGGGTTCCATGGTTCACAGATTTATTCCATCCAATCTCCACAAACAAGCAGCCAAAAACCAAAAAACACAAAACACAAGAGCAATAAGGACCTCTTACCAGGATTATATAATGTGAGAGGTGTGAAACTGGGTCCACGACGTGATTCGATAATGACAGGTGTACACTGACAGGTGCAGAGGAAAAGAATAATCACGTGATTTTGTCTGATGAAAATGACAGGGCAGATGCACCTATATATAGGCAAGGTGGTAATAAATGTGCCAACCACTTTTTCAAGTGGCGCGCCAAAACACCTGTCGACAATGGAAAGGATGCACCCTTTGGCGCACCAAAACACCTGCCAACATGAAGTTATGTGCACCTTTGGCGCACCAAAAGTGTTGTCAACATAGAAATACGTGCGCCCTTGGCACACCAAAATGTGGTGCAACAAAAGTATTGTTGACATGAAGGTGCATGCGCCTTGGCGCATGCAAGAAAGGTGCAACATAGTGAGGTGCACCAAAAGGTGTGTTGACACTTCGAACCGTGCGCCGAAGGATTTAAAGGGGTGCATGAACACTTTATGTTGCATAGAGATTATGTGCACTGACCAAAAAAGACCAAAAATGGCTAAGTTTGGAAAACCAGATTTCTCGGGAAGGGATTTTGCAACGTTCCGAATGCAAGGAGTCCCTGACGAGGGACCGGAACAAAATTTGGTAGGGTTATCTGTAAAATTGCCCTTGCCAATTTTACGGGATAACAGCTGGCTCTTTCTGGGGACTATCTCTGAGTGAACCTTAGGGGTAGAGAATCCCAGATCTCACATGCCTATCCATTGGGCAACAGAGTCAAAAACAAGGGAGACCGGAAAGGGAAACACACAACCAACAAAAGCAAACACACGACAAAAAAACACACAATTAAGCAAATCTGTATAAAGAAGAGAGCAAGCTCTACTTCCTGAAGATTTTCAGATGCTACCCACTATAGGGAAGCGGGAGCTCAGTTCCATCCAGATACGAGAGATAGAAACTATTCTCTCCGTTGAGCTGCTTGATCTTGAAAGGCCCTCTCCACAGGGAATCAAACTTTCCATGCATGCCCTTTGGCTCTCTTCATTTTTCCCACAAAAGGATGAGGTCTCCCACCTGGAAACTTCTCTGCTTAGCTTTTTTATCGAACAATCTTTTGACCTGATTCTGATGTTCGGTGATCTTGTCGACCACCCTTACTCTTTTTCTTCGAGCTCACATATACATGATCCTCTTTTCAAGGGAATTTTGAAAAGTCTCATCTTTGATTGCCCATGCCAAGCGCAGAGCAGGGAGTTCAGCGGAAATGGGAAGCTCGGCATCGGTGCCATATAACACTTGAAAAGGTGACATACCGAGAGATCTCTTGGGAGTAATGCGGTCTAGCCCACAAAGCGTCGTATAAGGACTTGTGCCACATTCGTTGATTCTCATCCACTAGCTTTCGTATGATGGTTACTAAGTTTTTGTTACTAGATTCTGCCTGACCATTTCCCTGAGGGTAATAATCTGAGGTGTGAGCCAAAGTTATTCCGTATTCATAGAAAAAACCAACAACTTCTTAAGAAGAAAAGTTGGAAGCATTATCAGCAACAATCTTGTTTGGAATGCCAAACCTGACAATGATATTTTCTTTGATGAAACTGCAAACAACCTCGAAAGTGGCATGTTTGACAGGTATGGCTTCCACCCACTTAGTGAAGTAATCTGTTGTTGTTAGGACATAACTATGTCCTGGCACTCGATTGAGGATTGAGTGCACCGATAAAATCAATTCCCCATTGCTTGAATGGTTCGTTGATGACGACCAACCTGAGGGGAAAAACAACCAACTTGGGCTTGCCGAAAACCGCTGGCAAGGCTCACACTTTGCCACCCAGGTAGCTGTATCTTGGAAAAGCGTCGGCCAATAGTACCTGGCCCGGATGATCTTGTGTGCCGTCACGGAAGAGGAGAAATGGCCCCAGCAGGCTGAATTATGAAAATTTTCGAGTAACTTCATCTACTGTGGCTTGTCAACACATCATAGAAAGACACCATCTATCCCACGTTTGTATAAACCGTCATTCCGCATTTACATATTTGGCTGCTCTGAGCTTTATAGTGCGCTTCTCCTTTGCAGTTAGGTGAGTTGGGCATTCACCGTAGGTGAGGAAGAAAGCAATATCGAATACCACTCATCACTGGTTGCGACGAATAGGACCATAGGCAGTGAATCGAGTCTCTCCAGCTGGCTTTGTGCTCCATTGGTGCAATCATCTTTTCCTCCGGAAACTTCTGACCCTTGGTTTTTGGCCATAAGTTGACATAAGCCTTTGCCTCTTACCAACTTAGTTGGTTTTATATCTAGATCGTACTCCTGGACCTTTGCAATCCAATTTCCTCACAAGCTTCCTAACTCCTGTTGAGTTAAAATTGACTTATTGTGTGTCAAGGACCAAAGCACCACTGTATGAGAATTTAAAATGTAATACCTGAAATTTTTGACTGCTTTGACAATGGCGAAGGCATGCTTTTCCAACTGAGACATTTTTAATTCGTGAGGCTTGAGGGGAGAGCTCATGAATGCAATTGGGGATTCAACATTCTCAGAATTATTTTGCATCAAGATGGCAGATACAGTATGCTCAGATGCATAGCTATACATGATAAAATCCTTGGAGAAATCGGGACATATCAGGACTGGTGCGTGAGCGACAGAAGATTTTATTTCATTGAACGACCTCTTCCCTTCTTCGCTCCATCGGAAAGTTGGTGACCCTTTCATCATGTCTAATATATGACGAGTCTTTTCAGCAAATTTGGGAACAAAGCGCCTGAGAAAGTTCACCTTTCCGAAGAAAGAGTGGACACCGGTCTTGCTTGTAGGTAAAGTAAGGCTCTAAATAGCCTTAACTCTTTCGGTATCTATCTTCGTCCCTTCTTTTCTAACATGTACTAGCAAATTTCCTTATGTGACTCCAAAACCAGAATTTTTTGGGTTCAGGGAAATCCCATGCTCTCGGCATCTGGTCAATACTTGCTCCAAATGATCACAATGATCATTTCGTTATTTAGAGAACACTATTAAGTCATCTAGATAAACCACAATGACCTTCTTCATCATACCTTTGAATGCCAAGTCCATGGCCCGTTGAAAAGTGGCAACAGCATTGGTCAGGCCAAAAGGCATCCTACTGTAGGCAAACGTGCCCCAGGGGGTAGTGAATGCTGTTTTAAATTGGTCTTCAGGTGAGACTTCAATCGATTGTAGCCTGAAAAACCATCAAGCATGGACAACATTTCTGATCCAGTTACTACTTGTAGAACTTGATCCATTATAGGAAGTGGGTAGTTGTCCTTTAAGGATGCCTGATTCAGCGTAGGACCATGCCAATACATCCATGTATTTCTTGATAGCTTGACAAACTTATGCTTCTCTTCAGGTGTGCAACATTTTCCGATGTTCACAAACTGTAGATGTTCTACTGAACCTAAATTAACCGGTTCGGTTTTTGGGGAGGAGCCAGTATCATCTCGCCTTTTCTTTTTTACAAAATGATCATGCCTATTGAACAACCACTCTAAAGAAACCAGGCCCTTTGGAATTTTATTTCCTTTGAGCTGACATATGTCGTCGTTCCTTGGATTCCCCATTTTGACCGGTGACTGATTCATGACACGTAGAAGTGGATCCTTCAAAGTGAAGTTCCTTAAAATTTTCCACCTTTTCTAGAAAGGAAATGAGTTGATTGTCATCATTGAATACTTGCCAATGCTGAGAATTGTCCGACACGCTTGGGCGGAAAACCACCTCAATGGTGTATTTGTCTATTTTCAAACCTGGGTGAGTTTGCATGAGGGATGCTTTGAAACAAATGACCAAGGAATCGGCCATGTCATTCTGAGCTCTTGGAATGGATTCTATTGAAAAAGCGTCAAATTCTTCGATGTTGTCCCATACCGCATTGTGGTAATGCCTGAGCCTCTCATTCTTCACTTGATATATCCTTTTGACTTGATTTACGACTAGCTCTACATCACCTTGTACTTTCAGATTTTTGATCCCTCTTTCCTTTGCGGCTTGCATGCCAAGTAGCAGAGATTCATACTCAGAAGTATTATTTGTGTTGAAAAACTGCAACTTGAAAGAGAGAGGAATAATCTCCCTTTCGGAGATATTAGCATGGCTCCGGTGCCACATCCACTAGTCACGCAGCTGCCATCAAACTGTAAAGTCCAGATCTTGTTAAGATCTTCTTCTTGGACGAGAACAACCATTTTGTCAGACTCGGTAGACAAGAAATCGTTCCCCATTCCTAATGATTCGAAAAGAATCTGGGCTTTGGGGTCCTCAGAGTTAGTAACCAAGTACTTCTTTTTTGATTCTGGCTTCAATGTCTGCATTACACCTTTGACGGGGATTCTAGCCTTAAACCAGTCCATATGAATCTCCCCACCACTTCACTTTGCAAAAACTTCTTCCCAAAGAAAAATTCCATAGGCTGTTGGAATGTCGGCAACGAGGACAGTCATTTTTACTCTTTTCTCTGGGAATGCCGCAAATGTGAACTGTGCATCTTTGATTTGACCAATCAATGGGACCTGCTTGGTTTCCAAGGAATAACATCTACCAAAAGGCTTGGTAAGGGTGAGGCCTAGAGCGTGGGTGACTTTTGCCGGCATGACGTTATCAGAAGCTCCAGAATCAATTATGCAGTTACTTAACTTGTGGCCATTGATTAGGAGGGAGAGGTAGAAAGGTTCTATCTTGCCTGATGCAGATGTTGAGGCAACATTTATGCGGGATGCAGGAGGAGTGGAAAGGATTCCTTTTAGGGAGATCTGGGGAGATATGACAGCTTGACTTTGAATATACTTGGTCAACCTTACAAGCTGTTCGGGGTTTGACTGAAGATACTCGGCTTCAGACATTTGGATCTTAGTCTTTTTAGCATGATCTATGATGTCAAACACGGCCAAGGGTTGCATTGGTGAAGGAATGAGTCCCTCACTTCACGATGGTAGGGTAGGATTACTGGTCTTCATGGAAATAGAAGAAGGCTGATTTGGAGGAGAGATGGGGGGAAAAGATTTCTTTGTAAAAGACTTAACAGGGGGTTGAGTAGGAAGAGGATTACCTCTTTTAGCAATGGTTGGAGGCGTGTTTGACACGGCCTTCTCTTTCCGCACATCGGCAGCGACCTCTGCCTCTTTTCCTTGTGAGTGGGTAAAAACAACATATGATTGTCCACTTGCATACCCTTGTGTACCCTCTTCTTCATCAGATTCTTCCTCATCAAATTCCATATACCCGATAGTAGAGTCATCAGTCGGTTCACCGACATCTTGATCATCTTCACCTTGAGACGAAGGTTCTTTGTAATTTTGTTCCTCTTCTTCGATTTTGACTAAAGCGTTGACCGGAGGAGCCTCAAGCGCCAACCACGGATTGCAGGCAAGCACGGCCTTTGTGGAACATTGTTGGAAACGAAATTCCTCCGTGGGATATCCCAGTATGAGGAACTGGGGGAAGCTTGGGCTAACTACTTCTTTAATGTAAGTCATTCGCCATCTTTTGAAATGCCGGATCAGACGAAGTAGCGGGAGAAGGGCCCAAAGATTTAGGCTTGGATGATTCCCTTTTTAATTCGCCAGATATTAGCAAATTATCTTCAATTCAGATGGCAGCGGCCTGGGTGAGAATCAAGGTAGCTACTTGTTCTTGCAAGAGTAGGAAACTTACTTTCGAGCTCATCGCGTTCACAAAGAAACACTTCTGATTTTCCAGTGTTGGAAGCATAGCAATAGGGATATAGTTGATTAATGCATTGAACCTGGTGATAAAATCATGCATGGTCTCATTGGCCTCCTTTTTTAGGTGAGTGATCTGTGATAACAATGCAAATGCATCTTCCGAAGGCTTGTACCTGTCTTCAAAAGCATCCCGCAAGGTGGCCCAACTGGTAATAGATCCGGCCGGCAAATGTTGAAACCATTCTGACTGCGGGCCCTTGTAAAGTTTCCAGAAAAAGGTGAACTGACACATCTTCATGAGTCACATCTAGGATACTGCATGACATGATGAATGTAGATATGTGTGAATCTATGCTTTGGTTTCCGCTCCCATCAAATTTGGGAAAATTCTTTCGGTTTCCATGTGGGAGCGCGTGAACAGGATGCGGCAAGGCCAGGGGACCCATAGCATTTCCCCATGGTACCGCCATCTGGACGGGTGGAAAAAGAACACGGGCTGGAAGTATAGTTCCACTGAGTAGCAAGGCACTACAAAGGGATGTGGATGCCCCTTGCGAGAGATTCTTCCTTCATGGAGGTGAGACACTCCTGGATGACCGGTCAGCCGAGCTTAGTGATGAGAAGTGTGCTGGTGTAATACTGAAGTTATGCCTTTGAAGTAGATCGAAAGTAGGATCGACTTCTCCATGAGCTCTCCTGCTACGAGTAAATGGTTCACCTGCCAGTGTACCTTCCCGATTTGCAATATTGTGGAGCAGATTTAAAAACTCTTTTTGGTTGTACTTGCTGATTTTCTGATTTTTCTGACAAAAATCAGCAGCATGTACTTTTCTGAATATTAAAATTTTATCCCTCTTTCGAAAACCGATTACGATTTAATGACAAAGAACATCGAGGATAAAATAATGGTGAAGCTTAGTAAGCTGATTTTCAGATCTAGAGTTGACTTTTCAAAGAGTTTGAAAATTTTGGTAAATCACAAAACTCATATCTACGAAAAATACAGATTTTTATAAAAAGTCAGCAAAATGAAGATCTTCAACTAGGCCAGAACTATGGATCTCAGAAGAAAATTTTCAATTTGGATCACTTTTGCAAAAATTTTAGATTTTGAACAAAAGTTAAAATTTGCAAACAGGTAGTGATTTTTCTTATTTTTACTGATTTTTTATCATACCACCATCATAGATCTGATAGATTTGTTTGATCCCAGTGAGTTGCCAAAAATTTTTGGTTTGAAAATCTTTCTTTTGCGAAGATCTATGGATAAATGAGCCAACAGTGTGCAGGGCATAGCCCCTCTTTGAGTCAAAGAAAGCGGCTGGTTTATTGCTATTCCACCAGCAGGAATCTGTGCAAGTCTAACAATATTCCGCCTTCGGGGTTTGGGATCTCATCCCAGTAGGGGTATTTCCAACTGCAAAAGAAAGGAATGGAAGAGAGGATGAAGAGAGATCAGTGCGAAGGAAGAAAAGAAATGAATTCCAAAGCGAGAAGGGCGAGGGTTTATGTTTTGGGATTGGTAGTAAACGAGCCAAACCTACTTGCATAAACGAATAAAGCAATACTTGATGAATAAATGACAAAAAGTAGAGATAGATCCAACAATAAACGCATAGATCGACATAAGAAAGATCAGATGCCCATAACATGTATATTCAGCACAAAGTCTTAATATTTGTATTAATATTTTCTTCATTACAAAAGTACAAATCTTTTTCTTCCCACTTCTATTTTTCATCTAAAACATATCCACACCTGAATACAACAAGTATTCAAGTATATATAGAAGGAGAGAAGAAAAGAAGACAAAATAAAACCAACCACCTAATTACAAAAATATCTTATAATAGATACAAAGCCATTTGTTGACTTTTGACAACTTTAGTGGATGACATCATCCCATGGTGCAACATGGATGACATCATCGTTTGTGTCAACACACTTTAGATAATTTACAAGGAGAAAGTCGGGAAGAAGGAAACTATTCGTCGTCGTCCCGGCCGGCTGAAAGGGGGTATCCTATTTTTTGCTTGCTCGAGTGACGAGATGTGGAACTCGGGCACGGTACTCCATGAACTTGCTGATCATGTATTGAAGTTGATCCTCAGAAGGATCCTTGTGTCGATCACTGATAGCTTCGCAAGTCTCCCACTTGTCTATGATATTTTTCTGGGAGTTTGGAATAATCATTCTCTGCCTCTATCAGGTACCCAATGAAGTCACGACACGCCAATAGGTTGTTGATGGATTCGGTGTCGAACGTGACCTCTGGTCCCAGCCCCTGTGAAACGATCTCCTTGAAGATCTGAATAGTTTCCTCAACCTTTCTTAAGGCGAAAGAAGAAGTGAGCAAGCCTAGAGACATTCTTAGGACAATCTGTTCCATTTGATGCATTGCATCCAGGGCTTCCTCCTTTACTTTGTCGATCTTCTCCAGGATGAACTCCAGCTGATCCACCCGATAATCTAGAGTAGAAAGGATTTTGTTGAGGGCTCTGGGTGTCCAAAGATGCCGAACTTGACCAAATCTTTGACTGAATAGTCAAGAATTTTCTAAAAGGTCTCGTGCTTACATCCTGGCATGATCCAGCTCTTCAGAGATGGGTCCTGCTATCACCTGGAGTTCTTTGTTCATCCGATTGATGTTCTGATATAACTCGGTGAACTTAGCGATCACTCCCTCGCTTTCTTTGAGGATTTGGCTCCTCCAGGCGGAAACTGCCATGCCCTACTCGCTGATTTTGGCATATTCATTGATTTTATCCTGACTCAGATGCTTAGGAGTTTTGGTAGCAATCGTAGGAGGCGCATAGCCCATTTTCTGCAAGGCGTGGAGAAGATGTTTATTTTGCTCCTTTAGCAGCCTTTTCTCTTCCATTGCTTCCTAGAGTTTTTTGCAAAGGGCATCAACTGCAGATAGGGCCTCTCCTTGTAGGCTTTCTGAAGATGTCCCCATTGTGACTTGAGTCACTGTATAATATGTCGAGGATAGATCCTTTTTATCCTTCAAAGGATTGGGGTATGCGATCTCCATTACTCTCTCCCCTGAAGCACTCTGAGAGAAGTGGGTTATAGGCTTTTGCTTCTTGACCCCTTTTGATGGGATGATGGAGAAGTCCATCGGTGTGATGGGAACTTTCCTCTTTTCTTTGACTCAAGTCTTTGGGAGATCCAGAAATTTGACTTATGGGAGAAGGACCAGAAATAGAAAAGGGAGCAATGAAGTAGTAGAAGGGAAAAACATGGAGACACTTGGAGGTGGAATTGAGAGGGAAGCTGAAAAAGTGCTTACGAGAGGAAGAGATACTTTGCAAGGGAGGTAGATATAGGAATGGAATGGAGCTGAGAGATGAGGGAAGAAATGGTGGGGGACAGCTCTGTGAGAGAAGAGAAGATGGATGATGAAGAAGGGGGAATAGTAGAAGAAGGGAGAGGACACGACCAAAGGAATGGTCGCTTGGGTCACTCAAGGAGGGGAAGGAGGAGAAGGAGAAGGGACAGAAGGGACCTCAATAGTTATAGTTGTGGCAACATCCTGAGTGGATGTTCCTATCGAACATCTTCTGCTGCTTCTTCTTCTAAGCTTTCCAGGATTTCAACCCATTCTTGTGAAGCAGAAGGAGGACTTTCAGGAGCTTCCTCTTGGGTAGAACTTGACTCACCCTCTTTTCCTTTCCCCTTGCCCTTTGGTAGCTATTTTGCCCAAGGAGGTGCGTTGCCCAACGGAGATGTAGTGAAATCAACTCCGAGGTAAATGAGACCATTCATTCTACACCAATGCTCTGTTCTTCGCAGAGTTTCCTTGACCCTTTCCTCTATTGTCTGAGGAGCTTTGTTTCATCAATCACGGCGAAAGGCCAATCGTCCCCACCCGTGTCAAGGTACACTTGATCAACTTCTTGCTCAGTAGTTTGATAGCCTTTTGGGACGATGGCCACACCATACTGGATGA
Source organism: Taxus wallichiana var. yunnanensis (assembly GCA_018340775.1). Lineage (NCBI taxonomy): Eukaryota > Viridiplantae > Streptophyta > Pinopsida > Cupressales > Taxaceae > Taxus > Taxus wallichiana. The sequence goes on from CM031241.1 coordinate 745,969,713, forward strand.
TTTCGGCCAAGGCCAAGCGGGAATGATCCTTCCTCCTGAGCTCGACCTCATGATATATGTCGATATAAATGTCTTCGATCTGAGGGATGTGGATCGGATCGAGTTTGGCCCTGGGGAGACAATTCCTTGGGTCGAAAGTGGGCCTTGCTGGGAAGTTATGCTTTAGATTTAGCAGCTCTAGTTCTGTAAACATATCCTTCGCCTTGTGGTGAGAGAGACAAGTATACCTGCCCACTATGAGGGGGAAAGGAGTTCCACCCTTCTTTCTCTTGAGACACTTTTCATGGTAGGTGATAAGCTGTCTTGATAGCTCCAACAGGATCAACTTGGGGCCGGCATATCTTGGCAGTTTGGTTGGTTCCCCCAAGAAGTTAACTAGCCCTCAGATAAGTGAAGGTGGGGAATTGACTGAACAAGGCCCCCCATTTCTCTGTGGCTGTGACGATGCTCTTGGTCGTACGACCGTGAGTCATATTTGGCCTTAGAAGACAGATGATGTCGTAGAAGAAGGCATCGTTGATCTTTGTGAACTGGGGGATGCTATTTTCCAGCTTCAGTTCTAGATAGTATTCATATATTTTAACTTGGGGCCAAACCCTGCACCGCATCAAAGCTGGATAGTCTCTTTCTGAAGCCGTAGCATAGACTACATAGGAGTTCATATAGAACCTCCCCGTTGTGGTAAGTTGTTGGAGCTGCTCAGATATGGTGCTGCTTATGATCTCCGCCCACTCAAAGCGTTGATCTGGCACATTTTTGTTCATAGTTTCTAAGTACCTCAGCATCCACTTGTGAAAGTAGTGGGCATCCGAGGCCCAAACACTCTACTCAGGAATGTGATTGTGTCACTGAGTTCCTCTGAAAAGTCACTACGATGAATGACTTGTGGCCATCTAGTCACCACCTTCTTGTTCTTCAGGTATACTTCGTTCATCAACTGCATACACTGATCCTCATTTTCATCCCAAGCTTTGATGCAATCTTCCCAGCTTACGGCCACAAAGTGTCGGTGATGAGGAATGCCGAGCATTATTTCAAAGTGTCGGGTAGTGAGGTTGATTATGACCTCGCCCTTCTCATTATGGACACATCTTGTGTCTTTGTTGTAGCATGGGCTACTACCATCATGAACTCATTGTTCACGGCACTAACTGGGATCCCTCCAGCAAAATGCAACCCACTGCCCATCAGTTTGTCCATCCACGGACTTCTTGTGACCTTCCGGGTTCTGGCCCAGAAATCCTCCATATCAATGTGACCAAGTTCTGAGTCTCTGATATCTAGGTCACACTCTGCTGGGATTCGGGCATCCTGACCCTCTGATATTTGTACTTCATTTCTTCTTCTGTGAGCTTGGCTTTACCCTTAGATTTGGTAGGTCTCTTGCTTGATGTTGACATATGTAACTCTGAACTTAGTTGCTGATCTGCAAGAAGAAGAAGTGAAACCCAACGCAAGAAAGTCATATTAGCTGTTTGATCTTCCATTAAAGCATTAACAGAAGAAAGAGTTAGTGATTTTAAGGTCTCAGGGCGCAGGGCACATGAACGCTGTAGGCTGCGCAGGGCTAAATATCATGGTGCACACAAAAAAGGTGCTGCAAAGGACAAATCAGCGCCAAAGGACGCAGGGTTAATGGATACTACAGGTTACATTTTTTGTTGTTGCAAGCAGAAGTGCGCCTACGCCATATGTATGCATTTTATAGCGGGTGCTGATATTTTTCATGTTACATGGGTACAGGATGTGCCAAAGGGTGCAGAGTTTAATGCGTGTAACATCATTTTTTCATGCGCCACAGGAACTTGGCACGGCGCATGGAAGGTCTACATAACAGGATGTTGTTGTAATAATAGATGCACCTGCGCCATTTACAGTTTTGCACTTGGCGCAAACAGAGTTGGTGTTGCTTGGATGGAGGGTGCGCCAATGGCGCAAGTTTTAACAATGCAACACATGAGATTGGTGCACCAAGTAGGGTGCAAGGAAAGTGGGTGCAACAAGCGAGGGAAGTGCACCTTCAGGGCGTAGTTGTTCTTTATGTAACAGGCATGGTAGATGCGCCTTGAGCGCGACTGTATATCATGTTGCAGGGGTGGCAGATGCGCCAAAAGAGGAGAAAAATTACAGCTACTTTTAAGATTTGATTCCTTTTTCCCGAGGGTTTACATGCTTTTAAGCTTCTTTTGCAAGGTTACTTGGGTGATGAAGAAGCTAAAATAAAAGTTTCAAGCAATTTCTTTACGAGACAGTCCTCTTTACCAGCAGATCTGGAAAGAGGGGGAAGCACATGGGGAAGGACAGATAAAACAATAAGGGGGAGGGTTCCATGGTTCATAGATTTATTCCATCCAATCTCCACAAACAAGCAGCCAAAAACAAAAAAACACAAAACACAAGAGCAAAAAGGACCTCTTACCAGGATTATATAATGTGAGAGGTGTGAAACTGGGTCCACGATGTGATTCGATATTGTGAGTGTCTTGACAGTGTAGAGGAAAAGAATAATCACGTGATTTTGTCTGATGAAAATGATAAGGCAGATGCACCTATATATAGGCAAGGTGGTAATAAATGTGCCAACCACTTTTTCAAGTGGCGCACCAAAACACCTGTCGACAATGGAAAGGATGCGCCCTTTGGCACACCAAAACACTGCCAACATGAAGTTATGTGCACCTTTGGCGCACCAAAAGTGTTGTCAACATAGAAATACGTGCGCCCTTGGCGCACCAAAATGTGGCACAACAAAAGTATTGTTGACATGAAGGCGCATGCGCCTTGGTGCATGCAAGAAAGGCGCAACATAGTGAGGTGCACCAAAAGGTGTGTTGACACTTCGAACCGTGCGCCAAGGATTTAAAGGGGGCATGAACACTTTATGTTGCATAGAGATTAAGTGCGCCCGACCAAAAAAGACCAAAAATGGCTAAGTTCGGAAAACCAGATTTCTGGGAAGGGATTTTGCAACGTTTGAACGCAAGGAGTCCCTGACGAGGGACCAAAACAAAATTTGGTAGGGTTATCTATAAAATTTCCCTTGCCAATTTTATGGGAAAAACTCCTTTAATTTAGAGAAAAGAAGAAAGGATGGATAAAATGCTCCCTCAGAAGATGACTATGGATTACCTTGATTAAATACAAAAATTTGTCAAAATCTTATGAAGATAGATGGCCTTCGTGCTAACATTTATAGATCCTATGTATTTAGCCTAAATAGAAGATAAAATAATAACATTTTTATTCTTTCTTGACTAACTAAATATTGATTTGTACATGTTTTTTGTATAGCTCTTAAGTAGATTTTAATATTGATTTGTACATGTTTTTTGTATAGCTTATGACTGCTAGAGAGACTCCTCCATATATGTAGACTGTGGAGGTTGCTATAGATACTGCCATAGCATCTACAGATCCACTAACTGAGGTACACAATTTTTTAAATTTGTTAAATTTTGGAGGTTCATTATTTCTTATTAAAGTTAAATCTACAATATCAAATTTTTTAGGTATATATGTGAAATATTTAATTTGAAAATTAATTATTTGTATGTACAGCTTACCCCTCGTGAGTCTATTGTTGTCCCTACGACGCGTCAACAACAAATTGATAGGGATCATGACATTGCGGTAAGATTTCACATGCATTTTAACTAAATTGTACAAGTTTCTAAATTTTGAATGTATTTTAAAATTTTGGGTGTTAAAAACTTGTTGTTTATGAATGTGCAGGTTAGGTTGCAGGCATGCTTAGAGACACCTAGGACCACACGGATGAAATCCGTAGTGGCATCTCCCTCCACTACATCCCCAGGTCGTGGACGTGCTACTTCTAGCAGGGCGAAGAGAGGGAAGATGTTTCATGAGTAGATTTATAGTCCACCTGGATGACACATATGTGGTCATGAGTAGATTCACAGTCCATTGTATATATATATATATATATATATATATATATATATATATATAGCCTTTTGCGACCGCATGTGGTCCCATATGTACATTATGACACGTGCTTAGTTCAAGATGTATACATACATTATGAACTTATGTACATATATATATTCGAGACATGCACGTCTGGAGCACACTTTGTTTGATTCTTATATATATATATATATATATATATATATATCCATGTGTGTTGGTTAAATCATATTTATTTTGGTTATTTTGGTATTATTGAAAACTCTGAGAAAGTGGGTTTTGATCTCTGTTCGGTGGATTTAGTGTATTACTTCTAGTTATATATTTTCTAGTATCTTTCTGATTATTATTTGTGGTATATTTCACCATGGGCATTTTGAATTTTTATTTTTCAAACTAAAACAATATTGTTAGCTCTATTGCCAACTTAAGTATTAGTAACTAAAGCTTATTTGAGTTATGGTTCACATCCCTCCATCTTTTAACAACTCCCAAAATAATAATTCCATAACCTATGGATTTAATGGAATTCATCAATATCATCCTGTTGTATTTGGAAAAGTGTGCTTGAAACTCTGGTGTATTTGACTGTATCTTGATAATATTACAGGTATACCCAAAATTGGGTCTGCATTGTTTGTAACTTTTGTGTGTACATATGAGTTAATCCTTGAAGTAACTGTATTGATTTTCCAATCCTGTTCTTTTGTAACTCATAATAATCCTGAAATATTGTTAAATCTGAATGATATGTGGAGCTGTATCTTTATATTATTTTTATTTGCATCATAAGCTTGTACTGTTAGATGTGCATTACTGAAACATGTCATTATAGTTGCAATATTCTTCTTCCATATGAAACTAATACCATGAAACTACATTCTTTCAATTGCTAAAAGGATTTGAGATAAGGTTGATACAGTGACAAGAAGAGAGACAAAGAGATAGATGAAAATGATGGGTGAAGTAAAGAGTGACCATGGTTACAAAATTCCACATTGGATGGAGAAGTTAGTATCAGAGAGATAAGATGCTAGACTAAAGCAATTACAAGAAAGGATAAGAGAACAAGAACATATGTGAAAAATAGAAAAGATGATGGAAACAAGGAAGAAACGTAGAGAAAGATAATTTTGAAGGTTATTAGGCCTCATGAATCAGACTTGATATATATGGTGGAGAAGAAGAAGAACTAGCAGGAGATGTGATTCAAAGGTTGATAGAGCTTTAATGAGGTACAAGAGAGAGAGAGAGAGAGAGGAAAGAAGAAAGGAGGAAGAGAAGATAATTATGGTTTCATAGGAGGTCAGAGAGTTGAATCAAGAGAGTTGGGAAAAGAAAATCGTAGAACAATTTATTACCCATAATATTATAACAAAACCAAGTGTTAAGGAGAAGGCAGAAAATAAGATTCATGAGCCCTGGATGTATATCATCCTACCAAGGAAAAGATGACAACAAGAGATAACATAACAACCAAGTCATTGTAATTTAATTTAAATAAATAAGGAAATGCTATATTTTGCAAATGGTGGGTAGTGGCACCGAACCGACTACGCCGGCATGTCTGGGTGGCCAGGTGAACGCTAGAGGAGGCGATGTTTCGGTGCGCGAAAGGGTCGTTGCTTCCGGGCTACTTCGTTCGGACATAGTCCCTTAAGAGCCCTGAGACCAAAATATCATTCAACTTTGATGGGTGACTACTCAGACTCCATGACACCTAGAGAGGCCTCGTCTAATCTAGCACCTCAACATACGGACCCTCTACAATAGCCTCTTAGTTTTTTCCTTCTCATTTCGGTGCTCTCGTTGTCCTACTGTTTGCAAATGCATGAAATAGTGCAGTTGGAGCCAGTGTAAGGTTATCAAATGCTATATTTTACAAACGGTGGGTCGTGGCACCGAACCACCTACGCCAGCACGTCTGGGTGGCCAGGTGAACGCTAGAGGAGGCAGTGTTTCGGTGCGCGAAAGGGTCGTTGCTTCAGGGCTACTTCGTTCGGGCGTAGTCCCTTAAGAGCCCTGAGACTACTCAGACTCCATGGCACCTAGAGAGGCCTCGTCGATCCAAAACCTTGGCGTCTGAGACCCTCTACAATAGCCTCTCTCATTTTTTTCCTTCTCATTTTGGTGCTCTCACTGTCCCTATTGTTTGCAAACGCGTGAAATAGTGCAGTTGGAGCCAGTGTAAGGTTGTCAAACGCTATATTTTACAAACGGTGGGTCATGGAACCAAAATGACTACACCGGTACGTTTGGGTGGCCAGGTGAATGCTAGAGGAGGTGGTGTTTCGGTGCATGAAAGGGTCGTTGCTTCGGCTACTTCATTCGAGCATAGTCCCTTAAGAACCCTGAGACCAAAATATCGTTCAACTTTGACGGGTGACTACTCAAACTCTGTGGCACCTAGAGAGGCCTCGTCTAATCCAAAAACTCAATGTACGGACCCTCTACAATAGTATCTCTTAGTTTTTTCCTTCTCATTTCAGTGCTCTCGCTATCCTACTTGAAATAGTGCAGTTGGAGCCAGTGTAAGGTTATCAAATGCTATATTTTGCAAATGGTGGGTCGTGGCACCGAACCGCCTATCTTGGCACATCTAGGTGGCTAGGTGAACACTAGAGGAGGTATTGTTTTGGTGCGCGAAAGGGTCGTTGCTTCCGGCTACTTCGTTCGGGAGTAGTCCCTTAAGAGCCCTGAGACCAAAATATCGTTCAACTTTGACGGGTGACTACTCGGACTCAGGTGCCTAGAGAGGCCTTGTCGATCCATAACCTCGGTGAATGGACCCTCTACAATATCCTCTCTCATTTTTTTCCTTCTCATTTTGGTGCTCTCGCTGTCCCTCATTTTCCAAATGCACGAAATAGTGCAGTTGGAGCCAGTATAAGGTTGTCAAATGCTATATTTTACAAACGGTGGGTCGTGGCACCAAACCGACCGCTGTAGCAACACGTGGGGTGGCTAGGTGAACGCTAGAGGAGGTGGTGTTTTGGTGTGTGAAAGGGTCGTTGCTTCCAGGCTACTTCGTTCGGGCGTAGTCCCTTAAGAGCCCTGAGACCAAAATATCGTTCAACTTTGACGGGTGACTACTCGGACTCCATGGCACCTAGAGAGGCCTCATTTGATCTAGAACCTTGGTGTACGAGACCCTCTACAATAGCCTATTCAATTTTTTTCCTTCTCATTTTTGTGCTCTCGCTGTCCTACTGTTTGCAAACACGCGAAATAGTGCGGTTGGAGCCAGTGTAAGGTTGTCAAATGCTATATTTTGCAAATGGTGGGTCGTGGCACCAAACTACCTATGTTGGCATGTCTGGGTGGCCAGGTGAATGCTAGATGAGGTGGTGTTTTGGTGCGTGAAAGGTTTGTTTCTTCCAAGCTTCTTTTTTCGGGCGTAGTCCCTTAAGAGCCCTGAGATAAAAAATATCGTTCAACTTTGACGGGTGACTACTTGGACTCTATGGCACCTAGAGAGGCCTCGTCTAATCCAACACCTCAAATAGTCATGACAGTTCAATAGCCTCTCTCATTTTTTTCCTTCTCATTTTGGTGCTCTCGTTGTCCCTACTTGTTTGCAATAGCGTAAAATAGTGCAATTGGAGCCAGTGTAAGGTTGTCAAATGCTATATTTTGAAAACGGTGGGTCGTGGCACCGAACTTCCTACGTCGGCATGTCTAGGTGGCCAGTGAATGCTAGAGGAGGTGGTTTTTGGTGCGGGAAATGGTCATTGCTTTCGGGATACTTTGTTCGGGCGTAGTCCCTTAAGAGCCCTGAGACCAAAATATCGTTCAACTTTGACGGGTGACTACTCGGACTCCGTGGCACCTAGAGAGGCCTCATCTAATCCGACACCTCAAGCATACGGGCCCTCTACAATAGCCTCTCTCATTTTTTTCCTTCTCATTTTGGTGCTCTCGTTGTCCTACTATTTGCAAACGCATGAAATAGTGCAGTTGGAGCCAGTGTAAGGTTGTCAAACGCTATATTTTGCAAACAGTGGGTCGTGGCAACAACCGATCAAGCGCCAAAGACGCTCAGGTGGCTAGGTGAACACTATAGGAGGTGGTGTTTTGGTGCGCGAAAGGGTCGTTGCTTCCGGGCTACTTCGTTTGGGCTTATTCCCTTAAGAGCCCTGAGACCAAAATATCGTTCAACTTCAACGGGTGACTACTCGGACTTCGTGGCACCTAGAGGAGTCGTTTTCAAAATTTACAACTTTTTCAAAATTTACAATATTTTCAAAATTTACAAGTGACTTTTTCAAAATTTACAATTTTTTCAAACAATGTTCAAGCTTCTCTTAGCTTCAAGAATTTAAAATTCTCTACTAACAATGCCAACCACGTGAAGGTGGAAGCTTTTCTGGCACCACTAACCTAAACATAAAATTGTTAGTCAAAGAAATTTAAGTTTCAAATCAAAACCATATACTATCTATATACATGACACACAAAATACACAAATTTAAAATAAAATATATTCAAACTTAAATCTAGATCTTTAAACTAAATATATATATATATATTGAAACTTGAAATTAAATATATACCAGACATGAGCATTGTAAATTCATTCCAATGAACCATCAGGATCGGATCTACTCTGAATAGCAGACAAGATTGCTTCATGATCTGACTCTCGAACCTTCCAAAGAATCTTGTTATTAGGTCTTCCTCGATATCTATACAACTGAATATTTGTCGCTAGAACTAGATGTGAATATAAGAGTATTTTCCTGTGTGTCTCAAAGTCTTCAAACACCCAAACAAAGGAGTTTTTTAATGGATACCATCGAAGCCAAGTTCTAGTAACTACCACTGACCCTGTAGGATACTCAATATCTTCACCATCTATAATAGGAGAAGTCAACTTCTTTCTTTCCTCGATGCAACGACATAAGAAATAGTCTGTTCCTTCTTCATTCTCTTTTATCGCAATTCACTATGAACACATGTCCTACAAAAAAATAACCAAGGTTGAACAACTCAAATTTAAATTACATATTAAAATTTCAATGGACATAACTCAATACAAAAATTAAATAAATAACCATAAATACCTTGTTGCACCAAAATCAAAATTTCGTCAAAGTCCTTGGATGTTGTAACTTCATCTGCAGAAACAAGTTGTAATGCTTGTGGAGGTTGATAACTAGGAAGTGGAGTTAGAGGCCTACAAATCCATCCTTCCACCCATTCTTGTGAATCACACTCAGCAGTGAAAAATTCGATACAAGATACACAAAAACATGTCAACTTTCTTGTCCATACGGCCCACAAAGTAGCGTCTGAGCTACAAAATGAGTGCATATCACTTGGACCCAGTGAGTGTCATACAATCCTCATAGTTAGCAATATGTTTTTCCTCTATCAACAAAAATATCTGCAAACTGTGGAATTTTCTTGAGAACCTCAAGCCATGTTGTCAATACACCATTCCACTATGCTCTTTGCATCTTTTAATTTAGCACCATCTTTGTACTTCAACTCTTCTCTTGCAAGAGCTCTTTTCACACATGCCCCTACACTGTCATGCTCTCCTTTTCCATGTCCAACCTCAGTGAAACTCCAAATATGTTGCACACCCATCTTGACATACATTTTTCTCATCCAATAAAACATTCGTGCATTCTTAAACTGAGATGTGTAATTATTTGACCATATATAATGTTGTTTGAAGTGGATGTCCCTATCAGACAAGTTTCCATAAAATAACTGGAAACACCCTTGCAAAAATTCAGTAGAATGAGTACGATCATCACTGATATAAAAGTGGTACTCTCTTAAAAAATTTGATCATTCTCTGTACTGTCAGGAGAATGTAGAAATGCTATATGCACAAAAATGGCAACTTGTACTGAGTTGTAATATTGCGATTGAACCTCCATTTGTGGTTGCAATGTGTAATTCTCTGTAAAATCGACCACTAAAACAATAGTACCAATAGGAAATGTGTCTTTTCATAGCTTGAATTGTTCATCCAACCATCGAGCTCTATGTGTATGCCTCACATACTCAAACAATTTCATCCTTAAATTTTCTCATAAATTAAAAAATGGGCATTTGTTCTCAGAACTAGCTCACATTGTTTCGACTCTTTTCCATCTTTCAACCGGTATGCAACTGATTTATATTTATCAAAATCAACTAAATTATGTCCTATTGTACCTTTAATTTGCTCATGGATGTAACTTTCCAATTTAGGTAATCCGCCGCATGTACTACAACTTCCATCTAAACAATCCCGACTATAAAAAATTTGTCCAACTTCTTTTCACAAAATATAGTAGGAATGAAATCCTGGAAGATATTGGTGGAACTTGAACACCACATTCGGATAACATAGTTTCGAATGAAAAATAGAACGAATACGTAAAAATTTAGCATAATGCATCACAAATTCAACATGTTGCCTACAATGAAACAAGTGGTGCAAGCATGGTTGATTTTCACATAGAATGGTTTCAACATTTCAAAAAAACGTTGACTAATTTTAATTTCCAGATTCTCTTGTTCAAACTTACGGAAAAATTGAGTTTGACTCATATCTAAGAAATGTTTTATAACATCTCTTGTATTAGGTGAAACTCTAGTGTTATCATGCCAAAATTTAATAACTTCTCTTATAGCATCAGAATTATTTTTGTCCTTACGCGGTGCTCTAGCAGAAAATGCCCAAAAATTGACATTATTGAGTGATTGAAGGATATTACGTCTTTCAATTGCTTTCATTAGAGTTTTTCGATTAACTTGCAACATTCGACTTGTTTGCGTAATCAAACGTTGTTTTTTTATTGATTCACTTACAACACTAGTAGCAAGTACACGACGCACAATATTACTATCCCTAGTGTGTCTCTTGACACCAACAGTGTGATATGCATCATGAAGGTTTTCAACAATTGTAGAGGTTTGACCACGTATGTTAGATGTTGTCAATCCTAAGGTGTTTAATGTAGGTCTCATTTTAATCAATTTCATCAAACTAACCAACAACTGACATCTTTGGGAATCATTTAAAATTTCAAAATGATTATCCCAAATTTTAGTGGCTTTTCTTCTGATTTGTCGTTCAGAAAGTTTGTCAGACATTGGTTTCAAAATGTTTTCATCAATTTCAATAAAAAATTAGGTTTCTTATGTAAAATCCTAGGAGGTGTTTTTGTCAAATTTTGCTTGTCTACAGTTTCAACATGAATTTCCTTATTCACATTTTCATTGTCTCCTTCAATTTCAACATTTTCTACATCATGAGTATTTAATTCTTCTTCAACATTGACAGTAAAAACTTCTTCATCACGAGTATTTAATTCAACTTCAACATTGACAGTAGAAACATTACCTAGTTCTTCATTGCTTACAATAGTTGGGATTGAAGATGAACCTCTTCTAGATTCACGAAGTTTCTGCATTCTCTCAGCATTTTCAATTTTGTTGGCCTCTAATTCGTTTGGTGTTTTTTTACTTAATGACTTCCTTTTTTGACTTCGTTTTTTGTCTCCCATGATGTTTTACTTCCGGTGATAAGAAAACGTGCAGAAAAAGACAGAATTTCACAGTAATTCGTATGGTAAGGTCAGAGAGTAAAAATCACATGGTAATTTAGACATTGGGATGTGTGTAAATATGATTTATGAACCGCGAGCGCGCTTTATAAAGCGCGCTCGCGGTTTATAAAGCGTGCTCATGGTATTGTTAAAAAAACCATGATCGCGGATCTATCTGCTGAACCTAAGCCTCGGAAAATCTTTGTTTTTCCCCAACCAAAGCTATGGAAGGTCATTATGAAGTGCAAAAGGTCAAAAAACCTCAAATCTGCTCTTCCAAAGACTTGAACCATGCTAAAAAACTGAAAACATTTCACAAAAATGGTGCCATCGCGTAGGGTAGACTCTTAGCTTTGTAGAAATATTGTTTTTAAAGTGAATAAAATAAGATAAATATCATTTTATAATTTCTTACTAACAATAGGTCTTTAAGACATTTTTTCTCTTGAATGTCCGTCTACGTTTAAGACTGTAACTTTTGTTTCACTTATCAAAATATGATAAAACTTATACCATCCCAAGCGTGGACAAATTCTATACACCTTAAAAAAAAAAAAAAATTGATTTCGATATTTTTTGATATAGTTATGGCGGGCAAACGGAAAGCGCTCCATTTTCTAAATATTTTCAGACCACTTTCACGGAAAAAATCATTAAAAAAATATTGCTAAAAAAATACAAAATAAAATCCATCCCAAGATAGACAACTACATCTAACGTTTCACCAAAGGAAAAAAAAAAAAAAAAACAAGATTTGGTCATCCAAATGCGGCAAACGACTTTCAATCTTATAAGTTTTTTCAAAAAAAAAAAAATTCATATAATTTTTGTTTAATATAGCTAAACTTGTCTGTTTTTTTACAAAAATAGTATTTTAGAAACTAGATTCCGAATGCTACGATTCATATTTATATAAATTTTTCTAATTTAGAGTGCATGTATAGCTAATAATCCCTACAAGTTGAGATTTCACTGTTTTTTGCAATATGATGTCCACGGATGACCCTATATTTGTCCATCAACTTCCTGCACTTACCCATATGCGCACATCCTCAAACACCGATCCATGTTCTATGTGCACCCCTTACATGCTATCCTTTCCTTCTACATGTGCGTACTTCTAACATGAGTAATTCTACGTGCAAGTCTCTATTTTATCCGATACTTAGTCAATTTCTCGACCCAAAATAATTTTAATTGAGACATATGGAACATAATGGTTTAGGAGAATAAAGACACGTATGAGGGTAATTATATTTTATAAATATAATTTTTTATTAGAAATTTTATTAATTTTTAATAAGTTTCCATTTTTACAATTTGTGACTTCGCTACCAAAGATACATAAATGTAAAAAGGAAAGAATGTCGACCTCTCAAAATAAAAAGAGATGTTTGGAATGGATTACTGTGAAAATTGGCAAGAGAAAAGGACATTGACATGGATGTATGTTAGTTAAAAAAATAATGATATGTGAAAATTATTTGTATTAATTAAATATATATATAATATTACGATTGATTTAGATAAGAAAATAAACACAAATTATGAAGCGAGAATATAATAAGGGTTTTCACCGACTCATCATATGGGAAATCTGAAACATAGAACAATTCACAAACAAATTTGTAAGTTCTATATAAATCATTAATACAATTGTATCTTTTTACATATTTTTCAACATAAATTATTAACATATTTAACATTATTATATAAATGTTTTTGTAGGAAGTGTACTCCAATAAACATGTAAAAGAGAAAGTGTGTGTAACATTAAAAGCCATGGGATGGGACATGCATTCTTTCAATGAGTGGACCCATGATAATCCATTTTTTCCGATAAGATGTGTGTTGTTTAAATAATTATGCATTATGTCAATTATATATTATAATTAAGTAAATGTACAAAAATTATCGATATGTATATGAATGTCAAAATAAACTAGGAGGATAAGCGGGGAAAAATGAAGATAAGATGACAATGAGGAGGATTAGGATCAACATCAAAAGGAAAAATGGAATTTAGAGGAGTATCGTGAACATTATGGCATTTAAGATGCAACCCCATATGTATTTTATTTGTAATTTGGAAGCAAATTTTTACCACTATCTCAAAATTATAATGTTATACATTATTGTATAAAAACAATGGGAATAAATAGTGTCTTTTTAATTCTTTGTAACATTTGGGTATTTTAAAGTTTTCTGTTTTACATCAATATTATTACTTTTTATAAATTAAACCAAAAATATTAAATATTATGAAAAATTTAGTATAATAAAATATAATTAATAATGTTGATGGGGTTTCGTTGGAGCATTTAAGTTGGATGGTTGTTTTCATATCCACCCAGTGTTCAAATCCCACTAATTCATGATCCTCATTCGGGGTGGTAATGTCTAAGGTGGCGCACTAACGGGTTGGTTTTTAGTGAGGTAGTTTCTAGATCAAGAAGACCTGCACTAGATGTTTGTTCAAGTATGGTGGATCATGGTTCACTTGTGGAGTGTGCATGTGTGGCAGATCCTAATTTGTTAGACATGTGTTCAAGGGTTGTGGCTCATGGTTCACTTGTGGTGTACACATGCATGGCATCTCGTGGTTTGCTTGTGGTGTGTGCATGTGTACTAGATTGTGATTCGCTAAACGTGCATACAAGAGTGGTGGCTTGCGGTTCAAGAATTTGTTGAGCTTAATTGATATTTCTTGGTTGATTTTACTTTAGTCCATAGCTCGTCAAAAGTGTTCATCTATAAAAAAATTAATTATATGCATATAAATAATAATTTAATATCTGATGTTTAATACCCATAAATAGTTAAAAAATATACATAGTATAATTACAAATAATATAAAAATATTTATAATTACAAATAACTTTACTATATATTTTTTTGAATAGGTTTTGTATCACTATTCACTTTTAGATTGTATTAGCATGATCTTATGGTGGTGCAACCATGGCACACTAGTGGTGTAAATGTGATGTAAATAAAAATTTATAGTTGTTTCATTTTTCACTAATAATAATGCAATTTACTTAAAGAAACATGACCAAAACAACCAAAATTCCAATTTCTTATGTCAATTTCACCCAAAAATGACAATTTTTACACTTGGTATAATAGTGGATTGTAATAAATACTATTTATTTCACAATGATAATTCAATTTTTACATAAAATGCCTCACACAATAAATAGTGAGATCCATTTTTAACACTATTGAATAACATTTACAAACGATAATGTATGTCACATTTAATGGTTTTTACAATAATGCCAAAAATATGTGAGCTATATTACTAACTTAACTTTCTATACGACTTAATAAAAGACCCAAACAAATCATTATAGAATTATCGGTCCCTATGAGTCCAACTACTTTCCAAAACACAATTGAACCCTAAAATGAATAAATATGAAGTGTGAGTTAAATGTGTTATTATTTAATTAAGGTTTAAATGGTTAAACAAGTGGTATATTTAGATTATTTAATAAAAATTAATGCAGAAATTAGAATATAATATCATTGTAAAATTACAAGATAAAACATGGAAACAAATGATAAAACACAAGGAAGTGGATGAAATTATCTGATTACAAACTCATGAAGTTGAGTCGGCGGTGTTTATTGATTGTGTAGGCAAGAAATGATTTAGTGGTACTTCCTTTATATAACTAGAGTGTGAAATTAAGTAGTTATGGAACCATCTAACATGTATGGAATTTTTAGATGGTTTGGACCCTTTCAAACAATCCATGTTATTTTTAATGGTTATTTATAAAATATGTGTTCTTTCTTTGACTTTGATGACATTTTATCTCGAAACCCTAGGTTTCATACATTTGCAAAAACTCAATATAATGAAAAATAACTTCAAAACCTAACCACCAAAGAAGATACCCTATAAAAAATGTTAGTAATTTGATTGATTTACAACTTGTAACCCACCTATGTTAGTGATACTCTAAAGAGGCCTAAAATTGCACATAGTTTTTCACCTAACATGTGATATCTATATGAATGCAACTAGTTTATAAAATTAATCACTTGATAATGAGAAACAATGAATTTGCATACTTATCTTGGTGTGTCTTATGATATCTCTAGTTTGGGAAGTGTGACTTTATAATGTGGTTGATTTTTCTTTAAACATCCTTTGTTATTCCTAGAGTGTATTGCTACTTTAGAAGGATATATGTGTGTTTTTAGTTCTTTTGGAATGTATTTTACAAACATGCTCTTGAAATTGCTATGTGGTAACTAGGTAAGGTAAATAGGTGAATTAGACTTAATTTTCAAGGATTTCATAAGTAATTTTTACCTTAAGGATAACATATAGGATATTAATCAAACCATAAAAATGTCAAATGGAAAAAATAAGAATTTGGTGGCTAGGATCGAAACTATCATCTTTAGGCCAAACCATTGGATGGTTTGGTCCCAAATAGATGGTACCATTTAGTAAATTTATGGGATTCTATATAGTTTCAAAACTGATGTGTGGGAGGAATATACTATTATAGATTGACACCTTCTTCAGCTTCATGGTTATTAAGTTGATTCTATTGGATTATGTTGTGCATGCTTGGGAACAATGACACTATCCTTCTAAAAATTCAGTGGTTAGGAAGTTATGGATCATTTCCTTTCCTCATATCATTTGGAACATCTGGAAAACACGTAATGCAATTATTTTTGAAGACAAAAAGCCTTTACTTCAAAGAATAAAAAATGGGCTTTTGGATGATATAATACGAGATGTTTCCAACTTCATACCTAAAAAGACTCGATCTTGTAGAAAGGATAGAAAAATTCTCAAGAAGTGGAGTCTAAATATGTTCTCAATCATTAGGGAACATGAAATTGTGGTCTCAAGAGAACACATCAAGTGGCATACTTCCACATCAAGTTGGCTAAAATTGAACTATGATGGAGCCTCTAAGGGAAACCTAGGAAAGGTGGGGGTGGGTATTGCATTAAAAATGAGAAAGGGAAATTTATTAGATTATATGTTGGTCCCATGGGTAAAATTCAAATCATTATGTTGAATCTTTTTCCACTCTTTGGGGGATTAGAATTATGAGGGAGATAAATGCTAATAACGTGGGAGGGGTTCATTAAACATCACCAATTATTTAAAAGGTAGAAATTGTATTAGTTGTACAATCAAATGTATTATGGAAGAAGCTACCCACATCCTTAACACCTTTCATAATTGTTTGATTCAACACACCTATCATGAGGAGAATAAACTAACATATATTATGGAAAATATTGGTGTCAATCTCAATAATATGCATGTTTGGAGTGCGGACGAGACTTATATAGCTATTTTAATAAATATCATTAATAATGAAAAGGCATAACTCGTTGGATAATTATATTTGGATTGTGTGAAGGATTAAGTCATTGCCTTTAAATCCTCTTTTCTATTTAGTTGCAATCACAAAATCAATTTGTAATTGTGAGCTTCTTTCTTGGAATTAATCTTTCAAGATGGGTGGGGAATGTTGCGGGGTGGATCTGTGAAAATAAATGAATGGAATAATAACAAGGAATTATGGAGAATCCTTAGAAGGGGTGGTTTATCTTGTTTTGTGGAAATAATCAAGGGACATCATCTTCATTTGTACCATGAATTTGTCAAAAACTGGAAAGAAATAAAGGTTATCTATAAAGGAAAATAATTTGACATCAATGAAGAGGTCATAACTAGGGTTACATGTCTTAATAGAAAGGGTTTGAAATTTTATAAGAAAACTATTGAAATTTCAGTGGAGAAATAGAGATTCCTAGATGAAGGTGAATCTTTGGTGCACAAAAATGGAGGTTTTTTTATATTCTTTTCCATCATCATTCAACACTATGGAACTCGTTAGTCATGAAATTCATCACGTTGGAGGGAATATTTTTGGTAATTCCCTCCTATTTTCTTGGTTTTCTCAATCAATTTCATAAGAAATGCTCTTTCAGCTTCCCATTCTTCATCCTTCACTCTCTTGAACATTTGATGAATTAGTGAAATGGTGCAAGAGAGTCCATCCTCGTGCATCATGTTGTTATACTACTACTATATACATATTTTGATTATTAAATTCTCCACCCCCTCCCATATGGCCTTTCTCCCCTACCTTTTCCTCTTTTCCCTCCACCTCTATTCCTCCCCTACATCCTCCACCCCCTGCCTCCGATCCCCCATCTTCCTCCCTTCCCTTGTTCCCTCCCACATCCTTCACTTACCCCGCATCCTTTACCCCTTTATTTTTCCATCCCTCACCCTCTTCCCCCTCCCCTTTATTTCTCCCCATCCCTGCTCTACCTCCCACCCCTCCCTCCACGTCATTTCTCTCCCTTCTATCCATTCTTATAGAAAATGTCTAGGTGGTCCTTGTTTCAACAGACCCGTAAGAAGAAAAAGAGCCAACTTTTTTATAAGGACGCGGTCTTACCACCTCCTCCCATCATGGGGAGGGTGAATATATTTTGGGTTTTATCTCTATTGGAAACAATGGTAAAGAAATACTCTATGAGGTTTATATAAAGATTACAACTGACCTTAATTATCAAGTGGAAAATATTAGATCTCTTAAGGAAAAAATTAAAGCATGTAGACTGATAAAAGATTAATGGAATGGTGGAAAAAAATACTATAATAGAAATGATCAATAATGTCACCAAAATGGAGAAAGAGATGAAATCACAACAACCCCAAGCAATGTGACATTCTCATCATGCAAAAAGTACTTTATATTTCCTCTCCCTCTTCATTTCTCAGTTTGAAGTTCATAATAGTAAGGAAAAAACCAACAAAGGTACCAATTTTAGGAATATTAGGAAGGTCTCAAGAATGTAAAGAAAATCTTCTTGAAGCTCATGAAATAATATGGTCTTGTCACTTCTTCTTGTTTATTACATGATCGTTTTTTTATTTTTCTAAGTGTTGCTGACATTGTGTTGATCTTGTGTTGACTTATTGTTGTTTTTGTGTTGTTTATCGACCGGTGATCTCTCTAGTCTTGTTTTGGTCTCATTTTTTGTATTGAATATCTAGGCTTTGGGACTTTTTTTTAACTAATAAGGGTCCCATCCAATAAATATTTATCCTTAGTAAAAATATTATGGATTGATGTGATTAGTTCCTTGAGAAATTGAGGAGTGTGGATTGAAAAAAAGTCATGCAATAGGGATAAGGATAGGTCATTTAATCTTGGAATGTTTGTGGAAGTTATAATTTAAGGATAAAGCCAAAATTTTCATTGTTAAATCTTAAAGTGCCAAATTTATAGTTCTATATTTCCCCCATTTTAAGTATGAAATGAAAATCATATGCTTATAGGAAAAGATACCTAAGTGTCTAAGTGTCTAAGTACACTTTGTATTTTCTTAAGGTTGTTAATTACATTTGTGTGTTGGCGTACTCTTTGATGAAAATTGTGAAACAAAGTGTAATAAATATCCCTAAAAATAATTGAACTTTAACCCAACTTTGAAAATACAATTTGTAACTAGTAAAGTAAAAAACCAAAGCATGTAAAGAGTACACATTGTTTTCTGAAGGAGAATCTCTTAATTTTTTCATACATGGAGATATGGATTGGAATTTATTTATTGAAGTATTGGGGTGATTATTCCCAATTTGTTTGAAGGAGATTCCAAAACCACAAGGGAATTGGGTGTCACTTCATCCAAAAAAAAAGATTCTATGGAACTTTCAAGTCATTCCAAGAACCTTGTAAAATAAGGTGTGTCATAGGTATAATAATTCACGCTAAAAATTTCCTTGGAAGAGTGAGAATAAGGGTGTTTTATGGATTATTTGTCACCCCTAAAATTTTAATCCTAATGACCACACTATTGTAGGTAGATCTATGTCTGAGAAAAAAATGACACAAAGTTGAAAGGTAATGACTTGTCTTATGCCCCCAATGTATATTTTCCCTTGATTATAATATGTGTAATGTTGAATATAATAGAAGGAGAAAAATGCCCAAGCTCTCATACCTTACAACAAAACCATTCTCAAAGTATGTAGTGGCAAAAGGAATGAATTAATAAAACCCCCCACATTCTATAATAAAATGTAGTAGACTATATTCGGATTGTACTAACTAAATATGAACATGTATTATAAACTTGTAATTATTTGTGAGAATATAAGAAATTTGAAATTTGTTGAAAAGTTTCCCCTATGATGAAAACATCCATTCTAGACCATAATGCTTGGTGGTTTTATCCCAAGTGAACAATTGTTTTCTTGTGTAATTTATTCATGTCATGTATTTGATTATGTTCCTAAGTATTTTTACCCTATATCATTCTATTCCTAAATTTTTAATTATTTCTACATGCCTCGTACATATATATCTTTGTAATAAACCCTCTAAATGTCCCCTCTTTTGAGGTGAGTTATTTATCAAAGAAAATGTTTGGTTAAAATAAATTGTGTTCCATGTCGATGTATGTATTTGAAATCTAGTTGTGGATCACATAGAGGACTAGTGAAGGTGGAAACCATTGAGAGTGTTCTTAGGAAAGTGTACATAGTAGAAACCAAACATTAATATAAAACACACAATAAATGTATAACCAATTGAGTAGATAATTAATGTAGCATATAAGTACACAAGAAATGTCACATAAAAAATAAGGTCCAAGAGGACATAAAAACTAACTCAAGAGTTTCATGCACACAACAAACATGAGAAAAGGATATAAAAGATGCAAACAAGGGACACCAAAGTTTCATGAAGATAAACATAGAAAAGGAAATAGGTTGTGTGAATTAAAGTAAACATACAAGAAATCAATCAAGTGAATATAATAGAAGATAGTATCCTTGAGGGACATGGCTTAAGATAATCTAGTGCTACACAAGAAATAAGTTTTAGTTGTATTAGTCTAAAAACATTATATAACATAATATTATAAATTAATCGTGATGAGGAAGTGAATGTAATTGTATTGAAATAAAATCACATAAATAGTGTAGAAGATGTCCCTAGATTAGCAAATCCATTGGGAAGAGGAATAGACCAACACTGTCATCATGTAAAATCTTGTATAAGTCCTACATTAACCTCAAGATACTTCATACACATATGTGTGTAGAAAATATGTTACCCACAAAACCATAGGATAAAAAACATTTATAAAGTGAAAAATTAGCAAATAAAAGCATATGTAGATCCTTATTTTGTATTTTGAAACTATTTCATTTTTTATGCTTATTTGAACATTTTTTATTTTATAACATTTTAATAGAAAATTAAGAACTATTTTATGATAGGTTTAATAGGGAAAGGAAGGGAATCCATAGTTAGATGAGGATTGGGCCTTAAATTAGAATTTTGTACAATATGTACCTTAGTAATAGTATTGTGCAATTCACTAGTAACAAGAGGAGAAAAAGCAAGTGTCATTGTCAATTAAATAAATACTAACAAAATTAATTATAACATGCTCAAATGGACGTGGTTCATGAATAGAATTATCATTAATAAGATATTTTACCTCATGGAAAATTGTGAATCATTTATTATTAGAATGTCAAATTCTAACTATTGAAGCTAAAATAGGCATGTGAATCAAAAGAGTTATTGTAAGGTGTACTTTGGGTGGGGAAGATACAAGGTTACACTCTAGAAATTATTTGAAAGAACACTTAGGGTAAAGATATAAGATTAATAGGAACTTGAGAAACAATCTTTTTCCTTGATAAGTAATTGTAGATTTAATATGAGCATTTGATGCATACTTAAGCGTGTTAAATGAAATCGATGTAAAATTCATCATATTATAAAATTTTTAAGGGGGTGTCGGTTTCTTCTAAGGATGTAGGAAATTTAGATGTAGTAATAGAATTTATAGCCACACAAGATGAAATGCTAGTGTACCGATATTTTTTTCTTTCCAACTTTAACTTAATAAAATGAAATAACAAAAAAATAACCTCGAAGGACAACAGGGTTTACCGATACCCGAATGATGAGCGTTTATGTAGTGTAATAAATACCCTTCTTCTTACGCCGAATAAGAAAATTACATATTAAAACAACTAAACATAAGAAAATAGATAGATGGATAAATGAGCTGCTCGGTAAAGGATGATTCGAGGAATCCAATGGGACTTCCTTAGACGATGTCAACTTACTTTGATATAATTAAGTAGATTGAAAAAATATAAATGACAAGGATATATATGAATAAAAAAGATAAATAGATGATGGATAAGAAGTTCTAGAACTCAAGATCAATGAGTAAGTCATGTGCATCTTTGTAGGTAGCCCACACGAGTATGGATGCGATCAAGACAGATTCAAATTAGTTGTACCAATAGTCATTTGTTTCTTGTTGGATTTAATGGAAGAACTTAATTTGATCCTCAATGTCATCAACGTCGGTGGAAAAATGAATTGTGCATAATGTCATCTTGTGAAGGATGTTTTATTTTTCCCAAAATAAGGTCTATTGGAAAATTGGAAGGTCGTAGATGCTTGTGATAGGATGAGACCAACAAGGTACTACCATCTAAATTAAATCCATGCTTGCAAAGGACAAGTTAAATACAAAGTATTAACAACATTTGATAATAAACTAATGAATTGTTAAAGAGATGCAATTTAATAGGGATCACTAGCGATTAAAGGTAATCATAGGTGATAAGACAAAATTGATGGAGATTATTGTAAAAATGAAAAAATTGATAAAAATGATAAAGAAAGCTTTAAAATGACGATTTTTAATGTTTTTGATGCTTAAATGAAATGGAAATGATGAAATAAAATAGAAAAATACATCTTGTCATAAGAGTATGCTTTGAAAGATGCATCCGAATGTTGGATGAAGTTGATTGAATTTGATGGCCGGTTGTTGAGATTCGTGAGAGTTTATTGATGAAAAAGACTTAAAATAATGTATTGAAAAATATTAATGCCGATACATGTCCTTGATGATTTCTAGAATGAATTTGATCTTAAATTTGGTTTAGAATGAATATACGAGAAACAAATTAATAATTCTTCTATATTTCATTCATCTGGAAATATACATATTTATAGGGAGATGATTAAGGAGTCCTTAACAATCTCCCAAAACCACTCACACCTATTATTATACAAGTTGTTCAACCAACTCAACCACAGACAAATCTCCTATTATCTCTCCAACTTCCTACATAACAACTTACAATATTGAAAAATGTATTAACAAATATATTTGCTCACTAATTAATGTGAGCACTATTATTATGTTCCTAACATTCCCCCTTAGTGCGAACATGGCAAGAAATCACATCTCATAAACTGGAAATGGAATTGTATGCCTCTGCATAATTTTGATGGACTGGATCAGATTTACAAATGTACAAAGACAACAAATTATACACAAAAATAATATCTCTTCTATTCAACACAAAAAGCTTCTCTAATATTATTCACAGAATAATAATTTATCTTTCAATTCATTCCGGATAAATTATATTGGAGGGATTACATACATATATAGGTAAATGACATCCTTAAAGTAAGGAGTCAACTTCTATCCCTCATATCTCTCTCATGATCACTCAGCATCCCACTTATCTCTCCAACATGATTCTCTCCACCTTTATTTCAACTATCCCTTTATTCCCTCATGATGAGTTGTCTATTACAACTCATCATTCACTCACATAATGTAATATCTAAATATTACATTTTACAAATAGTAACTCACACACACTATTAATAATGTTACAAACAATATATTCATAACATTCACTCCCCTATTGTTTACATTATTAATTCCTATTACACACTCCCCTAATGTGAACAAGGTAGAGAAAAACATTCACACGTCTTCTACAGCATGCCTGCCTCTGCATGCTCATGATCTTGGTACGCTGAACCTCTGTTCACCAAATACGAACCCCTGTTCGACAAAAATAGACCTTTGTCCTAGGTACGAGCCCCTGCTCATGAACCTCTGTTCATCCTCTTCAAGAAAAACATGATGCTGCTTTTTCTTGTGCTTTTATCTTTCTACTATAACATATTTACATCAGCAGGTTATAAAAGGAAATACAACTCTGAACAGGAATGTGACATCTGTTCTTATTACAAACAATGAAACACACAACTGAAAATATGCCACAAACTCATTATGCGGCCCCGTCACTTGCGGCTAGCGAGAGGACGCTGGTTGTCCTCCTTCCTCCGTTGCCTCCTGCCTCCATCTGCATGTTGCTAACTCAATGAGAATATATCTTTGAAGCTCATCAAGTTTCACATTGTACTTTATTTTGTCTCTCCCCCGCAATGTGAAAACAATTATTTCCAGACGTCGGATAACACCGAAAATGCGTCTGTGAGGCAATTTTTATTTTTCTTTAATATTTGACAAGGACACTATTGACAAGACTCGATAATACTATTTTGACAATATGACAAACACATATCTTGATGACTAACATAAAATCCAATTAAAGATTGGATTTTAATAGATAAACAAATTGTGATTTTTTAAAAAAATGACTATTGAGACTAATGATGACAAGACTAGTATTATAACAATACAATGATTTTGACTGACACACAACTACTGGACAACAATTGACTCAACAATTTGACTATACCGACATAAACTCGACAAAGACTCTTTATAAATGACACAAAATGATACTACGGACCACCTAATATTGATCTATATTAATAAATTGACTTATATATAAGTCGACGCACTAATATATACAAAAGTAATCTGCACTTTTCTATATTAATTCAGCGTTATAAAATGAGGATATACACAACCTGCTGTGCACAGTTAGTCTATTCGGACTTGGTTTCCACAGCAGAAAACACCCAAATCACAGCAGATCAATACGGCGGCGACTTGGTGAGTCAAAGGGATCAAGTAAGAGCCAAATGGAAAAAATGCTTCAAGTCTTCAAAAAGATAGCCACAATAAATTCACGCAATCTGGGCGGTCTGCAAATCTGAAAAATCATACTCAAACAAATATTGATTGAAATGGTCCACCTCAATACACATCTAGACAGTGCTAACAATTGTTTTTTTTTCAAATCTTCTTCTACCTAGACGCCAAGAATAAGATGAGACTGCACATAGAGAATAATCGGTCGGAGCAGTTTGCGGAATTTTGATGATTCTTCAAAGCATATGGATCAATATGAAAACTGTCTTTTGCCAAGAAAGTAATGCCAGTCTTTAGTGGAAAATGTTATAACAGACCCCTCGTATAGTTTTTCTAGTCCAAAATAAAGATCTGGTTTTACGCCTATGTAATAGCTTGATCCCAGTGGACATGCAGATCTCCTCAAAAATACGCAGATCCAATAAAATGATTTATTAAAAAATCCACAAAACTTGTTCAAAAGAAGAAACCATGTATAGGCAACCATAAATACCAATGGATCTGCCTAGATAATGTTCAGGATCTCATAGTCTCTCGATGCCAAATGATGGACTGGATCATATTTACAGAAATGTACAAAGAACAAATTATACACAAAAACAATATCTCTTCTATTCAACATAATAAGCTTCTCTAATATTATTCACGGAATAATAATGTATCTTTCAATTCATTCCGGATAAATTATACTTTGGAGGGATTACATACATATATAGGTAAATGACATCCTTAAAGTAAGGAGTCAACTTCTATCCCTCATATCTCTCTCATGATCACTCAGCATCCCACTTATCTCTCCAACATGATTCTCTCCACCTTTATTTCAACTATCCCTTTATTCCCTCATGATGAGTTGTCTATTACAACTCATCATTCACTCACATAATGTAATATCTAAATATTACATTTTACAAATAGTAACTCACACACACTATTAATAATGTTACAAACAATATATTCGTAACAACTTTTAGGTCTACATATTGCTTTGCTTGGATATTGATGTCCTGGATCTTACCGCACATGACCAATCCACTTCACCATAGTGAATCCCATACTAGATGATCACACTTCCACCGATTCACCTACATACGCAAACTCAATAGTTCCCGCTTTCACTTCTAGTGAACTCTAGATTTCATCGGCCGATCAATGTTAGAAGTACGACACTCGAAGGATCTCTGTAGTCACAAGATCACTCCAATTCAACTACCCTCCTATACAACTATTCTTAGGCTCCAAAATGCACATTCTCTCGTGATTAAATCAAAACATGGTAATGAAATAACACACCATTTTATTTTTCACACCACTCAAAGAAAACGACTAAAATAATATAAAAAGATGCCACCAGGTTTCAGATGCGACCCCGTCATTGGTGATGACGAGAGGCGCCGATCTCCCTCTTTCCTCCGTTGCCTCCAACCTCTAGTATACTTGTTGCTAGCTCAACGAATACTATTTTTAGGTTCATTTGAGAACGCCGCCTGTTAAGTACAACTCAAACGTTAGATTTCATTGAAAATGTGTCCGGTTAAAAGTGAGGCAATTTTTTTAATTTTTACAAATATTTGACTTCAACTCTTGACAAAGTGACTTGACGACTATGATTACAAAAAAACTCTTTTGACCTTGACTGGAATTTGACACATGACTCATTTGACAACTTAACTCCACTAAATAATGACATAAAAAAATACAACTTTAGATAATCGACGAGACAAAAAATAATAACTCTCAATTTTAACTTGTTGACACCTAGACAATACTAAATGACATTAGGCTTTTAAAACAATTAGGAATTAGGAATTATCCTCTTGAATCAACTATATTAATGAATGACATTCACATGAGTGTAAACACATTCACAGTGAATCTAAACAAAATTATAAATGCTCGTGACTCTAGAAAGACTAACAATTAACTCCTAATATGACATACTAACAAACTAAACTTAACACTTTACAAATCATTATTTAATCGGCATGGTTTTGTATGATTTGCATGCACGTAAAAATGTTTGAATAATGAGCCACGTGGACACATGCGTGTGACGTTGGAGAATCTCGTGCAAAACCAATACACGCCCGTCACCGAGTCGTTGCAATTGACAGCTTAATTGAGCCATTGCAATATTGGTGATCAGCAAGACAACAACGTGAATAATTATTTAGTCAAATATGAATTGCATGACACACCAGTGTTTGAGACAGACGTTCTTTCTGTTGGATATTTGCAGAAATATACGCAGATGAAGGGATACGACGTGGCAGGAATGAATCACCTCTCTGCTCAAGTTCCTTAAATGCCTTCACACCCTACTGTAGGAAGAGAAATTATGGCCGAGTACTGTAGATGCAAATGCCAAATATTAAAACATGTTCAGGGAAACAAGAAAACCTCAAAGAATTCCCCTTGGCCAAATTTTTAATATTCCATTACAATTGACCTGCTCTCATACCAAATCTTAAATTTGGTTCAGAATGAATATACAAGAAACAAATTAATAATTCTTCTATATTTCATTCATCCGAGAATATACATATTTATAGCAAGATGATTGAGGATTCCTTAACAATCTTTCAAAACCACTCACACTTATT
Source organism: Taxus wallichiana var. yunnanensis (assembly GCA_018340775.1). Classification (NCBI taxonomy): domain Eukaryota; kingdom Viridiplantae; phylum Streptophyta; class Pinopsida; order Cupressales; family Taxaceae; genus Taxus; species Taxus wallichiana. The sequence goes on from CM031241.1 coordinate 745,996,708, forward strand.
ACTATACGAGTTGTTCAACCAACTCAACTATAGAAAAATTCCGTATTATCTCTCCAACTTCCTACGTAACAACTTACAATATTGACAAATATATTTTCTAATTTATGTTGATCTGGATCAAGAAATATATGGAGAATAGATAACTTTTTTCCTTGGGCCCCTATGGGGGGCCCCTCGGGGTATAAGGTAGCCCAACTAGTCGAAGCCCAACCAGATTGAGGCCCTATTAGTGAGCACTATTATTATTTTCTTAATTGTTTGGTCAAAGAAAAAGCGTGAGAGTGAGATAAATATTTCTGAAGATCCTTAATCTAGACGTGCAAAAACTTCTATTTATAATTGTTGGCGATTAGGTAGAATCTCTGGTGATCCCATTTTTTTTGGGAAAAAAATTAGGAAATAGTTGAAACCAATTCCTAAATGAGGCTTTTTGGTAAATGATGAGGGAAAATGGTTGGGATGAGGTTATTTATGAGTTGGGGAGGTTAGGATGTTAAAATATAATAGGTTTAAGGTGGTTTAGAGGTTTTAAAGAGGCTGAGGTGATTTGGGATGAGTAAATAGTGATTTCTGAGGGTGTAAAAATTAATTTTACTATGTGAGGGGAAGGTGACTTAGGATAGTGACATAATAATAAGTTTTATATTGACCAATATGTATATAAGATGAAGTATGAGGGTTAATAAAAACCATGTGTCTATATTTTCCCCTTTTTGTTAAGTAGTTCATGACAATCGAACTGGAAGACAAAAACGGTACGAGGTATTCCTTTTTTGTTTCTACATGGGTGGTCCCCCTCAAACTAGGGGTGATTGCAACACACAGACTTAGGATCACTACTTTGATTGAGTTGATTGAGAAGGTTTGACATGTGTGTTTTGTTTGAGGTTTCTCCAGATGAGGTATCGAAACAAAATGGATATCACCATAGAATCAAGTGAAAGGAGAACCAAAGGGTTTTTGTGTGTTATAGCCATATGATTTGTGTGGATAACTAAAAGATCATAGATCCAGTGACAGGGGAATCAAATGTTTCATGACCTATGACGTATGGATTACTCGGCGTCAAGGTTATAAAATGAGTCCTATGAAGGATGACCAATTTTGGGGTTCTCAAAATGAAGGACATGGTTTAAAAATGACATAATGTGATTGAAAATAATTGTTGGTATTTAAAAATTGAGGCTTGTGGTAGAAAATATAGGATCGTTAGCGATAGATATGAATCATATGTGACTAACTTGGATCTTCTCGTGATTTGGGTGAATCTTCGTAAATTACAGGATTGTTGGTGATTTTTACTTAGGATAATAGGTGGATATAAGTAATTGATTGTCTTAAGAAAATTTTTCATTTATGATGTATAAGTTTAGAGAGCTTAATTAAGTGATTAAAGAGTGATAATTGAGTAATGTCGGTTGTGGGAGTGTCTAGGAGGCAAAGGATGCCCACTCGGGAAGAGGTGTGTACCCTTATTTGCCGTTTATGGTTATTATTATTTTTGATTTTTAATGACTGTATGAGGGCATGTTTTTGAAATCACTAGAATCACTGATGATTTTGATAGATCGGTGATGATTGTGATGAATCACCAATGATTAGACCGAATTGCTAGTGATCAAGGTTTTTTTATAGATTTGATAAAATTTTGATGTGAACTCGTTCTAATATATGTTTTTGTGTTTTGTGGGACGCAGTGAAGGCTAGTTTGACTATCAAAGATAGGATTTCGGTGATTATAGAGGATGCGAGTAAATATGTCTGATGATGATTCAACAAATATAAAGGTTTTTCAGGTTTCAGAGTGATGTGTCGATATAAATGCATCCACATATATTAAGGATTGTTGTTAGCAGATGGAGAGAGTGGGATCCCGCCACCCGTAGTTTTTAGTTGCCAATGGGTTAGATGAACATCAACCTAGAGGATGTTCACATGATCACTAGATTTCTTATGCATGGAGAGGGCATATAATGTATTGAGAATATAGAGAGATCAGATGTGATGAGATGATTATATGGTTCTAAGGCCGATGATGTGGGGTATACAGAGGGTGGTTTTTACTACCAACCTTTATATTCTTTAGAGACAAAGGTTCATGTTGTTTTGATAATGATGATCATAGGGATTACATTTTTTTCTTTTCCCGACTGGAGGTGGCCTATTTCCTTGGATAATGACAGCGGTAGTAGTAGATATGATGGTGTAGACGATAGGGTATGCATGGGCCCCTATGTTACTTACACAAACTTATACGGAGTTATGGTTTTGTTCGATTGAGAAGAGGTTTGATATTGATATTGATTTCCTACTATATTGTTGGGTGTTTGATCATATTTTCATGTCTCGTCTAGGGTTTTCTGTAGGGTGGTGTTGGGTTTATGCGGTGTAGTGATAATATAGGAGAGAAGGGACTAAGTGCTGAGAGAGAAATATTATTAAAAAAATTCTCTCAAAGTTGTAATAAGAGATTTTATATGGAGGTCCTACATTTTATTTCTAGTGTGGGAGGGATTAGAGAGTCAGTTGAATACCACTCGAAGGACTTATGGATATGGGGTCATTGGGGAGGGGAGTGGGAGCTTATTAGATTCAGTCATGTTAGGAAAAAATTTGGTCCGATTCGGGATGTGTTGGGGGATCCATTTTTATATAGACGTGATGAAGGGGATGTAGATACTACATTTACTGCACATTGGTTACAATTTTTACGAGTTGAAGAGGAGGGGGTATGGGTATTGATGAGCACAGAGATGTAGTTCTTTTGGATGATGTTGGTGTGGTATCGAGGCATATGTTACATGGTGGAGAGCCCATATGGATCGAGGGATAGATGTGTGTGTTCCCATGTGGAGGGAGAAAAGGGAAGTGATGGGGATGATGATGAGGGAGATGATGGTGTAGAGAGAACAGATCAAGAGGCCACCATTACACATTTATAGGTGGAGAATTTTGGAGTGGAGGTGAAGTGGAGGTAGAGTGGGACACAACAAATGTAGAGAGGTATAACTTGAGGAAAGAGCATGATGGATTGGTGGTGGAGAGGGATGGGCTATGGGGTAAGTGTGACAACCTTAGTCGAGTTTTGGCACATGCGAAACCAATTGATATTGATATAAACAACAATGATAGAATCTTATATGGGATCTTAAGATCACAGGGACATTGGTGTCGGTGTCGAGCTGGTGACATCTTAGGATCAGGCTAGTGGTCAAATGGGACCACTGGTATGGTTATCTTAGCTAACTACCAGTCAATACGTGATGAGCTAGCATACTATGAGGATATCATTGTGCAAAACCTACCTAATTCACTTTGTTACTTACCATATTAGGCTCAAAGATGAGACAATCCCAATGTTAGCGTAGCGAGTGTGGGTCAGCCACCTCAGGGTCCAGAAGGAGTAGGTCCAAGTAGAGGGCCCGAAGGAGGTATGGGTGGTGATGGTGGAGTTGGGGGTACTTAGGGGAGAAATGTTCATGGGAGTGTGTTATTTTTGGGTGTTCACTTCATCCAATAGATATTATATTTGTGATGTTATACGGCTCTTTATGAATCCTTTATTCAATGTGTGTGTGTGTGTGTGTGTGTGTGTGTGTGTGTGTGTGTGTGTGTGTGTGTGTGTGTGTGTGTGTGTGTGTGTGTGTGTGTGTGTGTGTGTGTGTGTGTGTGTGTGTGTGTGTGTGTGTGTGTGTGTGTGTGATATACTGAGCTTTAAAGACTCCAAATGATGTATAGAGACAATTTTATATGATCATATATATGATGATGATGCGTTTGATTCACATGTTGGTTTTTGTTTTGATATGATATGATGGGTCTTTAATGTAAATGTTTGATAAAATGTTGTTAGATGCTTGATAGATGTGGATGTTTGATAGGTTTTGATAGATGGTGATGATATTTAATGGATATGGATGTTATTTATATGTTATGTGTTATGGAATTTAATGTGATATTGATGTATATCAAAATATGTTTTAAATCTAAGCATAAAACGTGGAATGATTCCTTTTAAACTAGATTGTATACATACGTGATGGGAATAGATATGGTAAACACACTTGTACTTTTGGAATGTATTACAAATGTTAACATATGACTAATAATGGGTAGTCACATATGGGATTTGGGATATAGATGGGATTGAAATGTATACCTTCCCCGGAAATGGGAAGGTTTGACACATGTAGGTTAGGCAGGGAGTAGGTTCTCCTTTTTATGGTTTCATAGGAGATTCCCCAACAGTATATTTTAATTTTGACACAAATTGGTTGATGCGGGAATTTTGATTTGGTGAGAAAGATGATCGATGCGGGAATCTTTTGTAGGATGATTTTGATATTTAACTTTTTAAAGGTTAATCGATGTGGGAAGCTTTGTTTACATAGGTATCCATCCTTCAAGGAGTGGTCTACACTTTTGAATATTTTTGACTTTTTCTTTTGGTATACATCCTTCGAGGGATCACCATGATTTTGACAAGTAGATTTCCTTCGAGGGATAATTATAATATTATTTTTACGATATGATCTTGAATTTTTATATATGTCCTTCAAGGGATCATTCTATTGTAGTCATTTTTATACCCTTAGACCAATAGTCTAATCCCATGCGCACCGGCCTATCACCTAGCAGCACCGGGTGCTCACCCGAGGCACACATGGGCACCGAGTCTCTCCTTTATGTGAGTCTTGTGAGAATACATCATCTTATGACAGATAATCAAGTGCAAATGAATAGAAAAGAACTGTGCATCATTCTGAGAACCTAGGACAAGTTATCACATCAATGCATCCATAGAAGAGAAATAACCAAAACATATAGAAATGGTTCATACATAAAGGAAATGCACAAGGATTATACTCATGAACACATATATGATTTAGAACAGAGTCTTATATTCATATTGATGAGTTTAGTAACCACATTACATCCCTTAAGGTCATAACAGACCCATATAACATTGCAGAGCGAATTCATGCATCAAAACTACACTATGTCCTTCACATTACAAAGATGAATATAGACCCATCCCTCTAAATATGTCATCACTCATATATTTTCCTAATCCCAACCCATATAATCCTCCATGGTATTTCTTTAGAGATTTTCCTCTTTCCCAAGTGCACTATTCTCTCTGCATCTCTTATCTTCACACCCTTACCCATCACCCTTTCTACCATCTACGCACCTCAATATATAGCTTTCCCCTTCACTACCATGCCTTATGAGGTAACAGATCAATTGCCAATTTTCCAAGTGGTCCTCCAATGGAGCATGCCTTCTTTTATCTCGAGATCTCCACTGTAATGATGTTCTTCTGGAACCTTCCATCGCATGCATGGAATATTCCCTTTTTGATCATGCAGTCGCTAGACTGGCACCTTATCCACTCCACATGCTAGAAGGGTCAAGATTTTCTTGTGTGCTTCCTGGCATGCCGAACATGGATAATTCCCAAAACCCGTCTTTCCTTGTGCGTGTGCACCATGTGTTCTACAAAAACCTGCTAGAACCCTTCCCTACGTTCATTCCACCCATGCTCCCACATGCCTTCTTGTAATTATCCAATATTCTGGGTCCCAACACCACCCCACACTACACATGTTCTCCATCATTGGAAACACTCTTCAAAGAATAAATAATAGTGGGTCCTTAACATGGCTAGAAATAAATAATAAGGGAATGAAGAATTGGGAAAAAGAATGAAATAATGGGGAACTTGTTTATTGCTGGAGGAGGATAGGGAAATCCTTTCCTAGTTCTTTCTCTAACTTCTCCCAAGCGTCAATCTTGTTTTGAAATTGCTGATAGAGGTCATCCACCAGGGCACTCACCTCCTCAAAACTAAGATCCCCCTTTGGCACTCATGGTGTCAACATTAATATCCAATTGCTTCCCAAAGTCTTCAGGGCATCCACCCTACGGGTGATCTGGGGTATAGCTCCTTCACCGGCTTTTGATCGAGCCTCACAGGGATTGATTGCTTCTGACTTCTTCTCCACCTCGGCTAGGATCTTATCTCTTTCTGATCTATTCCCCTTATTTTTCTCTTGTAACTCCTTGAGTTCCGTTTCATGGGTGGAAACCAAGATGCTTTCCACTCTATCCCTATCAATGCAGGTCTTCATAGGTGGCTTCAAAGAACTTGCATGGCGGTATTTACTTCTGCAAGAAGCTTAGTGTATCAAGCCATAATCTCAACAACCTTCATCTTATTCTCTTTCTATCAACACTCTTTTGCCTCTTCTGTAGATTCTAAAGTGAGTGGTTTCCTTTCCATTGTGAGAACGCAAGTCAAATCCTCTAGACATTGCAAGGCTGATTCATACTTCTGATCGGGTGGCGCTAAGTTGGGGTGCTTCAGGATAATTGCATCTATAATCATCTCCACCTTCTTAGAGACTTTGTGCACCTTATATTTTTCTTCTTTCAGCTCATGCCTCAACTGAGCACTGATCAACTCCTCTTGCTTTAGGTCCTTGCTCTTCTCCACGAGCTCCTTCTTTTTCTTCTCCAATTCCTCCTCTAGGAATCTCACTCTATCATTTCTTTGAAATAGTCTAGCCTCATTTTGACTGAAACCTTGTTAATCACATTACAGACCTATTCATCTAATAGTTTTTTGGAGTTCACTAAGGGATTTATTCCTTTGATTTAGTGCTCTCTGACTTACTTTGAACTTAGGTTCTACTACGTCAAACTCGAATGCCCAAGATAGCATCTTCTTGGTTCTGGGGATACACACCTTATTCATCAAATGATGACATAGCTAGGAGTTTCTCTATTGGTATGAATCTCTAGAAGCGTGCACGTAGCACCTTGCTAGGATCATCAATGTATCCCATTCCCTACCCTTGTGCCACCACTACACCTTTCCCACCTATTCACGCAGCTTTTGGGAAGCTCACTACTAATTTGGGATCCCCACCCATGTTTTCATACTCCTTCCCAATGCTTTTTTTTTTTTCCTTTATAATTTTGTCTCCGCTCCGCTCCAAGTCCTATTCTACAAACTTCTTCATGATGCCACCACTTCTCTCTCCGCAAATTTCTCTACTTGCTCCTTGGTGAGGCTTGGGGTTCTTTGGTTCTTGGTGCTTACTTCTTCGCTCACCCCCTTTCCTTGAGCCTCAACTTCTTCCTCATCATTCTTCTCCTCATCTTTCTTGTTATACTCTTCTCAACCTTCCTTGTTATACTCCTCTTAACCTTACTTGTTATACTCCTCTTAACCTTCCTTGTTATACTCCTCTTCATCTCCTTCCTCCTTGGAATCATGTACATCATATATTGGATGGTCTTCACCTCCTTCAGTTCGTCATCATCCTTTTCACCGATGTAGGAATCTAATCTCTCTATTTATTCTCGAGTCCTGCTCGTCTCTGTCATCTTCTTCTTCTTCCTTACTGGGATTCCAATGACAAGAGATTCTTCTTTTTCCTTCTCCTTGACAGGTGACCTATTTGTTGGTGATTCCTCATGGGTGAGGTGCTCTTCATGCTCCAACGACTCTTCTTCTGAGGCATTTTCCTTGATAAGATACTTCTTCCTCTGCGCGTTAGTTCTAGGCTTCGCGATCGCTTGAGCATGCCCACCGATTGTGTGGTCTGTACACTTGGTGCTTTCTTCTCCTGCCCCTCTTCTCTTTTTATCTTCTTTGGTGTGGCCTTCTTTCTTCTTGTAGGGTCTTTTGGAATGGATACATTATTCTCCATATATGTTCCTTTCTCGAGTTTTGGCCTTATGTGAAGATATACCCTCACTACATCCCTTCCAAAGTGATTGGCGTGTTATTGGCTTCATCATTTGAACTTCGTGGGAGATATAATTCTCCACGTATACGCACTTTTAGGGTACATGATCTTTCAGTGCAACTCGCAGTGGTCTTGGTCTGCCTCACTAAGGTTGAACCTTAGTCTCTTTGCATCCTTAAACCTCGTTGACCCCTGCTTGGAAGTATTACGCGGTGAAGGAGAAGGGTAGCTTACACCATGGACCCTTAGTCCCATTTGTTAAGGTGGACCTACCAATGCAGAAGTGTTGGTATACTTCAAAATCTACTTCTCCATCCATGAGTGTAGAAAACTACTCTAGGATCCTCCACTCTACCCCGAATGCATCACACATTTGTTTATACCACTTCTCCAGTGCGCCTTGTGAGAGGCATGTCATGGTTTCACAAGTGTACTTTTCAAACCTCTTTACGGGCGAGGGATCCTCTTCTGGATACTCCCAAAAAAATTCTAGCCCATTGGGCACTCCAATCTCTGAAAATACAATGGTGAGGAGGACGTTACCAAATAGTATCTTCTCTCCCTCCTACACGTTTTTTATGATCTCATTCGCGATGAAAGCAGACAAGTTATAGATGGTTCCCTTTGATATCTTTTGACATACATTTAGCCATGCCTTGTTTACTTGTGTCCATCATTCTTGATCATTAATCTTGGTCACCAAACATGTGGCCATCCTCATAATAGGGTTTGGAATCTCTGTGATGTCAAAGTATTGTGAACCCTTCTTATAGTCATACACTGCTACTATCTCCTTGATAGCCTCCTTGTTGCTCAGATCATCATCTATACTTTCTCCTTCATAAATAAGACATGTGAACTTGGATATCAATTGTGGTGTTATGCGCATCTTGCACCCTACAAAATAGAAGTGATCCTCATGCACACACGACATCAACCATTGATAAAGGTGCTTGGGCTTGCCAAAGTAAGGCAACTCATATAGTTGCAATAATCCTGCCTTCTCCAATTTGACCTTCACCTCATCGCTGTATATAGGCATCCCATATGGTGTCCTTTTTTAGTTGGACGGACCAACTATAATGCCATTTTCTTCTCATTTTTTCTCGTGATGGTTATAATTGCTCACGGTCATTTATCTTAAATGTGACACCCATTCCTTTCCTAAAGCAATACTCCATCTGGGTATTGCATTTTTGCATACCATTCTTCATATGAGCTAGTGATGACAAATGGTTTATTTTCCCTTGCCCTCGCCATTACCCTTTGGTTTCTTTGGTGAAATGGTTTCCTTCTTAGGTGCCATACTTTCTATTAGGATAAACTATTACTCTGCTCTCTACTACTTTGCTTTACTCCAAAATTAACTCCAAAGCTTTAACTCCTAGAATAAATCCTTCTATCTTCATGCCCTAGCTGCCAAACCCTAACTAGGAAAACCTTCCACAAGACGTGCACTTCAAACAACCTTTCCTCACACCTTTTTACTCCTTCCTCCTAGTTTGTAGATCCACTTTAATCACACTTAAATTCTTAGGATTCTTCTTCATTCACACAAATTTCTTTGGATTCCCTAAAGTACGCAAGAGCGCTTCAATTTCACAATAGCAAGGTAGAATAATTAATTTCCTAACCTTATATTTAGATTTTTTGCTTCCCTCTAGTAATAAATGCTATGCCACCTACCAATATACTTTAACATTAAATGCAGATTTTTCCACTAAGCTGAATTTAAGCACCCTTACCCATGTGCCACATCCTGTGTGAAAAATCCTTTACAACCTTCCGTACGAAAAGATCCAATCTGACCGAAGACTCTTATGCATGCATCTACAATGCCAAAGGAACTTCTTCTATCCTTTACCTAGTTTTTTCCCTCACCTACCTCATGTTGTTCCTGCGCTCTTCATCCTTTATACATGGTCTTTGTTACAGCCTTCTTGACACCATAATTCATTATCCACTGTTTCCTCACACGATTTCTCAACATTATGCCTTCCTTCTACTTGAGCCACTCATCTTGTATTACAGACCTATACTTTACATTACTCCACCCCACACTTAAACAAATGTGCACTTCTTCGCACATACGCAACCTTGGAAAAATAATGTGGTTACTTGGTGTATAAGGCACAAAACAAAACAAAAATCATGTAACAAGAAACAAGAAAGGGAAACACAAGAAAAGAAAATCATAAAGGAAAATTCTAAGATGATTGGCAATAGTGCCTTATTACAAACACCAAGAAGACTTATTTATAATAGGGCTTCAGCCTAATCCCATTGAAATGACATGGTAATCTCATCCCATCTAGCACTTGTAACTAGAAAATGCCTGAATCAAGGATGTATGAGATGATGTAGGGTCCCAACCAATGGACTTTCAAATTCCCAGGATGGTGCAAATACTTGGAATCATACAACAACACCATATGCCCAACCTCAAATTGGTTATTCTTGATATGATGATCATGCCATGCCTTTTATCTTTCTTTCTTTGTTTTTTATTGGTCACAAGGGCATTTCATCCCTCTTCCTAGGTTTTCCAAGGCACTGACAATGGTCACAGGCCTTGCAAAACTCAATACAATCTTGGTAGATGGTTTCCCACCAAAGCCCTGCTAGTAAAATCTTTCGTGTGGTAGCATTTCTTGCATAGTGTCCTCCTACAATCCCACCATGCACTTCCTCCATAATTACCACGTGCTCATGTTCCAATACACATCGGCACGAACCTCATCATGACCTAACTTATACAGGTCTCCACTAATCAACATGTAGGGTGTGGCACATATTGCTAACTAATTTCTCTCCAGAGCCTTCATCCCTTCCGCACCACACCTATTTTTAAGAACACTATGATATCTTCAAAGTCTAAGGGCACATGCCACAACCTAAACAATTGTGTGTCTAACATGCTATCCTAAATGATTTGCATGTCCTCCCCTGAGTTAATCCTTGATAAGTGGTCAGGTCTTGAATTTCTCTTTCCTTGTTTTAAGACCATTGTGAACTCAAACTCTTGAAAAATAGGATCCAATGACATATGTGCCCTTACAAAATGGGATTTTTGACTAATTATTTCAATACAATGTGGTCTGTGTAGAATATAAATGGTGTTGCCAATAGGTAATGCCTGAACTAGTACAACGCGTAGATTAGACAATGCTTTGTGCTCAGTAGTTGTGTAATTTTGTTATAATGGTGAAAATTTTCTACTTGCAAAACATAAGGGATGATCAACAATCCCCTCACCAGGTTGTGCTAGTACTACTCCCATAGTTGTCCCTAAGGCACCGACATGCATAGGGAAAGGCTTATCCAAAGAAGGAAAAAGCGTAATGGGCGTTGTGACAAGCATATCCTTCAAAGTGTCAAATTCCTTTTGCCACACTTCTCCCCAATGAAAGGAACTCTTGTGTTTTAGAAATTCCTCCAAGGGCACGAAAATTTGGCATACCCTTGATGAATTTCCCGTAGTATCCCGTATGCCCAAGGAATCTACGTATTACACTTTGACTAGTAGGCTCCCTATTCCTACAATAACTACAACTTTGGTGAGATCCACTAGTAAGCCTTCTTTGCATATAATGTGTCTTAACGGGTTCCAAATGGAGTAAGCGAAAGACACATTTCTTAATGTTGAGGGATATCCTTAATTTTTTACATCTCTCAAATATGAGCCTCAAATTTTCACAATAGTCTTTCACCAACCCATACACATTCCAATCATCTAGGTAAACTTAAAGAAAATTATGGATGAAGTCCTGAAATGCTTTTACCACGATGCATGAGAATACAATAGGTGTATTCTTCAATAAAAATGCATAACTATGTGGGAAAAACTTCCCCATTCAATGGAAATTTTTTTCTTTCTCTAGTCTTCTTTTGCAATCTTGACTTGGTGATACCCTTAGAACCCATCCATGAAAGAGTAGAATTTGTGTCCGGCTACGCCTCCAAAATTTCTTCAATAAAGGGGGTTGGAAAAGAATCGATGACACACTACTTTGAGATCTCTCGTAGTCAACACATATTCTTATCCTCCCATCCTTCTTGATACTTGATGACCATTAGGCTTATCCATTCTTATTCTTCCACCGCCTCAATGAAACTAGATGCTATCATCTTGTCTTTTTCTTCCTTGACCCATACACATAGATTTAGATTAATCTGATAAGGCCTCTTCCGAATCGGTCATGTAAATTCCTTCAACTTGATATTCATCTCCCGAAGGAATGGTGAATGCCTTTGATCTCATGGTACCTGCGAGGGAACAAATGCCGAGCTCACGCAATGTATCAATGATCTTTGAAACTTATTTTTCTGACCAATAGTCCCCGATGATAGCTTCCTTAGGTTTTGTCTCTGTCCCAATATTAACCTTATTTATTTTCAAGGGATCATGGTAGGTGCGTGCTCGCTCATTAGCGTTGTCTATGAATTTATGCGTACCTTTAGAATGGTTAACATCCAAAGTCTCCATCTCTTCACCATCTACTACATAGACTATCTTTCCTTTTTCTTTTTCCATGCACGGGCATTCAAGTTGTACTTCCTTTGATTCTTATTCATTGAGGCGTGTCCCCAAATAAGGCCCACCCAATAACTCCAATAGCCTATCCTATGCCATAACATTATCTCCCATCGTAAGGCACTTGATTACTTGTAACACCTTATTTACTGATGGATTTGTACTCCTATAATCAAAATCTTGAATGAGATATGAAGCCAACTCCTACCAATTACATGTTTGATGACACATCTCCAAATGAACATACCATGCACATGCATGGCCTTGTAAGGTGGAATAAAACTTATGCACCCATAACGAAGGTGGTAAATCTTTTGTGCTTCCCATCTAGGCCTTCTTGCACGCTTGGATATGAAATGTAGTCTCTTTACCATGGTAGTCTTGTATATCGGTGGGCACATTGCTCCCGAATAACATTACAAAGAATTTGATTCTTACTTGACGCCATTCTAGGAGGCTCTCCCGATGTGTAGCCCACCAAATACATTGTCATTCCGAGTAGGTTATAATTGAGCATTCCCCTTATATCATCCTCATTCTTCCACTGAGCCTCCATTTCTCGCAAGAAAATTTTAGGGTATGCTCCTCCAAAGTAACTTGGCAACTAATTTCCTCTCAAGTGTGATGAGACCAAAATATGTCTCATTATATCACCAAATAACATTCTTATTCTCTCTCTCAAAATAAAGCTTTCAAGTGAATTTAGATGTAGTTTTAATAATAGATATCATATTTAAGGTAGAATATAGGATTTATCTTATCATCTCTTTAGAAATATATTTGCAATCTAATTGTTGTTATTTCTTGATATTTCTTCTAAAGTTGGAATGCAATAGTGTGTAGAAAATAGGTCATAAACAACTATACTCCAAGTTCGTAGATTATAGCTACGGAAATTCTTCACGCAGCTATGGAAATTCCTAGCTATGGAAATTCTTCACACAACTACGGAAATTCTTCACGTAGCTACGGAAACGCCCAGCTAGTGAAAGTATTTTGGTTTGTTCCAAAATAATGTAAAGGAGCACCGAACTATTTAGCCTACTCTTTTCTTCCATGTCATCAACCAAGAATATAGATCCAAACATGTGGCAATCCAAAGTCATGAATGCATGTGGCATTCCAAGAATAATTCAAAGTCATGGACTTAGCACTCCTCCTTTTTCTCTCCATGTTTCAAGGATGAGAAAATGGTGGAATAGTATTAGGAATGTTGAATAAGTACTCTCCCACTTTGTGTTCCTAGATTAAAGGGATGAGTTGTAGAAATATTCTCCATGATAAGTGGGTTGTTGTAGTCAAGTTTGTTTAGTATTTATTTCTTTGAATAAATCCACCCAAGAATAGGTAGTTAGTTCTTGGAGTGTGGACCAAGTAAACTAGGAGTAATGTCTATAAATACCTCTTCCATATATTTGGAAAAGGGGGCATATTTTGTAAATTAGTTTTGAATCAATACAAGTGCAGTTTTAAAAGTTAATTGTAGTTTCTCCAAATCCAAAGGGAAGAGAATGGCCAAAATCCACTCTTCCCCAAGGAGGAGGATTTTTCTATTATTTCTTAGCATAGTTTATTTACTGCAGATTTATTTTAGTAGTTTAGTTGTTGTGTGTTTCTTTTTCATGCATGTTTAATTTTTGTATGTTTTCTTAGGAAGAAGTATTGTTGAATAATATTTTCCTTTCTCCTTTTGCATACAGCTTTAGACACCACCTTGGTTATAATGACACCAACTTGTCTATGAGTTGGTTAAATGACTGGTAATACAATGACCCGTCATTTTTGGCACCGTTGCTGGGGATCATGGTGTTATTAGGAGACTCAGATTTTTCTAAAAGAGTATTCTAGTGATAGTAGAATACCTCTTAACAAGATTTGTGATAGGAGATTCTTATTCAATAGCTTCTTTAGAATTTATTTTCATGCAACTAGATTAGAATTTCCTTTCAAGTTTTTCATTTTCTGCAATTTCTTTTCCTATAATTTCATTTCCAGCAATTTCTTTTCCTGTAATTTTTTTCCTACAAATTTCTTTTTTGCAAATAGATTAAATTTTTCTGCAATTAGATTTAGAAACTTGATGGAGATTGCCAAAAAAAACCCCCTCCTCAATAACATGGAAACACCATTTTATATTATTCCATCAGACATGTTTATACAATTATTTATTCTCATTAAGAAATATTTCTATTATATTCATATCGATAATTTCAATATGATATTATAGATTGTTGATAATACTGACTACCTTAATCAGCATATGGATGAAAAATTCATAATAGAAATATGTATTATCATCAAATAAAACCCATACCTAGTTCTATTTCCTATATACACAACAATTACAACGGCTAGTTACCCATGTATTTTGGTGTGATGGAATGGATACAATAGGAATTTGATGATAAGTTTTCTTAATCTTTATAAAAATTGTAACATAATATATTTCTGTAGGGTCTAAATTGATTTGGGTTTCCTATTCTGAAATATTTCTTGTTTGCATGTATTAGATTCAATACTAGTTCATGCATGCAAGAAATGTAAAAAAAGAAAAAAAAAGAAAAAACTAACTTTGTGCAGGTTAGCCGAGACAAAGATTTTTGTGGAATATTTGTGTAAACAGATTGAGAGTTGAAGGAAAAGCTGAGTTGCTTCATCACGAGAAGAAGGAAACATCATGTTGAAGGAAAAAAACATCCATCTCTGCAACTCAAATTCCTGCAATCAAAAATGAATCTACAACAATAATGAAAGTTATTAGAACATGGTAGACAAATGCAAAAAGGTATGCATTATTCTCTCATATAACAACTTGTTTGGTTGAAAAGTTCAAGCATGCAACAAGAGAATTCTATTTTTAACTCTTACATTTAATGAAGTGAGACATTCCTTTTTGCATGCAATGACTCATGCAGTTGTTAGAAAAATTCAAATAACATGCATTCCTATTTTATCTCTTTTATTTAATGAATTAGTCAAAATTTGTTAAGATATTCCTTGCATGTTGACTTAATTGATTTAGAAATAAATTTTGCATACAAAGAGGAAATAAATTTGCATGCAATGAATGCTACAGATTGCATATATTTTAATCAATTAAGTCTCATGCAAAGAGTGCTCCTAAATTGACTCTATTTATTTAATGAGAGAGACTTGTTCTAAATTATTTTCAATAATTATTGGAGATTTGAATTTGAAGGAGATAATTGTTGCAAGCATCTATTTTTTAGATGAAATAATTACTACAGAAATTACAAAATCAACATACATGGCACATTAAAGAGGAGGTCAAAGGAAAAAGAATCATCTGATACGGAAATCACACATGAAAAATAGCTACATTTTCTGATGCAAACTACTCATGGCTCATAAAGAAATAGATCAAACAATTTCTGGGTTTTGTTCTACATGAAATGATATTTCCATATCATTTTGAATTGCCTATTTTTGTTTAGAAATGACCAAGATATCATAGTTTGAATGCACGCTGCTCAAAAGAAATAACATGTTGCAGACTATTTTGATAACAGTGTTTTCTGATCTAAACTCGCTTCAACTCATAAAGAAATCGCTCAAATGATTTATAGGTCTTATTCTACATGATCTAAGATTTCTAGATCATTTTGAATTTCTCATTTTTGTTGAGAAATGACCAAGATATCACATTTTGAATGCATGCTGCTAAAAAAATAACATGTTGAAGATTTTTTTAAATATATATATCTTATGATGCATGCAAGTATTCTGCTAGTACTCCTCATTTTCAGTACCTGATTCGTTCCATGCTACCCTCTTTGTCTCAGTTTTTGTGAAAAATTTATTTTCCCAACTTCTGAAAACACCAAAAATTCCTCCGATATGCAATAGTCAATGTTAATCTTCTAAAAAAGGGTAAAGTTGAAAACCAACAAATGGTTGCTTTTCCCAAATAAAAATAAAAAATAAAAACAAAATTTTTGCACTTCAAAGTCTTTCTTGGATTCATATGACTGCTTCTCTTATGCCGACTTGGTTGATGAAATCATTTTCTTCTGAAAAGTTCTATGTTGCAATGGCTTTGACTTCATATCTATTTGTTTTTTCAGCTGCAGATGGAAATCACGGTTATACAACATGATGAAAGCAAGGATAACTACTGAGTATGGTATGGTAACTTCTATTTTTCTATTCTTGAATATTGTTATTTGTTGTTTTAATTACAAATAGATTCACTTCTCAAAACAAAAAAAAAAAAGAAAATTTTCAAGATCTCCATGTGTTGATCAAGTCAAGTAACAAAGAAAATGATGCAGATGAAGTCTTTTCAGTTTACAGCAATTGAGATCTATAAGCTGCTGAATTAAAAAAAAAACAGTTTGCATGAGGGCATGCACAAAGCTAAGTGTGGGGGAGACTCACTCTCTTCCAAATATTTTGAAGAATGCATGAGGAAACAAAGAGTTAAGTGTGGGAAAAATATCTCTACATTATCTATGGAAAACCTCATGAGAGCATGAATAAAAAAGAAGTAAAAATTTTACTTCTAAAATCTCAGTTTGCTACTATCATGAAAAAGGAGAAGAAAATTTGAAAGATGCAAAAGTATTGACAAAATCAGATTCTACAGAAGATCAGTAGCTTGCATGAGGGCATGGAAGAAATTAAGGGTGAGGGAAATGATGAGACCAAAATATGTCTCATTATATCACCAAATAACATTCTTATTCTCTCTCTCAAAATAAAGCTTTCAAGTGAATTTAGATGTAGTTTTAATAACATATATCATATTTAAGGTAGAATATAGGATTTATCTTATCATCTCTTTAGAAATCTATTTGCAATCTAATTGTTGTTATTTCTTGATATTTCTTCTAAAGTTGGAATGCAATAGTGTGTAGAAAATAGGTCATAAACAACTATACTCCAAGTTCGTAGATTACAGCTATGGAAATTCTTCACGTAGCTACGGAAATTCCCAGCTATGGAAATTCTTCACACAGCTACGGAAATGCCCAACTACGGAAATTCTTCACGTAGCTACGGAAATGCCCAACTAGTGAAAGTATTTTGGTTTGTTCTAAAATAATGTAAAGGAGCACCGAACTATTCAGCCTACTCTTTACTTCCATGTCATCAACCAAGAATATAGATCCAAACATGTGGAAATCCAAAGTCATGAATGCATGTGGCATTCCAAGAAGAATTCAAAGTCATGGACTTAGCACTCCTCCTTTTTCTCTCCATGTTTCAAGGATGAGAAAATGGTGGAATAGTATTAGGAATGTTGAATAAGTACTCTCCCACTTTGTGTTCCTAGATTAAAGGGATGAGTTGTAGAAATATTCTCCACGATAAGTGGGTTGTTGTAGTCAAGTTTGTTTAGTATTTATTTCTTTGAATAAATCCACCCAAGAATAGGTAGTTAGTTCTTGGAGTGTGGACCAAGTAAACTAGGAGTAATGTCTATAAATACCTCTTCCATATATTTGGAAAAGGGGGCATATTTTGTAAATTAGTTTTGAATCAATACAAGTGCAGTTTTAAAAGTTAATTGTAGTTTCTCCAAATCCAAAGGGAAGAGAATGGCCAAAATCCACTCTTCCCCAAGGAGGAGGATTTTTCTATTATTTCTTAGCATAGTTTATTTACTGTAGATTTATTTCAATAGTTTAGTTGTGTGTTTCTTTTTCATGCATGTTTAATTTTTGTATGTTTTCTTAGGAAGAAGTATTGTTGAATAAGATTTTCCTTTCTCCTTTTGCATACAGATTTAGACACCACCTTGGTTATAATGACACCAACTTGTCTATGAGTTGGTTAAATGACTGGTAATACAACGACCCAGCAAGGTATTTGACTGAGCACGCCTTCATTACCATTGTTACAGATCCTCTCAACCTGTCATCCAACCAACTCATAAGTCCCATGCACCCAATTGTCACATGTCATGCTAGTGGTATCACTTAAAGACTGAGCATCTTCAAACTGGATGACTCCTTCCATGGGATGAATTATCTTAGGATATTTGATAGATCGCACATAGATTATATCAAGGAATTCTTATCCTAAGGGTTCAGTATAGGGTGTTGACTTCCCATCTATCAAAGGGGTGATCACCCTTTCTTCCTTTTTCTCAAAGATGATATACCATTTTTTAAACTGCAAGTTGACATTGTTCTTATAACACCATGGACACCTAAGTAATGCTCGAAAGTTTTCTCGCTTCAGCAAGCACCAAGAATTTGAAGTCTCCAGTGAACTTGTCCCCTTGAATGGTGATAATTGCATCCTTCAAGATGCCAATGGGAATCACCTAAGTCTTTTTTTCCATATACAAAACATTCAAAGATGGTTGTAATGTGAGCCTTCCCATTTGATTCCATGTATCTAAGGTAAGAAAATTTACCTCCGATCCCATGTCGATGAGGATATTTCTTAGAAGCCATCCATCAAAAACTACATTCAAAGGAATCTCCTTATCATAGTCAAGGCTATGAGGAGGAAGGTTTGCATGCAAAACCTTCCTTTCACACTCTGCTCTGGCATGTGGTACCTTCTCCCTCACCCATTATCCTAGTGAGTATTAATATTTCCTTGCCTTAACATTCTACATACTTCCTTGACCTCATATAGGTCCTTCTTTGGAGCCTTGGCATTCTTTCTTTGCTTCAATTTCTTTGATTTATCCTTTAGACATTGGATCTCCCCTTGTAAACTCCGAATCACATCCATAGTCTCTTGATACACTTCCTTTTGATGAGAAGGGTCCAGATACTTTCCATGTACCACTTCCTCTCTTGAAACTAGTGTCCTTTGTCTTGGAATCTCCTTGGTGCGCGTAGACTTTGCTCTCGTTGTCACCAAGATGCAAGTTCTATTCTTGAATCACGCACCACTCTTGACATCCACTATGAATCATCTTTCTTGATGCTCACCATCCCATCACCTTTTTCCTTCCAAAGGTCTTTGGTGGTTCATATGCTCATTAAGCTCTGGACACTCTTTGTAGTTATGTTATTTTCCACACCATGAACATTGTAATGCATCGGACACTCATGTTTGTAATGCTCTGTAGATCCACAATTATAATAGGCTTCTTGCGGTAACTCACTTTGTCCTCTCGCCATTGTTACTACGACCACAAAATCCTTCATGAAAACCTCTTCCACATGTTCCTCCATCTACATGCCCTTCATAACGATGGTCATCATCCTTGGAAGTACTTTCAAGGCTAGTCTAGCTTACACCAAGATCAATAACATCATGGATCTCGATCAATCGTCTACAATCCTTGGTATTATGGGTCGTAGAGGTACAAATATTACAATAGAAAGAAACATTCTTATAGATTGCATGTTGTAGTAGAGGGCACCTACATGCATCATGATCCCTATAGAAAATCTCATAGTCTAGCACCATATCATGTACGACTTTTGAGGGAAACTATCCTCTCAGTGTGACCTTCCACTTCACAAACAGTACACCAAAGCCTACTATGAACCTCATGTGCTTTGAGTTTGTAAATAGCTTCTCCAACTGCTTGGCCAATGAAGTAATTTGAGCCTAAAAAAAAGACTAACACTAGTACCAATGCTCCCAACAGCCTCAACACACGGGTAGCTTCCAATGCCTTGCATGGGTCTCAGTGAAAGTCTTGTGTGACAAAACCCTTCTAAATGGTGTTATCAATACCCCAAAAAACCATTGAGCATGTTGATAAGGATGAATGCCATATGATAGTTTTGAAAAGAGAGTCTTGAAATGCATGTCATAATCTTGCACACTCTCTTCCATTCCCTATTGAATCTCCTTCAGAGCGCTTATTCTCTTCTCGCTCAAACTTAGGGATGTGGGACTTTTCTAGGAAGATGTTCTTCAATGCGGTGTAGTATACCACCGTATAATGGGGGTCATACTTCTTATACCAACTATGTTTGCACCCTTGCAATGTTGTTACAAATTGACTTGTCTTCTGCTCTGGGGTAGTGATCCCTTTTGTGTGCCATAGTAATTCACACTTGTGTACATACTCTGTATAATCTTCAATACCCCTATAGTCTGGTAAGTGTAAAGACATCTCAAAAAATCCTTGTGGAGGTGGCTGAGGTCCTTTCCCTCCTGATCCAGAGCCTTGGTTTCCTCTAGCATTTCCTCCTCCACTAGATCCATTGGATCCACCAGACCTCATTCCTACCGACACACTACATCCTCCCGGATCCGCTAGGTCCACCAGTCCTCCACCCTATACCACCGCACCCACCTCTTGTAGTCGAGAAATGGCTTGAAGTGGTCATGCCAAATGTTCCCAATGCCCCACTAAACAACATGCCAATGGTTTGTGATATTGTCCAACTACCAGTTGTGGGTCTCGTGCCACTCCCAGACGTGATACCCAATCCTTGCATACTTGCACCCCGTCCAAAAATTCCTCCAAATACTAGAATGGACTATGTAGCCATAGATGTTCTAAATGAGAAATTATACCTCCCGGGCACAGATTAGGTTACTCCCATCGATACCAATTGGGTTAACAATACTTATTCCTTGATATAGAAAAGCAAGTGCCGGGTTTGGTTCTTTAGGTGGCTTCGGATGCGTGCCAACGACTCTACTTTCTACAATCAATGAACTCTCATCGAAATATGAAGAAGCTTCTCTCTTGTGCTTGCCAAGATGGGGTAGCACAGATCGTTCGGGTTCCATATCATCTACATGAATCTCATCTCCTTCCCCGCAACATATGCCTCCATAGATCCATCACTCTTGTAACCTCATGTTGTGTATTCATCTCCCTTTCACAAGCTTCACTATACTTGAGTCATCTCTCCTCCCTTTCCTTCTCAGTCATAATGTCTTCCATCTTCCTCCACCCTAGCTTCCTCTCCCGCGCTCAAATATGCTTAGCCGGCCATGGGAAATGCCTCTAAACTCAAGGTAATGACCAAGATATTCATAGCCAAAGGAATAGCACATAAAAATGATCCTCTTGGGATCCCTTAAAAACTCAAACTCAACAACTTCTGGGTAAGAATACGTAGAAATGGCATATTCTAGAGTATAACTAGTCAACACTCTTTTCCACCAGTGATCAACAACACACATTCAAGTCGATCTTCATCCTGTAGCCTCTGATAGTCATCTTGGGTCCATACACGTAATCTATAGTACCATCTCGATCTAGATGCATATGCTGAAATCCATTCATATAGTTCTACTAGAAAACAACAAAATAATGTCTCATACAACTCATGGTACAAGTTCTCTTCTACCCATCTATGTGCATCGAACTTAGATCCAGTGCTAAATATTTGAGCAAACTCATCCTCCATGCTCTTGAACCATGTTTCAACACTTTCCAAGGTCATATGTTCTGTCATCATGCATCATAGGGAAAAATATGTATGCCATTTCTCATAACAACTTTGAAAAGAGGTCCTAGCAACAAAACTAAGATGTAGTCATTTTTATACCCTTAGACAAATAGTTTAATCCCATGCGCACCGGCCTATTAACTAATAGGCGCCCGAGCGCTCACCTAAGGAAATTATGGGCGCCAAGTATCTCCTTTATGCGAGTCTTGTGAGAATACATCATATTATGACAGATAATCAAGTGCAAATGAATAGAAAAGAAATGTGCATCATTCTGAGAACCTAGAACAAGTTACCACATCAATGCATCCATAGAAGAGAAATAACCAAAAACATATAGAAATGGTTCATACATAAAGGAAATGCACAAGGATTATACTCGTGAACACATATATGATTTAGAACATAGTCTTATAATCATAATGATGAGTTCAAGTAACCACATTACATCCATTGAGGTCATAACAAACCCATATAACACTGCAAAGTGAAGTCATGCATCAGAACTACACTATGTCCTTCACATTACAAAGATGAATACAAATCCATCCCTCTAAATATGTCATCAATTCTATATTTTCCTAACCCCAACCCATAGAATCCTCCATGGTATTTCTTCAGAGCTTCACCTCTTTCCCAACACACTATTCTTTATGGATCTCTTCTCTTCACACCCTTACCCATCTCCCTTTCTACCATCCGTGCACCTCAATATATAGCTTTCTTGTCTTCATTGCCATGCCTTCTGAGGTAAAATATCAGTTGCCAAGTGTCCAAGTGGTCTTCCAATGGAGCATGCCTCATTTGATCCAAGCTCTCTACTCTTTGTAATTATGTTCTTCTAGAACCTTCCATCTCATGCATGAAATATTCTCTTTTTTGATCCTGCAGCCTCTAGGGCGACACCTTATCCACTCCACATGCTAGAAGGGTCACAATTTTCTCATGTGATTCCTGGGACACCAAATATGGATAAGTCCCAAAACCTATCTTGCCTTGTGTGTGCATGTCGTGTGTTCTATAAAACCCTGCTAGAACCCTTCCCTGTGCACCTTCCACTGCACGCCCTTCTTCAAATGGATCTTGTATGCCCACACACCTTCTTGTACTTATCCAATATTCTCGGCCCAACATATATTTATTTTGATAAGATGCATCCATAGATTTTTTTAATTTCTTTGAGATGAAGGCAACCCTTTATAGACCATTTCAAGGAGTGGAGGATATGTGTACAAGAACTACACGTCTGCTCCCCATGACATGTCTTCAGATTGATAAAAATGTGGATGGATGTAACTATTATGGGATTCTTGCTAAAGAGGAACTTTTCCATGTGAAATATGCAATGAGAAGAGCAAAGTGCCCATATTTAAGGTTTTGAGGATAATGATAGAAAACTACATAATTTCAAATTGTTACAATGATAAGATGGTCGGTTGGTGGTGAAAGATATTCGATGTGAATACTATCATTATGATAAAGTTATTAACAATATAAAGGATGCAAGTGCAAGGCATTTATAGGTTCATTTTCAGGTGTACCATCAAGGGAGGCTAGATGATAATCTCTTGATCTATATTTGTGAGTGATGACATATGGACTGATCCAGTTAGGGGAAAATTTTTCACGTTTACTCCTTTGCAGAGTAGTAAAATTTTATTTTCCTTAATAACAAGATCAACTATGTTAAATTCATGTTCTTTTACATTTTTTTATATGTGCACTTAATGCGTTCTTAATAAACATGATGATGTTTGAGATGTGTTAAGCATTTTTCATCTAATACTTCTAACTGTGCTAAATGGTCTTGTCAATAGTATTCATTAGAGACAAAATCACTGAGGGAAATAAATAGTGATGGGATTTAAACTTCAAAGAGTAAAACCTCCTTGGATACATAATTGAGTGAGAAGCATGTAGTACCTGTAGGAGTATGGATGCTAGTTCGACAAGCCCAAAGAGAAAATGAGATTTGCATATGTCAATTCCTACCTATTTTGTCAATGGATTTCATGAGGATTTTGTTATGTGTTTTATTAGAAGCTTCAACTTTTCCATTTACTTGTGTATAATATGGTGATGAAAAACTTAGTTTGATGTTGAATGTGTCTTAAAGTTTTGTAATGTCTTTATTTTTAAAGGATTTTCCATTATCAGTGATGAGTTTATGAGGGATATCAAAGCAACATATGATATGTTGATAGATGAAATTGATGATTTTATTATCTTTAGTAGATGTTAAGGGAATGGATTCTACCCATTTAGTAAATTATTTAGTGGTTGTGATGATAGAATGATGTTGTTGTGATGAGTGAGGGTTAATTGTACTAATGAGGTCTAACCCCCATTGCGAGAAAGGCCATAAGTCTTGAGTGGGTTGTAAGGCTTGACTAGGAATATGAGTAATATTGGAATGTTGTTGACACTTGATGCACTTCTTAACATATGTGCAACAATCTTGATTGATGGTAGGCTAGTAATAACCCAATATTAGAACACACCTAGCAAAAACGACACTTTGTTAAAATGTTCACCAAATATACCATGTGGATTTATTGAATGGATTTAGTAGACTTGTGGGATTTAATACATATTAATAATAGGCCATTGAATATGTGTTTAGATAGGATGAAACCTATGATGACATATCAGGTAGCACATTGAAAATGATCGTTTGACATTTCTAGATAAGTCGGGAGGAGTTTTAGATTCTAAAATATAGTCAAATATCTGAGTATACCAAAGGTCAATTAGATTATTTTGATGATTTTGGTAGAAGGGAGTTCATTCTTGTGGGATGGTTGATCAAGTCTATGGAAAAAAAAAAACAACTTAGAATTATCATTTGAGTCATTAGTTGGTAAAGGGATGAGATATGCTAGAGATGCCATGGTGTCTATGAATTTGTTAGAGGATCATAGAACTATTTGGATGGTGTATTTATCAAATACTTCTAGGAGGAATTCAAAAATAATTTAATATTTTTGTAAAATTTCATTTTTACATTGGTAAGTTCCTTTTATTTGATTGATGACAATTTTTGAGTCCCCATAGATGTCCAAGACTTGAACACCATGCATGATTAAAGTTTGAAGGCCCGTAATCAAATCTTTGTATTCGGCCATGTTATTAGTACATTCAAAGTTAAGTTTGAATAATAAAAGAATCGAGTCCCCGAGGGAGATATAATGACGATAGAGGCCCCCTCCCCTTGCTGACACTTGGATCTATAAAATAAAAGTGTCATTTTGAGGGGGTGTATTCTTGATCGACGATGGTGTTGATAAGGAATTGTTTGTGATGTGGTTAATTATCTGGGAGGGGTGCTTTGGTGAGCTGATCGGTGATAGCTTATCCTTTGATATATTTTTGTGGGATAAATTCCATGTCAAACTCAGTCATAAGAATAATCCCTTGAGTGATGTGGTCGTTGTGATATAGTTTGGATTGCATGGTTTAAAGTAGATTAAAACTAGTAACAACGTTAGGCTTGTTATTAAGTAGATAATGATACTTGGACATTATGAAGTACAAGGAAAAAAAAATTTGGATTCGGTTTAACATGTTTCATATTCATGGAGAGTGCATCTTATATAGTTAAAAGCTTGTTCACAACCCTCCTCATGTCGGTGAGTGAGAATTTTACCAGTGCATGATTAGTAGTAGATATATAAAGATAGAAAAACTCCCCCTACGTGGAGATGTGAGCACAACCGGTGATAGGAGGTACTGTTAGAGGTCATAAAATTCCTTTTACAATTGTGGTCGAATCTAAAGTCTACATATTCTTGAAGAAGATGGGGAAAAGGCTTAAAATAATCTAAAAGTTGTGATATAAAGATATGTATAGATTGAAGCTTACCCTAAAGGTTTTGAAGCTATTTGAGGTTTGCGGGAGGATGCATTTGGAGAATAGCTATTATTTTAGAGGGGTTCAAGATGCAGCTCCTTAGATAGATATGATGAACCATAAACATTTTCCACCGAGGAAACTAAATATGCACTTAGCGGGGCTCAAGTGAAGGGAATATTGGATAAGATGAGTGAAGATAACATTTAGGAGGATGATATGATCCTTAATTTTATTATATTTCCCTAAAATATCATTAATGCAAAGATTCTACATTCTTGATAAGATCATGAAATATGTATGTCATAACACGTTGATAAGTGGCCTCCGTAATCTTAAGTATGAAGGGCAAAACAAAGTAATGTGAGAAGTATGCCAAGGAGTAATGAAGGAAGGATTGTGTTGATCGTCGGTAGCAATGAGGATTTGGTTGTAACCAAAGAAACCATTCATAAGAGAGAGCATCATATGGCCGGTTGTTAGATCAATGAGATGGTCAATATTTTCAAGAGTACATTCGTCCTTAGGAAATACGAGTGAGATCTCTAAATTTAGTAAATGTACGCAATTTTCATGTGGCTTTGGTCACAGTACAATATTAGAGACCCATTATGGATAATCAATGGGTATGATGAAGTTCACAGAGAGAAAATATTGTAAATATTCTTTAATGATAAAAACTATGTGAGGGTGCATCCTACATATATTTTGTTTGATAGGTTTGGTGATAGGATAACTAATTATCTTATGAAAAATGATGTTGGGATCGATACCTGGCATATCACTATATGACCAAGAAAAGGATTGAAAATATTTGAATAAGAAGGATGTGAATTCATTTAACTCATGTGGATCTAAGGATTGGCTAAATTTAAGTATACGAGGTTCATGAAAATTACCTATATTAGTTTAAGGAGTGGTGTAGACACCAAAATTGGGTTAGAATCCCCTTGGTCCCTTTTCAAGTAACCAACTTAAACATATTCACCTAATCAGACCCGTTTACCCCACATTAATATTAATTTAAATATTTATAATAAAATTAATACTCATGCTCACAATATTCATTATTTAATTTCCTTAATTAAAACTAATTTCCACCTCACCTAGACACCTCATCATAACCTTATTCTTAGCATGTTTCCCTTTTTCTAGGACTCAATATTCATGCACCATAACTAACTAAGAGGTAGTCCTACCTATCTTAATTAACTAAGACTTAGTTCAACCCTAAAATCACATGCCTATCCTCCCTCTAACCACATTCCCACTCATTAAAAAGTAACATTCTATTTTGATCTGTGAGAATAGATAGAGATGGCCCAAAAGATTGCCAAGATCTGGTATTTTTAGTAAACCTAGGATTTCCTACCTTAACCGATGTTGGTCAACCCTTAACCAAGGCCGGTCACCCTAAACCATCGTCGGTTACCATATATTCATTTGGGTAACCTTGTTTTAAAGGTTGGCCAAATTATTGAGTTTTGGAATGAAGGAGATCTTCATGTAAGAAAGAGCCAGATCCCTTTCGCACATCCAAATAGCCATAGCCAACACCAAGACGGATCAAAAGGTATTTGTATTCGTGGTAGCATTCTGAGAAGAACTGCCATGGCACTAAGCACCACTCCACAGATCAATCATCACCATCACCTAGCCATCAAACCTACAACACCAGTAAGTGTATCTCTAACCTGTATCATTTCATACTTGTCTAGATTATAAAGTTTCTTCATCTCTGTTTATCAGCATCTATTTTCATTTTTTGCATCCCACCCTTGTTAATTTCTTGTGAACCTAACCATTCCATCACCCACAATCATTTAATCACCTATACTTTATTCCTTAAGACCTCTTAGTAGTCCCAACACCTCCACAGACCTAATTGTTCCCCTTACCATCTCTGTTCAATCTCAGACAAACCCCCAAAACCTAGTTTCATTGATTTTCTATCACCTCACCTTAACCATCATCAGTCATACATCACCGACGTTGGTATCTGTATTTGGTAATCCTAATAATAATAGAAACCTAATAACCTATATCTAAGTGACCCAAGCTACCTAGAATTTGACCCTGACCTGTTCCAGCACCTTGACTACTGTAGTCATTTTTATACCCTTCATAGAACATGAAAATCCCATGTGCATCGGCCTATCACCTAGCGGGTGCTGGGTGCTCACCCGAGGCACGCACGGGAGCTGAGTCTCTCCTTTATGTGATTTGTCTGAGAATGCATCATCTTAGAATACAATCAAATGCAAGATAGACAAGAACTAAACCACATTCTTATGAAATTAGGAAAACATTGTCATCTCATTCTATGCAGGTAAGATAAATAACAAGCAACATATGGAGATGATTTATACAAAAAGGAAATGTATGAGTATTAAACACAAATGATTGATAATGAAGCATTATATTCATATTATCAAAGTAATAACCCACATTACATTCTTTTGAGGCCATAAAAGATCCTCATAATATGCAGATCCAAATCATGCATCATTGTTATGTTATGCTCATCATATTACAAAGAAAAATGAGAACCCATCCCCTTCTAGAGGCTATTTCTCACAGAGCTCTCCTAATCCCTAGCCATAACATCCTCCATTCTTTTTCTTTAGGACTTAACCTCTCTTCCAATATCTCCTTTTCTTCTATCGTGAACTTGTATATATAGCCTTAACACCCACTACCATGCCTTCTAAAAGTTCTGATTGGTTGTCATGTGCCGATATGGTCCTCCATGGGAGCATGCATTTACTGAGATCTAAGATTTCCACTCTCCATGATGATGCTCATCTAGAACCCTCCATCGCATGGATGGAATATTCCATCCATGATCCCACAGTTGTTAGGCTAGCACCTTATCCACAAGGGTCATGATTTTCTCATGTGTTGCTTGGGGTGCCAAATATGGATAAGTATAAAACCCATTTTACCTTACGTGCCTTCAACCACACATCCTTTTTGTCTAGGTCTCACGCACCCATGCACCTTCTTGTACTTAGCTGATATTTTGGGGCCCAAAATCACCCCACACTATGCTTGTTCTCCGTCCTCGGAAACACTCTTCAATAAAGGAATTAAAGAATGGTTAATCTTTACAAATGGTAGGGAAGAATAAGGAATGAAGAAATGAGGAAAAGAATGAAAGAATGGGGAATTAATTTACTTCTAGAGGAGGAGAAGGAAATTATTTCTTAAATCAACTTCTAGGTTTTCCCAAGTGTCAACCTCACTCTGAGCTTGCTGATAGAGGTCCCCCACCAGTGCTTACTTCTTCAAAACTTAGGCCCTCTTCCTTAGTGCTCATTATTTTCACAATTTCCTCCAGTTGTTTGCCCAAATCCTCAAGCAAGTCCAACCTTTGAGTGATTTGGGGATACAATTCTTTTATCCGGTTCTTGATTGAGCCTGCAAGGTCTCAATGGCCTCGACTTATTTTCCACTTTGGCTAAGATTTTGTCTCGCTCAAACCAATTCTTGTACATACCCAAAATTATAAGGTACTACACCACCATAACAATGTTACACATGCCCCAATGATGATACAAGTCTCCTTGTAAGGTGTTCGGAATCTAGAAAGGCTCACCATGTATACACTTGTATCC
Organism: Taxus wallichiana var. yunnanensis; assembly: GCA_018340775.1. Taxonomy (NCBI): domain Eukaryota; kingdom Viridiplantae; phylum Streptophyta; class Pinopsida; order Cupressales; family Taxaceae; genus Taxus; species Taxus wallichiana. The sequence goes on from CM031241.1 coordinate 746,025,819, forward strand.
CACATGCCCCGCTCAGCCTCCACATGCTTTGTTTTGCCCTTTTTCCCCTTTCTTCTTGCATTTTTGTCTTCAGTAACAAAACCACCGCACTTCCTGGTGGTGGTCCCATGACCGCCGCCCAGGACAGGGCGGCGGTCCCATAACCGCCACCCTGCACAGGGCAGCGGTCCTGTATGCATTTTCCAGATCCTTCCGATGATCGCATCAAATGTAAATCTTAGATTTTACATGCTTTCTTCAACCACTTTGGCTTGCATTAATGTTTTCTACTCCCTAGGAATAGTTTTTTTCCTTTGTTTATAGTAAAAGAGATCAAATGGGAGTTACCCTCTGGTAAATGCATTGGTTATAAATAGCTAGCTTGTTTTCAAGCAAATGGCCCCTCATCCTCTCAATTCTCTTGTTCAGTTTTTCAATTCCTTGCTTAGAATTTTGTTAGTTTTAGGTTTTTCTTCCATTGTTGGCATTTTGGAGGTCATATCATCTTCTTGTTTCAAGTCTTGTTTCATTATTATTGCATACAGTTTAAACATAGAATAGCTTCATTTCTAGACTAGAATCCATTAAAGTTGCAGGTTTTGTTTTGTCACAAGGATAATTTCTGAAACTCTCGGTACACTTGTGTTGTATTCCCGTAATAAATCCCACTAGGAATTGCATAGTCAAGCTCTATTCACTTGCGTTATCCCTCTCCTACTCACATTATATTTGGTCTATATCCAAAGCTGCCATTGTTCGATTGTTATCTTCTATTGATACTATCATATACACACTTTCTAGATTCATGAGGACATGAAGGAACGAGGAGATCACACTGAGGGGATGAAATCACACACAACTAGATTTACCACTGATTATGTAAATGCTAGGTTTGAGCTATCAAAGTTCTAGTTATGACATATCAAATAGAGTAGTGAATTATTTTATTTTAGTTAAAATTTCACTCTCGATATCACCAGGGAAGCTATGGGGATTGATAGTTTCTGAGAAACTTTGATTCATTCCTCACTTCTGAGGTAGGATCGAGAGTCCCTTCAAAATTTAAAATATTGCTTAGATATTTAGGATAAAATCACAACTACACAGAGAATAGCCATACCAGGCTACGTTGCTTGTTTTATTTCTGTTATTAGATTAGTTGTTCATTTTATAGATATACTAGAGTAGCTGCTCTTCAATTTCATTGAAATACGTCATTGGAAAATACAAAAATAGAAGAATGCTTACGTAGTGTAATACCTCTTGCATAGTCGGTTTATTAATGATAGTTAAAGTTTGAATCATATTTGTATGACAATCACATGACTTAGAGAGCCTAGAGAATATATATTTGAACCTATAGTACCTCAACCAAATTTACCCATGACTTTAGCTTATATAGAACAAGACCTTAGGATATAGGTCTTCTGAGCAACACCAAACTTACAAGCAATTAGTGAGCAACTAAGAGGATTGAATATCGATGATGACAAAGCTTACACATTCTGGTCAAACCATCCAAACTATATATTGCCTTGATAAAAACCCTGAATGACTGTGCGGATTTGAATGAGAGAAAACATTTGGTTGTGATCCTTTAGTTCCACAGCCTAATGCGGGAGACCTCCTCGTTGACATAGACACTAGCTTACGTATTCAAGTTGCCAGAACACCTATTAGGTACTCCGAGAAAATCATACAACTTCTAGTTCTAAACATAGAAGCTGAAAAGGCATACGATTACTGGATAATTGGGAGAAGGGATTGATTCTTCACATGACCATAATAGGTCCACAACAACCATGAACTCACGGTTGTGATCCCCAAATCCCACAACCCAATGGGCCTACAAATCAGTCAAGTATTGACACCGGCTTGACGAATGCTTTGGTGTTTAGATCTTCACCACTCCCGCCAGATATTATAGCACAATTTTCCGTATTAAACATAGAAGCCAATCAATCTAATATTTTCTGGGCTAGACCAGAAAACCACCCATAGCTAACCACAAAATCCACTAAATGACCTACCACTACTTTCATGACCTTGTCTGGAGATATATACAAAGCTCCCATAGGTCACTTCCCACGTATCCAACAACCAAGAAATAGGATCTCGGTAGAGCTCGACATTGATTGGAGCCTCCAAGCAGCCATTATATCTGAATGAACCATTACATCAATCTAGGTTAGGAGGGCCTTCTTCACCTTAGATTCATAGATTCCATTATTGCGTATTGAGGATTTAAGATTACCCGATTAGCTTATACATATCTATCCACATTCAACATTCACTGGCTATCTCGACATGACCTCGAGAGGTTGGGTATGAGGAGGAGGTACTTGTAGATTCCCATGCTCGCATGTTACTTTTTCCATCGTACAAAATTGGTGAACCCAATGTGAAACAAACTAATATTTCTCTTTCTATTTTCATTTCTTCCATCCACCTTCGCTCTTTCCCATTATTCTGCGGTATTCATATACCCCGAATATGTCGGGATATGATGCATATGGTAGACCTCTCTCAGGTCTCAAAGTAAACTATAGTCAAACAAATAGACAACCATCACCCTCGCTTTCTACATGGGCTGATAACTATTCGAGTAATTACTTGTCATCTCAAACTCCCCTCACAGAACTAGTTCTAGTTCTTTGTTCCGAGTTGAGGAGTTTGATCAGTTTGCACAAACTCAACAACTAGAGCCATTAGGCTCTAACAATATGACATTTACTGGAGAATCCACTTCATCTCCTCGGGTCTTGTTCAGACCATAGATCAGTAGACAATCAGACCCACTCCCCTTTTTGGATGAGGAGTACTTGGCACGCTTCGCTAAAAGTGAACAACACTTCCAAAATATGTATCCACCTATAGGGAGTTTACAAATATAGTCTGATACCCTATTCTAGGAGAACACCCCCATTCCTCCACCTATGGGAAATACCCTCGGTGAAGCTTGGCAGGGTAACGACCAATTCATAGCAGGGTATCATACCCCCTTACAACCTCAAGCTATACAACAAATACCCTTAAGGAAAAGCACTTGCATCTTCACCGATGGAGGTCATTTCAGCCTTAGCTGAGAAGGTTAGAGGGCTAGAACTTGCTCAAGCAAACCAAAATTCATATTTTGGGCAAGCGGGAATCCCCAACCCTCTGCATCACCCTAGTCAAGTTGACCTCCTTATAGGAACAGGCATGTTAGGCATGCCTCCTCAAAATCCTTATAATTATCCACAACAAACACCAACTAGGATAGTGTTTTCAAACACCACTCCAATCAAAAACATGACACCACCCGGCTTGGCACCAAACAACCCGTACCAGAACAATGCTCCTCCTTACTTAAACATTTATTCAAATTCACCACAAGGAGACATGTTCTCTTCTCCCGATGTTCGTTCAACCACAAGGATTCCCTTATGTTCCTACAAACACATATACTATGCCATATCAACAACCCATTCCCCCTCAACCCCCTCAGCAAGCCCCATCGATGGTTGAGGCCTATGCAGTAGGGACTTACTCAGAATATTTGAAAGAGCCCCTAGACTTCACCATAAAAAGTGTTATGCTTCCAAGACCTCTTCCCAATTTTCCCAAATACAAAGGGGAAGGGGACCCAAACACACACATTAAGGTCTACGTGACAACCATACGGGAGTTACTCCCTTGGGATGGGGTTATCACTAAAATATTCCCTAAGACCATAGAAGGCATTGCCCTTGATTGGTATTACGAGAATACACCCAAGCTTCGATACACTCATTTAAACAACTCATGTCAGAATTCATCAAAGCTTTCGACATGAACAAATTATTAAGAATAGGAATCAGGGAGTTCTTACATATCAAACAATAACATAATGAATCTTCTGCTCATTTTATCCAAAGATGGCGTATGGTTCTCTACTCATCAGCGAGTGCTCCAAATATGGATCAAATGGAACTATGTGATTTATTCCTTAATTCACTCAATAGAGAGATAAAGGAAGAAGTCCAGAAGTTCCCACTAAGAACTTACGATGAAGTACTCGAGAGTGCTCTCTGAATCGACCAAGTAGCGATTGATAGTGGTCGTAAGACATATGGGACAAATGGGAAATTAACCACTCCCAATCAAAACACCGTGGCCTATCCTAATGCTGGGAACGTTAATTAAGGACCTAAGATCCTTAACAAGAACCACGGTGTTATAATAGATGGAGTAACTGACCAAGCTAAAAGGGAAAATGTTGTAAACATTTCGCCACCTGTTAATAATCAGTGAAATAATAATTTTACCCCAACAATCAACACGGTGGATTTTAATCATCCACCATGGAAACAACAACAATAATGACAAGTCCAAACACAAATTCCAAATCAAAACCCAACTGGATATCAGATTCAAAACCAAAGGCAACAACCTCAAAATTTTAACTCTAAAAACCAGCAACCTTATCAGAATTTTGGGCCACAACAGGTTTTAAATCAACAACCTCAAAATTACAATCCCAATCTATATTGTGGCTTCCACAAAATTCAAGGCCATGATACTAGGACTTGTCGTGAATACAATAAATTCATGCAACGTTTGCTAGAAGATAAAAAAACTCTTTATAGATATTTTTTAGCAAATTTTGTAGTACCCATGCCAAATGCTTATGCAGGGGCAATTTCCCCTCAAAATGCATCCCTCAAGATCTTCAATGACCTGATCCCAAACCATTATAACAACAATAGGTTATATCCTAATGGAACAAATAAGGGTGTCATGACAGAAACAATGATCATGAAGCTTCAACTTCATTAAATCCATTATTTGCACCCCAATTAGGAACTTGACCTCAAACTAAGATAGTTGGTTTAGTGGAGTTAGATGCCAAGCTACCCGTAGAAACCATAACAAGAACACGGGATTATTCTTCTCAACCAACTCCAAGTTATTCATTAGAGCCAGAAAACACTCAACAAACATTGGTAAAACCTATAGGCGCTATGATCGATTAATGATTTAACTAAAACCTTCTCACACATCTCCTTCTTGGATTTGTTAAAAAACTCTCCCACCCATAGGGCTGCCCTCTTAGAAGCATTAGGCCTTGGCCATTTAATCAACATCACTCCTCCTCCAGAAATGCAAGTAAACCATGTGGATTTTGACGTTTATCCTCCAGGCAGCCGGATAGGGATACTGAATTTATATTCGATATAAGAAAAATGCCAACAGATGCTGAAATTACACGAAGAGGCGACCCAACTTTACATTTACAAGTTTGGGTCTACAATAATTATGTTAAACGTGCAATGGTCGATGATGGGGTAGTAGTCAACATAGTCCCCTTCACTTTCCTTCAAAATTTAGGATATGGAGAGACAAATTGTTCCACGACGTGAAATATGCTAAGAGGTTATGATAGCCTCAAAGCCACTTCAATTGGAACCATAGTTTTACCAGTCACTTTAGGACCCAAGACAGTTCTCACCAAATTTTATATTATAGATCAGGAAACCAATTATAATATGATCCTTGGTTGGCCATGGATACACCACATGAAGGCAATCCCTTCCATGTTATTCCAAGAAATAATATTTCTACACTTAGGGAAAATATTCGTGGCACAAGGTGACCCAAAACCCTTCGATATACACCTAGCTGATTTGAAGAAAAGACCAGGTATCCACTCCGAGTTTGAACTTCCAGCAAACCAGCTTGTCAAACCAACTAATTCACAACCAAAAGAAAAGCTGATACCCACCACTGAGTTGGAAATTTCAAATCCAGCTGAGGACGTTCCAGTACTCAAAAGTGAGACCAATGCTATAAAAGCAGTATCACTAGGGACTACCACAAAAATTGTCGAGTTGCTGGAGAAAGACTTACCTATTCTCCTACCGTTTGATTCCATGGGTATGGGACACACCCTGGGAATCACTTCTCTTCCATCAGACAAAGTTTTTATGGTAGAGGTAACCAAAGCAAAAGAAATAGATACGAAAAATATCCCAACATCAATTTTTCCAAACAAATATTGGACTCTCCACTTTGATGGAGCTAGATGTCACTTTGGAGCTGGGGCGGGGGTGATCTTTACTTCACCTGAGGGAAAGATCCTACCTTTTACCTTTAAATTAAACTTTGAATGTACAAACAACGGGGTTGAGTACAAAGCTCTCCTCCTTGGCCTCATCCTAGCTAAAATAATGGGTGTCAATAACATTAGAGTGTTAGGATACTCGCAACTAGTTGTAAACCAAGTCTCCGAGGTATATGAAACTAGGGCTGAACATTTACAACTATACAAAACAACCATGTTAGATCTAAGCAAGGGATTCAACTTCATATCAATTGAAGTGATCCCACGAGAGCAAAACCTTCTCGTAGACTCAATAACAACCTCAACTTCCTATTTCACCCCGAACAACGAGTTGGAGGATATAAATTTCATGGTATCACTTTGTACTAAACCATTAGTGCATAAAATACCAACAAACTCACTCCTAGCTCATGGAGAAGCTGAGGATGATTTTTCTATCATAGGTCACTTTGACAATGATAGAGTCACTCTCGAATATCTGAACGCCTATGCGGAGCTACACCTTGCTCACCGTATAGTTGATCTTTCCCTAATACCTCATTCCTCTTCCTACTTTGGGAATCCCATGGTAGAGTCTCCTCCATAGAAATATCTCGATATATACAAGATAGAAAAATAAAAAGCTTGGAACTACCTCCAGCCCCACCTGAATTTGAAGAAGGTAATGCTTCTTTGATAGAAGAAACCATTGACATAAACATTGGAACGGAGGAGGAACCAAGAATTTTGAAGTTGGGATCCTCGTTAACTCCAGAGGAGATAGAAATACACACCCAAATCCTTAAAGAACATCAAAATGCTTTTGCATTTAACTATAAAGAAATGACGGGCATTGCACCACAAGTCATAGTACATAATCTTGTCACTAAACTAGATGCGAAGCCAATCAAACAAGTCAAGACCAATGAAGCCAAAAGTGGCTCTCATGGTAAAAGAGGAAGTAATAAAAATTCTCCAAGTGGGATTCATCAAACCCGTTGAATACTCACAATGGGTATCTAATATTGTTCCCATCCTAAAAAAATGGGAAAATATGCATTTGCATAGACTTTCAGGATATTAACAAAGCTTGTCCCAAGGATGATTTCCCATTACCATCCATTGACGTTATCGTTGATGCAACAACTAGATTTGAACTACTATCCCTCATGGATGGGTTCTTAGGGTACAATTAGATTAAAATATCAAGAGAGGATCAAGCCAAAACCACATTCATAACTCCTTGGGGAACATATTGCTACGTTGTCATGCCATTTGGACTTAAGAATGTTGGCGCTACGTATCAACGGGTAATGACTTATATATTCCATGATATTATCCATAAAATTATGGAATCCTATGTGGATGACTTGTTGGCCAAAGCCAAGAAACATTGTGATCATCCGGAAGTGATCCGTATCATCCTCTCACGACTAATATGGCGTCACATTAAATCCAGAGAAGTGTGTGTTTGGTGTGACAAGAGGTAAACTTCTGGGATACATTATATCTTCACGAGGGATTGATGTTGATCCATCCAAAATACGGGCTATTCTTGAAATGATCCCACCCTCGAGACGAGTCTAGAATCGGGTCATTTCTTGGGAAACTTGGTGCACCTACAGTTCATCCCGGATCTTAGTTTTGCCATTCATATAATCAACAATCTATTAAAGAAAGATTATAGTGTTGATTGGACTGAAGAATGTAACAATGCCTTCAAAGTAGTTAAACACTTCTTGTTGTCTCCACCCATGCTAATTCCTCCCAAACTAGACATCCCTTTGATCCTATACTCGCGAGCCACTCATGTCTCGCTCGCCTACCCGCTGGCTCAAGAAGACAATTATAAACAGAGGCGTGTGGTCTATTTCATTAGCCGAACGTTGCTTGATTATGAAACACGTTACACACAGGCAGAGAGAGAATGCCTTGCCATAGTTTTTGCAACAAAATGTTTGAGACATTACATGTTAAACTAGGAAACAAGGGTCATTGTAAAGACAAACCATTTACGAACATTTCTCACACAAGGATCTTTATCTAAAAAGGCTAGCCATTTCATAACCTTAATGGGAGAATTTGAGTTAACGTTCGTGAACTAGAAATCATTAAGGAAAAATCATTGCAGACTAGTTAGCTGACAATCCACTAGATGGAGGTGAGATGGTAAATCTAGACTTTCCCGATGAGTGTGTATACTTCATCAAAACCAAGCCCCCCATTTCTACATGTCCCTGGTATACTGATATCATCAATTTTATCATGGATCATGCATACTTAGAAGGTGCCACGTCACAAAAAAGAAGGCGGTTATGCATTATTACCACTAAATATGTTGTTTTAGACCAAGTACTCTATCGTAGAGCCTTCGATGACATGCTTCTAAGATGCGTTGACATAAAATAATTTAAGAAGATTCTTCATGAATCCCACAATGGGATATGTGGAGGCCACTTCGGTGGTCACGCCACCGCTCATAAAATATATCAGATGGGCTATTTTTGGCCCACTCTTGAGCATGACACAGTGGAATTTGTACGTAAGTGCCACAAATGCCAAGAATTCTCTCACGAGATTCACATGCCAACACAATCCCTATAACCAATAGTGACTCTATGGCCCTTCTCCATGTGGGGTCTAGACTTGATAGGGAAGTTCTCTCCCTCATCAACCGACACCCATAATTTTATAATTACAGCCACGAAATATTTTACCAAATGGGTGGAGGCCATGCCTCTCACCACAATACCAGGTTTGGTAATTGCCAAATTCATTCTGAACCAAATTATCTGTAGGTATGGCATCCCACAAGTCATTATCTCAGATAATGGCATGTCCTTTAAAAATGATGAAGTCCGTGAGTTATGTAGCAAATTCAAGATAAACCATCATACGGCCTCTCTTTACTACCCTCAAGCCAATGGGCAGGCTGAAGTGACAAACAAAACGTTAAAAGCTATTCTCCTCAAAATGGTCAAGGAGAACAAGCGAGATTGGAATTTAAAACTATATCTAGCCTTGTGGGCCCATCAAACCTCAATAAGAACACCAATAGGAGCAACTCCTTTCTCACTGGTATTCGAGCAGAAGCGGTTCTCCCACTTGAGGTTGAAATACCCAGTCTCCGTATCTCATTACAAGGGATTCGGATGAATAATTTTACAGGAGGCACGCATATCTCAACTAGAAAGCCTTGATGAGGCAAGTTTCAATGCCGAATAGTGGCATAGATTCTATGCTAACAAGATGTTTTGGCGATACAAAAAAAAGTCTATGAGCAAGAAATATATGAAGGAGATCTAGTTCTAAGACTAGGCAAATGGATCGATAAGAAAACTCAAGAAGGAAGAAAGTTATGACCCAAATGGTTGGGCCCATATCGAGTCATGAAAGACTATGGAAATGGTGTGTATCTCTTGTGCACACTAGAAGGTGAGGAATTTTGTGAAACTATCAATTCCTTGCATCTTAAGCAGCTTTTATGCGTAAAAACATCAAAGTCATTACTAGTACATTATAGCTACTTCATTCTACCCATTTCATAAAAATGGTAGTCCAGAGCTTACTCTTAGAACAAATCTGTTGCAAATTTATGAAAATATTGGCAAAAGCATTCATATCACATCTCTCCAAACATAATCAACTATCTTTAAATCTTCTCATCAAGTTTGACAGACAAACATTGATGGAAACGATACCAAGGCCTGCATACTTGGCCTTTCTCTCTCTTTCTACTAGGTGAAGTTGTCCTTGCCTATGGTCTGCATTTTAGAAGCTTCTTGGTGTCACATCTATCCCTCTTAAATCTCCAAATTTGGTTTTTGTTACTAGGTTTGTCTGCTTTCTCATCATTCCATTCAGTTAAACTCATACAACTTGTGACCTTCCTAACTCTTGGTGTTGAGCACTCGCATCTTACTAGTTGTGTGGATTTAGGATTGGGGAAAGTTCATCTCTTTATCACTATGCATTCATCATGTTTTTCCAACATAAGAAGAAATCACTAACATTGCCCAAAGAGTTCAAAAGTTCAGTACTACCATATGTTAGTATCATCTCATATCAACACTACAAAAACATACAGAGTAAAATTTTCTATCTACTATCATTTGTTATCCATTGCATACATTCTGAAAATGTGAAAACAATATTCTAAAAGCATCTAAATACACATATAGAAATGAGTCACAAAATTCAAGATGCCAAGAGTCTAGATCCAAAGAGATATATATATATACACAAATCAAGTTTCGTATACAATGCCATCATGCACTAGGCATGGTCAAAACACTCAATGAGCCCGGAAAGTACAAAAACACTTGTATAAACATATGACAAAATACTACAAAAATAGTCTCTCAATCCCTATGGGATCCCTCAGAGGGTGCACGGCCACGCCTAGGACTCTGGCTACACTAGCACCCTGAATGCACTAAGGGCTCATGGTCACACCCGGTAGCTTCCATCTCGCTACGAGAATGGCTCCTCCTCATCAGGTGCTCAGCTATTCTATATCCAGCCACCTTCGTGCGGAGATAAGTCATGAGCTTCGCTACATACCAGAAAAAGGTAAAAACATTGGTGTGCCTACCAGCTGCTGAGGGCTCCCCCACATCCACAGAAATCTCAGTCACGAGTCTTCTCTGAGGGAGAAGTAGGGTATCGGTACACACTCGGTGAATCAAGTCTCGCCACTCATCAACAGTCACTACAAACAAAGGAGAAAATAAGTTAGAAAAGAATCAATGATAGAATCAAGAGTAAATGAAACAAAAAGAAATAACAAACCAAGACGAGTCTAACTAAAACAAATATCAGGAGAAGAGTGACAACTCACTAGGATCGCTAGGCCTCTAAGAAGGATCTCTAGGATCTATGCCTACCACTAACACTGCCACTGAATGGTGTCCCTCTCCAACACTGGGAAATGTGATGACTTGCAACAAACTCGTTGTCTCCACCTGGGTCTCGAGAGAGTAACTCCTCTGAAACCAAAGTCACCCTCTCTGCGCTCTGCTCCGCCCTCTTAGCTTGCAGGATCTCCTAGGTATCATGCCACTCAGGATCACTATCATCCCCCACCACCCATCTCACTGATCTCCATGTCCTTTGTCTCCTCCTCGGTCTCTCCCCTAGTGAACTCCTCAGACTCAGAGTCCACATCAATGGGCTCATCACTACTATGAGTGGGACTAGCAGCAATCCAAAGTAAGGGTGCCTAAGGAGCACCAGCTCTCCCTCGTGCACGTACCACCCTCCTAGCCATAATAGGAGTACCGGGAGTAACAATAGTCCAACCCAGCCTCTAGGACCTCCCTGAGCCTTATGGATAGATCTATACACTGGCATTTCCGGAGGGATCATTCTACTATAAGGAGGCCAAACTATTGTGGAACTCTATCAATCTCTAGCTTCCTCGCCTTGTCTATCAACTAGTTGGTGGTCTGGCAGGCAAATCAAAGTGATGGTCTCCTCTCCCCATACCCCTACCATGGCCTAATAAGGAGTGGCCTCCATGTCTACAGTAGTTAGGGAAGCCACTGGTTGGTGGGGTGCTCTGAGAACTGTCATCCCCATCCACCTCTACACCTCTCCCATATGGGATAATGTGCTCATACACCCAACTCATGACAAGAGTCGGTGGCTTAGTGACTACCCCTGTAATTGGACTACCCTGTATAAGTCATGGTAGGTAGTCCCGAGGATATCTACTCCCCAAGCATAGACACGTCCATGGCCCTCAATTTGTGTAATAATAGGAGCCCAACAATACAAGAGGGTGTCCCCTCCCTTGTCCCCAATCAGTCTGGATGCAAGGATGCCCATAATGGCCTTGCAAAGCAAGGGAATGTCTGACTCAATAATAGAGCGGATCCTCACACCCTTCTTCGACCCCATCGATATGACTGCATCTCCCATATAGGTGGCCCACTGAACCACCTATGATCTAGATATTGTTGTCTTAAGAGATAGCCGCCGCCCAAGGATTGGAACCCCCAGTATACGGTAAACATCCTCCAGGGTGATGGACCACTCACCCCTAACTCCTGGCAATCGAAGGTGTTCTAATCCGCATCCCAATAAGAGAACAAGTCACACAATATGTGACTGATAGGTGCAACATGAGGAACCTGTGCAATCCTCCATATACTAGCCCTCTAGAGAGTATCCCGCTCTACATGGGAGAGTGCCTCAACAACTGAGGGCTAATCACACTCCCTCTCCCGGCTCCATCTGATGTACTCCTCCTTCTGCATACACCTAAAAACACAAAAAGAAGTAAGTTAGTACTGAAATCTAGTTGAAAAAACTAGTAAAAACACGTAAAAATTTTATGCATGCAAAAACAAGTTAAAATTTGCATTTTTTTGTCCTCTGTCATGACCACCACCCTATATAGAGCGGTGGTTCCGTAACCACTACCTTCTAAGGTGGTAGTCCCATAACCACCGCCTTGCACAGGCAAGGGGCCTGTCTGTCCTGAAAGCAAAAACCGCCATAAGCCCTAAAAAAGCTTAAAAACAAGCAAAAAAACCCTTTTAACAAAAAAGAAACCTACCCTATGGGCACCCCCTAAAGACACATTTAAAACTAACATTTTCAAAAATGATCCCCCCAAGGGAAAGATTTCATCATTTCCACATTTTAGGTTTAAAAGCAATAAATCAAGAAGAACTAACCTAAGACTTCACGGGTCGATGTTTCGCTCTCGGAGGCATGATCGCTATCTCACCACGAACGTTTTGACTATACTCTCGTCGAAAACCGTCACCGTGGGTCCTAGAGCTCAAAATATATCAAATCAATCCATGCAAATGAATAGTAAAATGACTTTGTTTTATATAAATAGCCCTCTTAATTTGATTTTGAATGTCTTTCGTAGGGTCGGAGCACTAACAAAGGTAAGTTCTAAACCTTGCATAGATGGTAAGTCCTCTTTTCTTATCAATTCAGCCTTATTTCTCAATTTGTTTTATCTATCTACACTTGAGTCCCCTTTTTCATTTTACAGGTAGCGGGATCTTGGATGGTGACTTTCCAACACATGGGCATGTCAGGTATAGCTCCTAACTCCCCATTTCGGGACCGCCATACTCGGATCCACCGTTTTATGCCTCTTCATGGCTAAAACGCTTCTCTGAGGGGGCAATATGTACGTACCTGAAATTGTAAGGTACTGCACCACCGAACGATGTTACACATGCCCCAATGATGATATGGGTCTCCTTGTAAGGTGTTCGAGAATCCAGAAAGGCTCACCAAGTATACACTTGTATCCCACATGCCCCGCTCAGCCTCTGCATGCTTTGTTTTGCCACTTTTCCCCTTTCTTCTTGCATTTTTGTCTTGATGATGAAACTCGCCAACCTACAGGCGGCGATCCGTGATCGCCGCCTAGGACAGGGCTGTGGTCCCATAACCGCCGCCCTGCATAGGGCGGTGGTCCTATATGCATTTTCTAGATCCTTCCGACGATTGTGTCAAACATAAATCTTGGATTTTACATGCTTTCTTCAACCACTTTGGCTTGCATTAATGTTTTTTGCTCCCTGGGAATAGTGTTTTTCCTTTGTTTATAGTAAAAGAGATCAAATGGGAGTTACCCTCTGGTAAATGCATTGGTTATAAATAGCCAGCTTGTTTTCAAGCAAATGGCCCCTCATCCTCTCAATTCTCTTGTTCAATTTTTCAATTCCTTGCTTAGAATTTTGTTAGTTTCAGGTTTTTCTTCCATTATTGGCATTTTGGAGGTCATATCATCTTCTTGTTTCAAGTCTTGTTTCATTGTTCTACTGCATACAGTTAGTTTAAACATAGAATAGCTTCATTTCTAGACTAGAATCCATTAAAGTTGCAGGTTTTGTTTTGTCACAAGGATAATTTCTGAAACTCTCGATACACTTGTGTTGTATTCCCACAATAAATCCTGCTAGGAATTGCATAGTCAAGCTCTGTTCACTTGCGTTATCCCTCTCCTACTCATTGTTAGGAAATATAATTTATTAGTGCTCCATTATTATTGATATTACAATTGTTATAATATATTGTTTAACAATATATTATTATAGAGTTTTTGTTGTACCAGTAAAGTTATAAACGGGTAAGTTGTTTGTTGACTTCCTATTTTCTAGGAAGTAGTTCTTCTATTATATTGGCTATATATTAGCCATATATGTTGAGCAAAAACATATAGAGAAGAAATATAATAACTCTGTGTATTGTTTTCAATGTAAATATGATTCAGAGTTTTCATTTGGTATCAGAGCAGGATTCAGCCATGAGAGTCTTATAAGTCTGCATGCATAATTTGTCCTGAGTATTATTTATTTGCAACCATTCGGAGGTGTTTATTGGAGTATGAAATTCATTGATCTGTGAAAGAGATTGTATTTTCCTGCGTATTTAAAGTCGTCCACCAGAGATCTCACGTTGGAAGAAATGCAGAACATGTTTTTCAATCAAGAATAATTCTGTTCGTGATCTTTCACTCTGACATTGTTATCAATGTGTCAGTTGTGTGTGGATTTAATTTGGAGGCGTCTATTCATAGAAACGATCAGCCAATTCCTTGGATTTTATACGTGGTGTGCATTGAAAAGTACAAATACGTGGTGTGTAATTTGTATGTGTCTGTGCGTGAGGTTATCCAGATCTGCCATCTAAACCGCTGAAGTCTTCACGGCTGTGTGAGATATACGGCCTGTGTCAACTTTGTATTTTATTTGCATTAGCATTGCAATCTCACCACGTGGATTACGCTCATCCATTCTCCTACAAACAACTGTATTCTCTATGTCTATTTGATGAAGAGCTCTCCAAGCGGTTCGGTCAGCTAATTCCCTGCAACGTCCTTCTATGCATCAGATTCGTTTTTTCTCCAAGAAAAGTGGTAATTAGTTGTGTTACAGTTTCTTTTTCAAATTAAATCAAGTGTCCAATGTTCATGCAAACTGTGGAGTCCACGTGAGGATCGGATGTGCCTACGACTGCAAAATATTCATTGCCGTGGATAGTATAATCACTGTTTATTGTTTATGTTTTGGAATTTTTAAGATTTAAAGACTTGAGCACAGAACCTGTGTCTGGACGTGTATGTGCAGACTATTCTCAAAACGTGGATCTTTATGAGATATTAGTCCAAGAAGATTATGTTATTGCCAAAATATCCACGCTTGATTCAGAATTGGTTGATGAAGAAACCATTACATTACAGTCGCACGGTATAACATGTCTCCCAATATAGTCGAGTCGTTTAGAGTCTTTTGTCTAAGTTTAATTATGTTTTAAAATTTTCGAGTTATATATATATTTTTCAGTTTTGTAATGTGTCATATTAGTTAGTGGTTAGTTTGTCTTTATTAGGTTGTTAAACTAAAGTATTCCATGTTTGTAAATTGTCACAATAAGTATTTTAATTTAAATAGGTCATTTTTATTTCAATTGTGAGTAGTTGTCAAAAGTGTCAAAATAATTAAGTTCTTGTGGGTTTTTATTCTAAAAGTGTGTCACCAAAAGTTAAGTATAGTCTTATTACATTTGGGTTATTTTTGTTTTGTCTCATACTATTATTTTATAGAGTCTTTGTCGTCTTTGAGTCAGTTTTAAAATATGTCATTTTATTAGAATCTTGTATTAGAGTCTTAAATTGTATAAGTTTTTATTCAATATATTTGGCCATGTTTTAATGTAGTTTTTAGGGTCTTTTTGTCATTTTTGTATCAGTGTCAAAATCAATACCGAGTCAAAAGTCGTGTCATTGTAAAAGTTCGAAAAATAAAAAAATTCTGCATTTCAATTTTGGACACATTTTCGCTTGTACGCGACGTCCAAATTATTGAAGGTATTTTTGAGCTTCATGATCACATCCGGCTGAACTAGCAGCATGAAACCGGAGGCAGGAGGCATCGAGAGGTTGGAGGTCATTCAGCGACCTCTCGTCAGTCGCCAACGACGGGGCCGCACAGATGGTTTGGTGACATTTTTATGGTGTATTTGCTTTCAGCTTGTGTCGTGTGCTTCTTGTCATATTTCCAGTATCAGTGTTCCTGTTTGCAGTGTTCGTGATTGAATAAGTGGAAATTTCACATTGAGGGGGGGAACATGATTCCAATGTTCCATTTCCAGTATGTCAGTTTTTTCTATGTATGTATGAGCAACAGATGTCAGCAGAATTTCCTATGTTATTCCCTACAGTGAAATGTGATGAGGGCCGATGATAGTACTTGGCACATCATGATGTGGTTGTAGGTAAACCACTTGAAAACCTTCATTTGTGGTTTGTGGTAAACCAATAGCAAAACCACCATTCTTGGTTGTTGGTAATCCATTTGCAAAACCATCATTTTGTGGTTTGTGGTAAACCAATGGCAAAACCACCATTCTCGGTTTGTGGTCAACCGTTTGCAAAACCATCCCTGAGGTTTGTGATCATCCTGTGAAAATCACTAGATCATGAGCAGGTGCAAGTATAAGGCAGGTTTTCCCATGTTCGCACTAAGGGGGGGAATGTTAGGAAATATAATTTATTAGTGCTCCATTATTATTGATATTACAATTGTTATAATATATTGTTTAACAATATATTATTATAGAGTTTTTGTTGTACCCGTATAGTTATAAACGGGTAAGTTGTTTGTTGACTTCCTATTTTCTAGGAAGTAGTTCTTCTATTATATTGGCTATATATTAGCCATATATGTTGTTGAGAAACATATAGAGAAGAAATATAATAACTCGTGTATTGTTTTCAATGTAAATATGATTTAGAGTTTTCACTCGCATTATATTCGATTCATATCCAAAGTCACATTTGTCATTGTTCGATTGCTATCTTTTATTGATACTAGCATATACATACTTTCTGGATTCATGAGGACACGAAGGAACGAGGAGATCACACTAAGGGGATGAAATCACACACAACTATATTTTCCACAGATTCTATAAATGCTAGGTTTGAGCTATCAAAGTTCCAGTTACGACATATCAAATAGAGTAGTGAATTATTTTATTTCAGTTAAAATTTCACTCTCGATATCACCAGGGAAGTTGTGGGGATTGATAGTTTCTGAGAAACTGTGATTCATTCCTCACTTCTGAGGTAGGATCGAGAGCCCCTTCAAAATTCAAAATATATAGTTGCTTAGATATTTAGGATAAAATCACAACTACACAGGCAAATAGCCATACCAGGCTATGTTGCTTGTTTTTATTTTGTTATTAGATTAGTTGTTCATTTTATAGATATACTAGAGTAGCTTGCTCTTCAATTTCATTGAAATACGTCATTGGAAAATACAAAAATAGAAGAATGCTTATGTAGTGTAATACCTCTTGCATAATCAGTTTATTAATGTTAGTTAGAGTTTGAATCATCTTTGTATGACAATCACAGGACCTAGAGAGCCTAGAGAATATATATTTGAACCTATAGTACCTCAACCAAATTTACCCATGACTTTAGCTGATATAGATTAGGACCTTAGGATATAGGTCTTCCGAGAAACAACAAACTTACAAGCAATTAGTGAGCAACTAAGAGGATTGAATATCGAAGATGAAAAAGCTTACACATTCTGGTCAAACCATCCAAACTATAGATTGCCTTGATAAAACACCTGAATGATTGTGTAGGGATTTGAATGAGAGCAAACATTTGGTTGCGATCCTTTTGTTCCACATCCTAATGCGGGAGGCATCCTCATTGACATAGACACTAGCTTATGTATTCAAGTTGTCAGAACACCTGTTAGGTACTCCAAGAAAATCATACAACTTCTAGTTCTAAACATAGAAGCTGAAAAGGCATACAATTACTGGATAATTGGAAGAAGGGATTGATTCTTCACATGACCATAATAGGTTCAAAACAACCATGAACTCATAGTTGTGATCCCAAAATCCCACAACCCAACAGGCATACAAATCATTCAAGTATTGACACCGGCTTGCGAACGCTGGTGTTTAGATCTTCACCACTCCCGAAGATATTATAGCGCAGTTTTCTCCGTATTAAACATAAAACCCAATCAATCCAATATTTTCTGGATAGACCAAAAAACCACCCATAGCTAACCACAAAATCCACTAAATGACCTACCACTACTTTCATGACCTTGTCTGGAGATATATACGAAGCTCCCACAGGTCACTTCCCATGTATCCAACAACCAAGAAATAGGATCTCGGTAGAGCTCGACATTGATTGGAGCCTCCGAGCAGCCATTATATCTGAATGAACCATTACATCAATCCAGGTTAGGAGGGCCTTCTTCACCTTAGATTCGTAGATTCCATTATTGCATATTGAGGATTTAAGATTACCCGATTAGCTTATACATATCTATCCACATTCAACATTCACTGGCTGTCTCGACATGACCTTGAGAGGTTGGGTACAAGGAGGAGGTACTTGTAGATTCCCATGCTCACATGTTACTTTTTCCATCCTATAGTTCCCCTTGTTCTTTTTCTAGATATCCTTGAGTTTCACTTCATGGGTGGTAACTAGGATACTTTTCACTCTATCTCTATCTACATAGTTTTCATAGGCAACCTCGGCTGAACTTACGTGACGACTTTTACATCGGCAAGGATTTTGTTGTCTTGGGAAAAAATATCTACCACATTCATCTTATTTTCTTTATCTTGGTGTGCTGATGCATCCTCCTTTGATTCTAGGGCAAGTGGTCACCTCTCCATGGTGAGTATGCGGATAAAATCCTCTAGGAATTGCAAGGATGATTCATACTTTTGTGTGGACAGTAATAAGTCTAGATGTTTTAAGACAATGGCATCTGTGATCATCTCTATCTTCTAGTATGCCTCCTGTACTCTTTCCTTTCATCTTTCAGCTCACACCTTAATTGAATGCTAATTAGCTCTTCCTACTTTAAGTCCTTGGTCTTTTCAATGAGCTCTTCTTCCTTTTTCTCCTGCTCTTCCTCTAGGAACTTTACCTGTCATTTCTCCCGAAGATCCCGGCTTCAACCTTATGCAGAGAATTTATTAAGTGTGTTACGGATCTGTTCATATGACAGCCTATGAGAATTCACCAAGGGGTTTATCCTTTTGTTTTTGGAATTTGCATCAATGCCCCTTGGCTTACTTCAAATTCCAGCTCATCAATGTGGGACTCAAATTCCCATGACAAAATTTTCCTCGTCTGAGGGTATGCACCTTCTTCATCAAATGAATTCATAGCTACAAGCTATTCCATTAGAACGATGCTCTAGAAGCGCGCGTGTAACACTTTGTTTGGATCATCAATATAGTCCATTCCTTGAACTTGTGATGCTTCTGCACTCTTCCTTCCTATATGTACGGCCTTTGGAAAGCTAACATTAAACCGCGGGATCTCCTCCCATGTTGCCGTATTATTTTCCCACATTCTCTTCCTTAGTTTCCTTCATTACCATATCCACGCTGCGTTCAACTTCTTATTACACCATGTCCTTGATGATATTTTCCACTTAATTCTCCATGGCATCATCTACTTGTTCCTTCGTGAGGCTTGCGGTCCTTTTCCCTTTTATAAATTCTTCCCTACTCACACCCTTGCCTTGGGTCTTAGCCTCTTCTCCATCCTCTTTCTCCTCATCTCCTTCATTATAATTCCCATCCCTTTTTCCTCAGAGTCATGTATTTCATAGATAGGATGGTCTTTACCTCCTAGTTTATCTTCATCATCATCATCATCATCTCTGTCACCGATGTAGGCATCTAGACTCTCCATCTCTTCTTAATTGGCTTCATCCACTACCTTCTACTTCTTCCGTTATCTTGGCGATTCCAAGTCACAGGGTGATTCTTCTTTTATTTTCCCTTGGTAGGTGATTTATTCCTTGGCGATTCCTCTTGAGTGAGGTGTTCTTCGTGCTCTGACGCCTCTTCTTCTGGAGTCTTTACTTTGACTGGAGATTTATTCCTCCATGCTTAAGTACTAGGCTTAGCACTTGTCTCCGGGCTTGCGTACCATTTGTGTAGTTTGAAAACTCAGTGCCTTCTACACTTCTTCTCTTTCTCTCTTTCAAGGTGTGGCCTTCTTCCTTCTTGTGGGGTCTTCATGGATGGAGAAAAAATTCTCCAAGTAAGCTCCTTATTCAAACTTCAGACTTATGTGAAGGTATATCCTTGCTGCATCCCTTCCAGTGATTGACAATGTTACAGGCTTCATCATTTATATCTCATGGGAGACATATCTCTCCATGTACGTGTGCTTCTTTGGGTAGACTAGCTTCTAACACAGCTTGTGGTGGTCTACATCTACCTCAATAAGGTCAAACCTTAGTCTATTTTCTTCCTTAAACTGGTTAACTTCAGCTTGGAAGTATAACATGGTGAAGGAGAAGGGTAGTTTGCACCGCAAACTCATGTTTTCATCTGCCAACCTAAATCTACCAATATAGAAGTGTTGGTATGCTGCAAATTATGCCTCTCTTTTCATGAGTGTGGGAAAATATTTGGGATTCTCCACTCAGCCCCAAATGCATTACGCATTTTCTTATACCACTTCTCCAAGCACACCTTGTGAGCAACTATTATGGTTTCACAAGTGTATTTTGAAAACTTCTTCGCGGGCGAGGGATCCTCTTCTGGATATTCCTAAATGAATTTTTTTGGCCCATCGGGCACTCCAATCTCTGAAAAAACAATGGTGAGGAGGATGTTACCAAAAATTATCTTCTCTCCCTCCTACACACTACTTATAATTTCATCCATGATGAAAGCAGACAAGTTGTAGATGGTCCCTTCTGATATCTTCCGGCATAAGAATAGTCATGCCTTATTTACTTGTGTTCATCTTTCTTGATCATTGAGCATGGTTACCAAGCACGAAACCATCCTCATCACGGGGTCTAGTATTTCGAGATGTCAAAGTATCTCAAACCCTTCTTGTATTCATACGCGAATACATTCTCCTTGATATCCTCTTTGTTGCTTAGATCATAATGATAGCACCTTCACAATTGAGACCTTTGAACTTGGATATCGGTTGTGGTGTGATGCGTATTTTACACCGTGCAAAATAAAAATGATCTTCATGCACACATGACATAAGCCACTGGTAAAGGTTCTCAGGTTTTCCAAAGTAGGGAAACTCATACAATTGTAACAACCCATCCTTTTCTAGTTTGACCTTCACCTCATCATTGTAAATGGGCATTCCATCTGGTATCCTATTGTTGGTTGGGTGAACCAACTCTAAGGCCATTTCCTTCTCCATTGTGCTTGTGCGATGATTATAATCTCTTATGACCATATTCTGTAGGTGTGACTCCTATTATTTTCCTAGCAATACCCCATCTAGGTACTATATTTCTGCATACCATTCTTTATTGGTGCTTGCAACAACAGTGATTTTTTTCCCTTGCCCTTGCCCTTTGTTTTCTTTGGTAAAACAGTTGGTTTCCTTGGTGTCATTCTTCTGGTCAGTGCTAACACTTAAATCCTCTTCCCATTGCTTTTTTCTACCACTCTGTCCAAACCCAAAGCTCAACCTTGTGAAGAAACCCTTTTAACTCTGTGGCCTAGCTACCAAACCCTAACTAGAAAAATCCTTCCACAAGACGATGTTTCTTCAACAAAATTTCCCACGCCCGTGTACTCCTTACAAACTGGTTTACAAATCTACTATAGATGCACTCTCAAATTCTTGGATTCTTCTTTCTTCATGTAAATTTCTCTATGGATGCCCTATTTCACAATATCTTATTTCAGTTTGTAAACAAAAGGTAATAAATGACTTTCTCCCGACCTTGTATTTATAGTTTTTCCTTCTTTGTAGCATTAAATGCCATATCACCCACTATCATACTTTAACATTAAATGTGGATTTTTCCACTAATCCATCTTTAAGTGCCCTACATGTACACCACATCCTATGCACTAGACCCTTTATAACCTTATGACGCATAAAAATCCAACCCGACCAAAGATTCTTATGCGCGCGTCAATAGCTCGAAGGCACTTCTTCTGTCCTTTACTTGTTTTTGCCCTCGCCTACCACATGTTGTTCATGTGCTCTTTATCCTTTTTTACGTGGTTTCCACAAGGTATTTTTGACACCAACCATTCTCATCCACCTTTTCTTTCTACATGCTTCTTACTCCTTACGTGATTTGTATCCATGAACTGGGCCATTTATCATAACTTCTATTGCCAGGTTCAATCTTCTATTACGGACCATTCTTCGCATCACTCCACCCCACACGGTAAAATAGGTGCATGGTCCTCTACCCATATAAAACCTTAAAAAAATTTGGTTACCTGCACACAAGGCACAAAACAAAACAAAAGAGAGGAACAAGCAATGAGAAAGGGAAACACAAGAAAATAAAAAGCATAAGGAAATTCTAGACTAATTCATAACACTTCCTTGTTTACAAACACCAAGAAGACTTATTTATAGTAGGGCTTTAGCCTACTCCCATTTAAGTGACCTAGTAACCTCATTCCATCCAATGCTTATAACTGACAAGTGCCCGGATCAAGAATGTACGAGATGATGTAAGGTCCCAATCAATGGATTTTTAACTTCCTAGATGGCGCGATGAGATACTTGGAATCCTCTGATAACACTAACTCGCCCAACTTCAAACATTTTTTCTTGATATGAATATCATGCCATGCTTTTTGTCTTACTTTTTCTATCTTCTCGACTCCATCTAGCAAGTAATATCCTTTCATCCAATGCATCAATTTATCAATTATTTCTTCCAACATTGCTCATTGGCTAAACCTTTTACACTCGCTATATGAAATAATGGTAACATGAATTCCATAGGTAAAACATCCTCTGCACAAAACACCAATTGAAACAGTGTGGCTTAATTCAACCTTTTATAGGTTCTCTTGTATGCCCATAGAATGGTTCATACCTTATCATCCCAATCTTGTCTTCCAACGTCACAAATCTTAGTTAACATATGACTTAATATCTTGTTATATTTCCTTTTTCTTAAGGGTGATATGGAGTACTCTTATGATAGGCCACCATAAATTATGCTAATAGAATCCTAATTATTTCATTAAGAAACAATGTACCCCTATCACTTGTTAAACTTAAAGGAAAACCATACCTGCTGATTATATTCTCCCGTACAAATGTAGCGATTGTTGCATTGTAATCCTTTGTAGGCATTGCCTCTCCTTGCTTGTGTCAAGTAATTAGTGCAAGTGATGATATAAAGCATGATCCGGTACTTCTCACGCGATGGTGCAATTGGTCCTAAAATTTGATTTCCCATTTCTTAAATGAATGGTTCAATGTAGGCTATTGGTCACAAGGGCATTTCGTCACTCTTTCTAGGTTTTTCAAGGTGCTGAAAATAGTGACAAGACTTGAAAAACTCAATGTAATCCTTGTAGATGGTTTCCCACCAAATCCCTGCTAATAAAATCTTCCGCATGGTAGTGTTTCCTGCATAGTGTCCTCCTGTAATCCCACCATGCACTTCTTCCATAATGGCTACACACTCATGTTCCAATACACATCAGCGTAGAACCTCATCATGACCTAACTTATATAGGTCTCCACTAATAAACATGTAGGGTACGATGCATATTGTCAACTACTTTCTTTCTAGAGCTTTCATCCCTTCTGGTGCCACACCTATTTTTAAAAACACTTGTTATATCTTACAAGTCTAAGGGCACATGCCAAAATCTAAATAGCTGCATGTATGTCATGGTATCCTCAATGCTTTGTGTGTCCTCTCTTGAATCAATCCTTGATAAGTGGTCAGGCCCTGAATTACTCTTTCCTAGCTTCACCACCACTGTGAACTCAAATTCTTGAAATAGAAGGACCCAACGACATATGCATCTTTGTAGAATGGGTTTGTTGAACAAGTATTTCAATGTCATGTAGTTTGTGTAGAATATTAAGGGCATTGTTAACAAATACTACCTAAACTTATGCAACGCGTAGATCATTGGCAATGCTTTGCGCTTAGTAGTTGTGTAATTCTGCTCTTCTGGTGTCAACTTTCTACTTGTAAATCTCAAGGGATGATCAACAATTCCCTCGCCAGGTTGTCCTAGCACTACTCCCATAGTTATCCTTGAGGCATCCACATACACATGGAAAGTCTTATCCCAAGAAGGAAAATGTAATATGGATGTCGTGACAAGCATTTCCTTTAAAGTGGCAATGCCTTCTACATTGTGCCTCTCCCCAATGAAAGGCACTTTTGTGTTTCAACAATTCTTCTAAGGGCATAGAAATGTTTGCATACCCCTTGATAAACTTCCTATAATACCTTGTGTCTAAGGAATCCATGCACTACATTTTGAATAGTAGGCTCCCTTAATCCTACCATAACTACAACTTTTGCGGGATCCACTAGTAATTTTTATTTGTATATAATGTGTCCTAGCAGGGTTCCAAAGGGAGTGGCAAAGACACATTTCTTAATGTTGAGGGATATCCTCAATTGCCGACATCTCTCAAACATTAGTATTAGGTTGTCATAATGGTCTTTCACCAGTCCATACATAGTCTAGTCATCCAGATAAACTTGAAGAAACTTATGGATGAAGTCCTGGAACACCTGTACCAAAATGTGTGAGAACACAATAGGTGCATTCTTCAGTCCAAAGGGCATAACCATGTAGGAAAAACTTCCCCATTCAGTGGTGAAAGTTGTATTTCTCTGGTCTTCCCTTGCAATCCTGACTTGGTGGTATCTTGAGAAGCCATCTGTGAAAGAGTAGACTTCACACCTAGCTACTCCCTCCAGAATTTCTTTAGTAAAGGGGGTTGGAAAGGGATCGATGAAACACACTGCATTCAAATCCCTGTAGTCAATGTAAATTCTTATCCTACCATCCTTTTTAATATTGATAACCATCAGGCTTATCCATTCTAAATCTTCCACTGCCTCAATGATACCGATGCTATCATTTTTTCTATCTCTTCCTTAACCCGTACGCACAAATTTGGATTCATCTGATAAGGTCTCTTCCAAATTGGGTGTACACATTCTTTCAACTTGATATTCATTTCCCCCAAGGAATGGTGGATGCCTTTGAGTTTATGGTACCCATGATAGAATAAATCTTGGAACTCATACAACAGATCAATGATATTTAAAACTTCCTTTTCCGACCAATAGTTTTCGATGATAGCATCCTTAGGTTCTACCTCCATCCCAATGTTAACCCTCTTCATCTTTAAGGGATCATGGTAGGCGCATGCTTACTCATCAGTGATGTCTGTAACCTCACGCATACCCTTTGAATGACTAACATCCAATGTCTCCATCTCTTCCCTCTCTGTGACATATACTAATTTTCCATTTTCATTTTCCATACACGCGCACTCAAAATTTACTTCCTCTGATTCCTCCTCATTGAGGTGCATCTCTAAATAAGGATCTCTTAGCAATTCTAGCAGCCTATCCTCAGCCATGGCACTATCTCCCATTGTAAGGCACTTGATTGTTTGCAACACCTTATCCACTGATGGCTTGGTACTCCTATACTTGAATGCTTGAATGAGATCGGGTGCCAAATCTTGCAAATTACATGTCGACAATGCATCTCCAAATAAACGTATCAAGTGCACACATAGCCTTGTAAGGTCGAATATAACGTATGTACCCATAACGAAGGTGGAAACATTCGCACTTCCCATCCGGCCTCCTTACACACTTGGATATGAAATGTAGTGGTCTCTTTGCCATAGTAGTCTTGTAGAATTGTGGGTGCGTTGCTCCTTGAGAACCTTATAAAAATATGATCCTTACCTTGTGCCACTCTAGGAGGTTCTCTTGATGTGTAGCCCACCAACACGTTGCAGTCTTGAGTAGGTTATAGCTGAGAATATCTCTTCTCTCACCCTCATTTCTCCAATGAGCTTCCATTTCCTCATGGAAAATATTAGGGTATATGCCTCCCGCAGTAATTAGGTAACTTCTATCAAGGAATTTTTCTCCCAACAGCTCCATGTAGGGTGCTAACTTTCCATCCATCAAAGGAATGACCACCCATTATTCCTTGTTCTCAAAGCTAATATACCCTTTATTAAACCTTATGTTAGAATTATTCTTCTAACACCATGGGAACCCAAATGCAATGCTAGAAAGTTTTCTTCCTCGGAGAGCGAAGAATTCAAAGTCTCTAGTGAACTTGGCCCCTTAAATGGTGATAAATGCATTCTTAAGGACTCCAATGGGAATTACCTTAGTCTTATTTTCCATATACAACACATTTGAATATGGATGCAATGCAGACCTTCCCATATGATGCTCGGAATATAAGGTAAGAACATTCACCTCTCCTCCCGTGTCAATGAGGATATTTCTCAAAATCCATCCATCAACAACTGCATTCAAAGTAATCTCCTTGTCATATTCAAGGTTGTGAGGAGGAAGGTTTACATGTAAAACCTATCTCTCATGCTCTACTCCGGCACGTGGTACCTTCTCCCTCAGCCATTCTCCCAATGGGAATAATATTCTCTTTCCTCAACATTTTACATACTTCCTTGACCTCATCTAGGTCATTCCTTGGAACCTCGTTATCCTTCCATTGCTCCACCTACCTCGATTTCTCCTTGAGACATTGGATCTCCCCTTGTAAACTTTGAATCACATCCATAGTCTCTTGGTACACTTATTTCTGGTGGGCAGGGTCTAGGTACTTTCCATGTACTACCTCCTCTCTTGACACTAGTTTCCTAGGTCTTGGCATCTCCTTAGCACACGTGGCCTCTGCTGCGCATCATCACCACAGTCTGGGTTCTAGTTCTAACTCCCATGCCACTCTATGCATCAATCGTGAATTTTCCTTCTTGACGCTCACCATAGCAGCACCCTTATCTTTCTGGTGTTGTTGGTTCATATGCTCATAGAGTTATGGAAACTCTTCGTACTTGTGCTTATTTTCACACCATGAGCACTGTAACAGATTAGGAT
Source organism: Taxus wallichiana var. yunnanensis (assembly GCA_018340775.1). NCBI lineage: Eukaryota > Viridiplantae > Streptophyta > Pinopsida > Cupressales > Taxaceae > Taxus > Taxus wallichiana. The sequence continues at coordinate 746,052,783 of CM031241.1, forward strand.
ACTCACATTTATAATGTTCTATATATCCACAATTATAACATGTTCCTCACAGAACTCACTCCATCCTCCATTGCAGATTCTGCAACCATAAAATCCCCTATGAAAACCTCTTCCACATGCCCCTCCATCTACGCGCCCTTCATAGCGAAGATCGTCATCCTTAGAACTACTAGCAAGGATAGTTTGGCACACACCTAGATCAATAACATCATCGATTTGATCAATCAATATGCAATCCTTGGTGTCATGGGTTGTAGAGGTGCATATCTTGTAATAGCATGAAAAATTCTTATGGATTGTGCACTAGAGTAGAGGGAATCTACTTGCATCATGATCCCCAAGGAATATCTCACATTCTACTACCATAGTGCACACCAACTTCTGAGGGAAATTATCCTTTGGATGTACCTCCACTTCATAATCATTACACGAAATCCCACCCTAAAATTCATGTGCGGAGTTTACATATACCTTCTCCAACTACTTTTCCATTGCAGCTATTTGGGCCTCCGGAAAGCAAACTAACACTAGTATCCACACTCCCAATAGCTTCGAGTGTAAGACATCTTCCAATGCCTCACGTGGGTTAGTGAAATTCTTGTGTGATAGATCCCTTCTAAATGGCATTATCAATCTTCTAACAAACCATTGAACATGTTGAGAAGGATGAATGTCATAGGAGAGATTTGATAAGAGAGTCTTGAAATGCGCATCATACTCCCACAAAATCTTTATCATTCCTTGTTGGATCTCCTTGAGTGTTGATGCTCGTCTCTTTAAAATCTAGAATATGGAACTCTGTGAGAAAAGTGTTCTTCAATGTGGTATAGTCTACCACCGTCGATGGGGTCATACTTCCCATACTAACTATGTATGCCCCCTTGCAACGTAGTTGAAAACTAGCTTTCCTTCCACTCCAGGTTAGTGATTCCCTTCACATGCCATAGTAACTCAAACTTATGAACATGCTCTATAACATCTTTAATACCCCTATAGTCCGTGTAAGTGCAAAGACATCTCAAAAAACTTGGGAGGTGGGTGGGGTCCTTATCCTCATGATCTAGAGCCTTAGTTCCCTCTGGTGTTTCCTCCAGAGTTTCCTCCACCGGATCCATTGGATCCACCAGGTCCGTTCCTTTCGACCCACTAGATACACCTACGGTTTGTAAAGGTCTGAAGTGGTCACACCAAGGTTTCCCAATGTCCCACCGAACTGTGCCTAATGGTCTATGATAATGTTCCACTACTAATAGTGTTCCCCACACCACTCCTAGACATGATACCAAAATCTTGTGTGTTCACACCTTTTCCAAAGATTCCCCAAATACCGAAATGATTGTGTAGCCATGGATGTCCCAAACAAGAAATTATATCTCTTGGGCACCGATCGGTTACTCCCACTGATACCAACTAGGTTAACAATACTCTTCCCTTGATTTGGAAAACCAAATGCCAAGGATTGGTTGTCTGTGGATTTAGATGTGTGTCAATGGCTCTTCTTTCTCCATGTGCTGAAATCTCATCGAAATCGAAGGGGCTTCTCTCCGCACTTGCCAATATGGGGTAACATACACTACTTAGGTTCCATGTCGTCTTCATGAACCTCAACTCCTTCCCATAACGTCTGCCTCCATAGATCCATCACACTTGTAACCTCACGTTTTCTAGTCATCTCCCTTTCACGAGCTTCATTATACTTGATTCGTCTTTCCTCCCTTTCCTTTTCAGCCACAATTTTTCCATCTTCATCCACCCTAGCTTCCTCTCCTAGTGCTCAGAGAGCTTAGCTAGCCATGGGAAATGCTTCTAAACTAAAAGTAATGACCAAGATCTTCATATATAGAGGAATAACATGCAAAAATGATCCCCTAAGATCACTCGAAAAATTGAACCCAAAGATTTTTTGGGAAATAATACATCAAAATGGTGTATTCTAAAGTATAACTAGTCAACACCCCTTCCACCATTGATCAATAGCACATGTCCAAGTCAGATATGCATTCTACATCCTATGATAGTCATCTTGGGACCACGTGTGTGATCTATAGTACCATATTGATATGGATGCGTAGGATGAAATAAATTCATATAGTTCTACTTGGGAAGCAACAAAATAAAGTCTCTTCAACTCATGGTATAGGTTCTCTTCTACCCATCTATGTGCATTGAATTAAGATCCAGTCTTTGAATCTCTCGAGAAAACTCATCCTCCATGCTCTTGAACCATGTTTCAACACTTTCGAGGTCGGGTGCTCTGTCATCACACATCACAGGAAAAATATGCATGCCATTTCTCACAACAAATTCAAAAAGAGGTCCTGAAATGAAACCAAAATGTAGTCATTTTTGTACCCTTCAAAGAATAGGAAAATCCCATATGCATCGGCCTATCACCCAACGGGTGTTAGGTGCTCACCCGAGGCACGTGCGGGAGCCGAGTCTCTTCTTTATGTGAGTTTTGTGAGAATGCATCATCTTAGAACAGACAATCAAATGCAAGAAAAAAAAGAACTAAACCACATTCTTATGAACTTAGGAAAACATTGTCATCTCATTCTATGTAGGTAAGAGAAATAACAAGCAACACATGGAGATGATTTATACAAAAAGGAAATACATGAGTATTGAACACAAATGATTGATAATGAAGCATTATATTCATACTATCAAAGTAATAACCCACATTACATTCCTTTGAGGCCATAACAGATCCTCATAATATGCAGAGCCAAATCATGCATCAGAGTTATGTTATGCTCATCATATTACAAAGAAAAATGAGAACCCATCCCCTTCTATATGTTATCATTCACAGAGCTCTCCTAATCCCTAGCCATAACATCCTCCATTCTATTTTCTATAGGGCTTTGACTCTCTTCCACTCTCTCCTTTTCTTCTACCAGGTGCTTATATATATCATTAGAACCCACTTTGCCATGCCTTCTAAAAGTTAAAAATCACTTGCCAAGTGTTGAAGTGGTCCTCCATGGGAGCATGCCTTCACAGATCTGAGCTCTCCACTCTCCATGATGATGCTCTACTAGAACCCTCCATCACATTCTTGGAATATTCCATCCTTGATCCCACAGGTTGTCGGGTTGACACCTTATCCACAAGGGTCATGTTTTTCTCGTGTGCTACCTAGGGTGCTTGAATACATTAAGTACAAAAACCATTATACCTTACACACCTTTAAGCTGATTACCCTTATTTGTATAGGTACCACGTACCCATGCACCTTCTTATACTTAATCGATATTTTGGGACCCAAGAATTACCTAACCTATGTCCATATCGATCACAAATGACCTAATTTGGTTATATTAGTTTTTCTTATTGTATTTGGATGAGATGCCTAAATCATATCAACTACAGTAGGATTTTATTTACTTATGCTATCTCTTGCATTAAGTTGTATTAAATAGTGGGTTGACTGCCACCAAGGAAGTATCACACTTCTTAGATCTAGCACATGCTAGGCAGCCCACTAACATATATTGTTTAACTCTCTTTTGTGGTCTTGTTTTGTATTTCAGGTAGTTCCTCCTAGCCAAAAGGAATCTCACATAATCAACATTGGATCTCACACAATCAACATTGGATCAAGAAGTTAGAATGCACGCATAACCTTCAACCCACCATCACAACACGTATTCCTCCTTGGCCCATACCCTGATCTATTTCATCAAATCCAAAAAGAAAATGGTGAAACATTTTCACACGCTCGGTGGGACCCATTAGGGGTTGTTTTGCATTTTATTCATTCCTAGGTGAAAGTTGTGTGTTTTTTTGCCTTTTGAAAATATTCCACATTAATTTTCTTCTCTGGAATATTTCTCTTTCTATGTCTAAAATAAATCATGTTTTTGGTGCTTTAAAAAGAATACTTCTTTCTTTCATTAGTATTGCATTAGTGAAAGTGCATCCCTCTTCCAGTTCATCACTTGCTACATCGAATATCACATTTTGATTTGGGTTTAAAACACTTGTATGGAATTTTTATTTGTTGTATTATATCTCAAATTAAAATTGAGGGAAACCTATATGCTAGAAGTCATGACCAGCTAATGGTTGACAAAACTGAATCATGTAAAGCACATTCTTTCTCCTCTCTCTTTTCCAAACTACACAAATTGGAATATACACATCTTCTTAAACAACATACCACCCGGATGAAGTTTTCAATGATCACACTGATCAAAGGATTGACAGTGGGCACCTAGCTGGTTATCTCTATCCAGTCACCCATTAGAGAATGGCCACCCCCACCAAAACATAACCTAAAACCTCACCTTTAGAATTTCCTTCTTCATAGGAAGCCTTCCTAACCAAAAACTTTGTTCTAAATTCATGAGTTATTCTTTAAATAGCATAAGCTAAACACACTAAATTCACTTGTAGGATTACATTTTTTTCTTAGCTTTGTGTTTGACTTGCATTTTGAGGTGTGAGGTCGTATTCTCCATTTTTATTTCCTTTCACACTCCATAATCATAGTTGGTGTATTCCAGTTATTTCTAAGTGTGTCAAGACTCATTTTTACCATACTCAAACTTCTAGGTTGGTGTCTCATTCAAATTTAATTCACAAAAAGAAAAATTTCTTCATTCTACAAATTTCACAAATCGAATGGTGGCATTCATTTACATCTCGATCGTCATCGTTCCTCGACTGTGTTGGTTCCTTGCTTTTGGTCAGTTTACCCAAAGAGCACTCATCTCATCTTCTTCTCTATTTAAAATCTCTAGATATCACCATATCCTCTGCATTATGATATTATTGACTAAATATAGCTTCCACAATTGACTTTCCTGGTTTTATCTCACTTGCTCAAACTGTTAATTTCCCACAGTAACCGACATTGGTTATTGTGACCATCATCGGTCACTTACTAACCAACATCGGTTGGTCTAACCGTGTTGGTCCTTCTATTTTTATTTTTAATCAAAAACCTTCCATTCACCTCTCATAATCAATTATTTTCCATCCCTATTGTTTTCTATGTCATTTACAGAATACAATCTTACCTAGTCAACACTTATTCACATGGTGTTGACTCACAACCAAACTAATGCCCTTGTATTTCATGCTAGCTATCAGCCACTCCCACCTAGTCCATCACCCCATCCATCCTATCACCTATGGATCTGAATCAGCTTATCCCCATTGCTACCGACAATGAGGAGTTCGTGAGACTCCTCAACCATAATCACATTGCCCTCCAGTACTACCTTGTTCATTCTTCCACTCGGGATTCCTCAGGACAGTTAATATATGACATGCCTATATCTATCCCTCCTACTCTCACCCCACCTCTGCATCAGCTAGCACCATCTCGGTGCTACCATCATCCACTTTACCACATGTGGTGTCTCAACTAGATCCCATAGCCACTATAACTACAATGTATGTCATCTATCACACCTACAACATCAATTATTCCTCTAAAATTGTTTTAAGTATATTCCCATCTACCCACTACCTCACATATACCTATTGCATCGCAAAATACCTCCTCCGTGTTGTTAACTTACACCCCTTTCTAGAACCTCATTCATTTTATCCCATAGTCCTTACCCCCAATCACCACTAGAGTTGTTACGACTACCCCACCCACTTACACATACTACCAATAGCCACCCCCGACCTCATCTATCACTTATTCTGCTATGTGTCTACCTACATCTATTCCTCCTATGTAGTTCTCATACTCAACACCACCATACACTAGCATACCACCCACCTCATACATTCAGCATCAACCCCATTTTTCTGTAGGGGGCACCCATTCATCACAACCTACTAACGACCTCATTAAGATGATGATGGAAAAGATGCAACTTAGAAGCATTTATTTTTACTCCCGTAATTCTTTAACTTATGATGAAATATTTAATGAGCCTATCCATCCATATATTCCCATTCATTCCCTACCTTGTGCATTGGGAAATGCCTAAATTCAATCGCTTCAATAGTAAAGAAGACCCATCAACACTTACGATCATTCAAACATGGGTGCTACCTAATCACCCACGATGACACTTTGCTCCTATGAACCTTCCTAATGTCCTTGACAAGACCAACATTGGATTGGTATAGTGGAATACCTAGACATTCCATTTATTCCTTTAATCAAGTAGCCCAAGATTTCTTAGACCATTTTTCAATCAATGTTATCAAGAAAGTCACCATGACCGATCTCTATTCAACCCAATAGTATGAAGATGAATCTATCACATGATTTTGTTGCCCACTGGTGAGTCTTATTAACCAATTAATGTTCCAACTACCTCAGACTGAACTTATTGAGTTGTTCACTAGAGCTTGTGCTAGACACATCTCACCAACTCTACAGGTAAAACCTTTCTAAACCTTTGATGAAGCATTCACCATGGCACAAAATTTGGAAATTTGTGCCATTGAAGAAAATAAAATCCAATTACGAAACAAGAACACCCCATTCAAATCAAATGATTCTTCTTCATCTTTAAAACCTCAAAATAACTATTCAAAGCCCAAAGGATCTTCAATGTGGTAGTCCTCAAGGTGGTCCACCTCATCCTTCTAATCAAGCCCAACCTTCTTCCAATCTTTCCCCTATCTAGGCCTTTCAGCTCCGGTGGGAGCAAGGAAGTACACTTCAATTGAGAGCCCTATTCTTTAGTCTTGGAAAAGCTTCTTAAAGCTGGAGCCATTACACTTCCTCCCATAAAACCTCATACAAGTTTCATCCTTCCCATCCTATTCCTGCATGGTATAAAGAACATGACTATTGTAATTACCATCATGTTAAAGGCCATAGTGATGGTAACTACATAAATTTTAAGAACATTGTCCAAGAGATGATAGATAATGGAGACCTTGTCATGGACAACCCAAACACGCCAAAGAAAATCAAAATTTTCACATCTTTAAAAATTCGTTCCCTAACCATAAACCATCATCTAATCAAAATAGTGAACCTTCATCCAAGTGACAAACAATGTCCATGAAGTCCACATGGTTTTTGATATCATATCGGCCATTTCCTCAAATCCCACCTATTTCATCTATTGAGGAAATTTTGCACGAGCCCCTCTACCCATAGAGGATCATACCTCTTCTACTCCTTCACCCACAAAGGAGTCCCCTTCATCTCTTCCTTCACCCATGGAGGAACCCACACTTTCTACCAATGTTCATTTCACCATCTACCTCACAACCTACCAAAAATCAACACTTTTAATTCTCCCATCCACAGGAGAATCATCATCACCTTCTCCTCCACTAAGGGAGAAGTCTACCTTACCCAACCTATTATCTCTCCTACCCATGGGAGACTCATTCAGACATGCCACTACCTGTTGGGGGTAGTTCTCCCCAGCATCCCAGGACCCCATTGACATGATCTCAGCTCTTTTACCTACAAATTCCGAGGCTAGCCAATTCCCTGTCTCATAGACATATTTTATAGGGATTGCCACCAAACCAACTCCATCTTCTTCTTCAAGTAGTCCCATTTTCATGGTGGTCGATCACTTGGATTACGTTGATAATTCCATGCTCTGGGGACGTCTTCGCCCCTTTTTCAACATAAATGTAAATGTTTCCTGAGGATACTTCCACGATCTACCCAAAGGTATTTTCAAGCAACCAATCAACACTGACCATGCCTATTGAAACAACTTCTTCTTCATCATCTCTACCTACATCCAAACCTCTACCCATAACTAAAACCATTCCAAGACTTCAAAACCTACCCACACCTATGTCTTCATTTTTATCTAGACCCATCACTACTTTGGGTGTCATATGCCGACATCAAGCCTTACTCACCCACCTATCAAATTGGACTTAGTAGCATCATCTCAAACCCATACCAACATTATCCCTCCACCTAAAAATAAAACCCAACCTTCTAGGCCACATACACCGGTCTCACCTACCACACCTTTGTCACCTTCCCCCTTTTTTCCATCCTAGGGCCCCATCCATCAACCCTGATCAAACAGTCTCCTACCCAAGGCCAATCAAAAGCTAAACAACCTACTACTACATCATGAGCCTTCATTACACCTCATTCACCCAAAAATTAAAACACCCTCACCCTCACCCATGCACTTCTTACCACCTATACCTCCACCAGTTACTATAACCCCAACCTTTCCTATACGACTTCAACCCATGTCATCTACCCAACCTCTACCAACCACCTCCACTACAACTCGGTTTCCCCCATGGGTAACCCATCCTCTTCCACCATCTAATTTCCCTTTTACATCCTCATACTCCCATGTCACCTTTACCCAGAAGGTGCAACCCAAAGATAAGAACCCACTACTCTCCAATAAGGTAGTCAACCAACAAAACCTTCCATCACTAGCTCTTCTACCATGCCCTTACCTAAACAGATGCCATCAAAACCTAAAACCACACCGCCTACTAACAAACTAGTGGGCCAACCCATTCCCCTCCTATAAATCCTCTTCCCTCACAATCATCCACACCTTTACCCAAACCCACACTCACTTCCCATTGTGATCCATTAGCGGGTCCTATGCCAACATTTTAACCAATCTCTTAGAGACTTCCATCATCACATTACCACCACTTCAACCTTATAATCCTCTCAAACCCAAACCAAATGGGTTTGATGAAACCAATATTTGTGCCTATCATCATGTGTCAGGACATGATGTAGAAAATTATAAGGCTCTAAAGACCGTTCTTCTCCAACTTTTTCCTCTTGAACAAAATTTTATGATGATGACCTTCTTGATGAGGACCATGTTCCACCTTCACCTATCACCACACATCATCATCCTTTACCCATTCAACGATCAATATCTCCACCCCACAACCATTTTATCCACCTCCAAAATTTGAGATCAACATGGTCCATATTAGAGAATTAGCCAAATCACCACCCAAATGTCATTGCGCCCAACTCACTTCACAAGGATTTTACCCCCATAGGTTTTTTCCCATCATGTCATTACACCACTCATCCTACACCTTATCCATTTCCCCCTCCCTCAGATTAACATGGTTCATGTTTCCACCCACGCTCAGAAAGAAAAAGGAAAGAAAAAGCAACTAACCCATCAACCAACCATGTGCCCAATATACCATCTACACCCACACCCAAAATCACCATCCACGGACCTACATACCCTATCTCTGATGGGGTCACCCATCGTGCAATGATAAAACAATTACATTAGTCCCCTCTAAAGATGTCTTTGTATGATCTTGTCCAAACTTCTAAATCTCATAGACAAGCCCTTATCAAGGTTTTACAATCCATTGAAGTTTTACCCAATGACCCCACACCAATGGCCTCCATTATCACCCCTCACCACATGGCCTCACTTACCAAATCATCTCCTTCTTCTACCCCCATATCCACTCCTCAAGTTGCCACCCTCAACTTCTATGATGAGGATATTGTACCTCTCCAGTCAAATGACCCTGATCCCACCCTTTCATTTTTGTCTATATCGATAACATACGTGTACGACGCATCATGATCGATGGTGGTGCTAGCATTAACATCATCTCCTCCCACACGTACAATCAAATGTGTATCCCTTCTAATTATATGCATAATAACCCAGTTATGTTGCACTCCTTCAACAATGCCATCATCACCTCCACCCTTGGCACCATTATCCTTCACATTCGCGTAGGCCCTCGCACTATCCCGAAACTATTCTACGTCTTAGAGGGAGAGTTCCAATATAACCTATTTCTTGGAAGACCTTGGATTCATGTCATGGGTTGTGTCCCTTCAACTTTACACCATTGTGTAAAATTTGAACATGAAGGACATAACTATACCATCCCCACCGACCTATCACCATTCAAAACTTATAACATGTTGTACCACCCAATGATGTACTTGTACCAATCAAGGCATCTACCACTACCCCCACTTCTCCTTCACCCACAATCCCATCCACCAATGCTTGCCACCACTCTCCCACATCTAACTCTTCTATTCCTACTGCTATTTCAGCCTCTACATCTGAACACTCTACTTCCCAACCAACCATACCCCTCTTGTCCAATCATCTAGTGAATCATCTATCTCCGCTACCCACATATCTACTACTAATCCCTTAGAAGGTGTTTTTCAATGCCTCACTCTAGGGGAGTACCACCTATACAATATCGACACATTCCTCACTCTGCAAGAGTATGGAAACTTGTGCTAGCACCCTCATTATGACTACCACATAGGTGAGGTTTTCCCTTATGGTCCTCCCCACCTTCACACTAATCTAACGTATGGGGGACTTGATACTACCACCTATTCACCCAAACCTCCATCCCAAACATGACCATTTTCATCTGACCTCCAATCCCTTACTAACCACTACTTCACCCACACTTTCCTTCATTGTTGTGCATGGAAAGGATTTGGTTTCATTTTTTATGAACAAGGCCACCATACCATCATTTCTTGTACCACCCGTAAGCACAATGACCATAGTGGCATTGGATTTTCCACACCACCTTCCAAGAAGGCCCGCATCGACCTCATTGAGGAAGATAAATCCTTCTCACCCCATTCACCAACGTCACCACCTTCACCCACGGAGTCCATAGATCCCAAATCTATCCCTCCTAAAAAAATTTTTTTTTAAACATGATTTCCTGGGACCTCTGACTATCAACGTGATGGTGAGGTTCCTTCTTCTCTTCCCTTCCTGTATCCTGACATGATCGATGATGATACACCTTCTATTAACATCATTCAATGTTAGGATGATGAGTCTATCCTCACCTACCTTGGTGCAGAAGATTCTTATATTCACCGGTCATTACCCTTTGAGATGTAAACCATGTTGAATGAATCGACTATCGAAATCAACATTAACACTCAGGATGACCCACACATTCTAAAGATAGGCCAATCTTTAGATGTTATTGAACATGAAGCTTTTACTTCTTTCCTCTGGGACCATAGCAACACTTTTTCTTGGTCCTATGTTGATATGCCTGGTATTGACCCAAACATTGTGGTCCACAATATCGTAACCATTCCTAATGCCAAACCCATAAAACAAAGCTACGAAAATACATCCTCACATTTCTCTTCTTGTCAAAGAAGAACTTCAGTGCCTTCTCTCGGTTTCCTTCATCTACCCATTGACTATCCCCAATGGATTTCTAACATTGTTCCTATCACAAAAGTGACAAGGGGACTCCACATTTGCATGGATTTCCATGACCTCAACTTAGCTTTCCCCAAAGATGATTTTCCTCTACCAGGCATTGACCAACTGGTTGATCTCACCACCAGCCATGAGATGTTATCACTCATGGATGGTTTCTTGGGTTATAATCAAATATTACTCTCTCAGAAGATCAACACAAAACTACCTTCATCACTCCTTGGGGAACCTTCTGCTATCGTGTCATGCCTTTTGGCATTAAAAATGTTGGTGCTACATATCAGCGAGCCATGACTTATATCTTCCATGACATCATGCATCACATATTGGAAGATTACGTAGATGACCTTCTTTCCAAATCTAAATATCGGGCCAAACACCTAACAGTCCTTAAGGTCATATTTGACCACCTCATCAAGTATTGTGTTCACCTTCAACCTAAGAAGTGTGTCTTTGTGGTACTTTCAGGAAAACTCCTTGGTTTCATCATTTCTTTGCGTGGCATAGAATTTGATCCTGCTAAAGTAAAGGCTATTCTAGAAATTCCTCTGCCTACTAATCTTCATCAAATTCAAAGCTTTGCAAGGTAAGTTGCAATATATTCATCATTTTATCTCACAGCTTTCCAACCATGTCAACCATTTCATCATCTCCTCAAAAGGACGTCTCATTCAAATGGGATGATGAATTCCACAAAGCCTTTGATGCCTTAAAATAATACCTTATTCAACCACCAATTCTCATTCCTCCTAAGGATGACCAACCATTTTACCTATACATTTCCACCACTAACCATTCTTTAGGTTCCATGCTCGCTCATCACATGATGAGAAACATAGAGAGCAAGCAATTTATTACATAAGTTGTATTCTTTTAGACTATGAAACTAAATACACCCATGCCAATTTTTTTCTTAGCCTTAATTTTTTTCATCACCTTCAAGCTTCGTCATTACCTTCTCAACCACAAAACCTTTTTCATCACTAACACTGACCCTCTACAATACATGTACACCAAACCATATCAACATCAACGTACCACATGTTGGTTCATGCTTATTACAGACCTTGAACTCAAATTCATTCATAAAAAATCCATCAAAGGCTAAACCATCACTTTGAAGAACTAACTAGAGACGCCTCTTTCCGAGAATCAACCCTCTAACTTTGATTTCTAGACAAATCCATAGCTACCCTCTCCTTGGATGATACCACTTACCAAATGACCTCTTCTTTGATGGCTCCAAGTGTTAGTGTGGGGGGGGTGCTAGTGTTATCCTCATTCCTCTTGGTGGTGAACCCATGCCTTTATCTTTCAAACTAGATTTTTATTGTATAAACAATATCACCGAATACAAAGCACTCGTATTGGGTCTCCAGGCTACTTATGCCTTAGATGTTAAGTCAATCAATATCTTTGGTGATTCCCAACTGGTTGTAAACCAAGTCAATGGTATATACTAGTGTCGTAATGAAATACTTCAAAAGTATAAACATCATGTAGACATACTTTTGACTACCTTTGACCATTATAAACTTCAAACCACCCCACATTCTACCAATAAATTTGTAGATACCATGGCTTGCCTAGCTTCTCAGATACCCACAATTCACTTTGCTGATTCTAAAATCTTTGTCTCAAATACAAAGGTTACAATCACCCTCTCATTTACCTCATGAGGTCTACTCCATCAGAACCATTACACCTAACCCATGTGACCTTTAATATAATTAGTTTTAACCATCTTTCCCTTTCCATTCTACCTCTTGATCTCACTCATAATGGAAAACTTGCCTTTCTTAAAAGTGTCTCTTGCTATGTATTCATGGTTGGTCTCCTTTATAAGTGCAGCTTCGACAGTATTCTCTTACGATGCCTTACAAATTCTGAAATTCCCTACACCATCAAGGAAGTTCATGACGAAATTTGTGGAGGTCACTTTAGTGGTTTAACTATCACTAAATGCATTCTTCACCTTGGCTTATTATGGCCAACCCTAAACCTTGACTATTGTGACCATGTCAAACTTTTTGTGAAATGTTAACAACATCCTAATCTTCATCACACCCCTAATAATGCGCTTACGGGTCACACAGATCTTTGGCCTTTCTCTCAATGGGGTTTGGATCTTATCAGAGAGATCAATCCCCAATCTTCACAATGGAATTAATGGATTATAATTGCTACTGAATACTACACTAAATGGGTAAAAGTTATTCCCCTCATTTCTACAAAATCTGAGAAAATATGTGAATTCATCAACCACCACATCATTTGTCACTTTTGTGTTCCTCACCACCTCCTCACTGATAATGGAAAACAATTAAAAAAAAAACCATATGAAATTTATGCAACACTTTTGGAATTTAACTCAGTTTCTTGTCACCTTATTACCCACAAAAAAATGGCCAAGCAGAATCAACCAATAAAACCTTGAAAAAAATTCTTATGAAAGTAGTTGACAATATTGGGAAGGATTGGCATACACACATTCCCTTTGCCTTGTGGGCCTACCATACTAGTATTTGCATTTCAAAAGCTTCCACACCTTTCTCTCTAGTCTATGGTACCAAGGCTTTCCTACCTCTTGAAGTCCAAATTCCATCTCTTCGCATCTCACTACAAGATATGCGTAACGATGATGAATTTCACCAGGACCGTTTAGCATAACTTGAGTTGTTAGACGAACATTGTATCAATGCTCTCTACCATCTCCAAATCTACCAAAAACCTATCAAACGTGCCTATAAAAAAGGTGTCCATGAGTAAACCTTTCAGGTTGGTGACCTCGTCTTGAAGGGAAATCAACATGTAACCAAAGAAGAGAAAAGTAAATGGGGTAATTTTTCTCCTAATTAGCTTGGACCCTATATCGTTACTCATGCATATGGATCGGGTGATTATCATTTTTCTTCACTCGAAGGTAAACCTGAACCTAAGCCCCTCAATGCCTTACATATTAGACCATTTTATTGTTGAAATCAAGTCCTATATCACCTTATGTCAGTTGATCGTTCGTCCCTTGAGAACCGTTCACCCTCCATATTACCCATTTTGAGGATCAATGACTAAACAAGAATCATGTGATTTCCCCTAACCTTTTAGCCTTATCTTTAATATGAGTACCACGGCTCTACTCATAGCATGATTCTCATGGATACTTTTCATATTTTTCAAATATGGAATCCCATGGTCATTCATCACTTGGAACCATCTCTTTCATAGTTACCCTCTATGTGTTATGGTTTTCTCTTCTAAAAAGGAAAATAATCTTCCTCTATAGTCTTTTCCATGACTTAAAAATCTAAAAACAAAATGGGATTCAAATCCTTGAGTCAAAATTTTAGAAAATAGATGAATCCCTCAAAAAGGACATCTCTTCTCTCTATCTCGCTGTTATAAAGAGACTGCTCCCTTAAAGGACAGCTATATCCAGTCATTGTAAAAATATAATTAAATTTTTAGAAGCCTCTTGTATCAATAAACTTCATGAAGACCTCAAGGAGATAATATAACCATCCCACATAGACTTCTCACATGGATCAGTCTCTCAAAAATAAACACAAAAGAAGAAAATGATAACTTTTCATCATGTACTTACCTATTTTGATCATGGGTTCCTTGCCAGGTAAACATGTTGTCATACACTAAGTTATGCTAAACCACCTATTTTCACATCATTTCCTTTTCACCTTGATTTCCTCTCTGCTCAAGGGACTTTTTGCAAATACAACATTTCATGATCATGTGACTTTCTTCACCCTTAGAATAGTCCATTATGTAACACTTTTAGGTTCTTACATTCATAAGACCATCTTGGGTATGGTAGACTGATTAGGGTTGTTATCAATTAAGTGGTTCATTTATCACCTCTTACCATTCACCTTCCTCATTACTTATTGACTATCTTATACATGACTAGATCATCGACACCTACATTTTAAATGATTCAACCATGCATATCACCTAAGGCTCAACCATTCCTATGACCTACACTCATTCATACCTAAGACCTACCAACCCATTCCTCTCCCTCATCATATTCTTCCCTAGCTGATGGGAGAACTACATTGGCTCGAGGCCCCTTTTCACCGGGCAATGTAGGCAAGGCACTCCTAGGGCATGGGGCCCTTGGAGGTTAGCTCACCACTCTTTACCCTAACCAATTTCCCCTTCATTTTCCTATTCACATTCTACCTTATTTAGTTTTCGTTTTATATCAAAAATTGGAAATTAAATCAAACAAGCACCAATTAACAAATGTTTTAACCAAAAATTCAAAATTATACCCCCCATCTAACATGATTTTACCCAACACCAATTTTACCAACCTATTTTAACATTAAATGACAAATTAGGATTGGATCTTATCTCATCTCGGTTCTATCGGTGTGGTGGTATGTCCAGTCATTGTATCAATGGCCCACCCAAACCCTCTCTTACCTCTATCATGTCCCAATCCACCACTCACCTCTAACCAATCACGATCAACCACACCACTCTTATGGACCCATCTATTAGCTCCTATCACCAAATATTAATCTCCACCTCATCTTGGTATGATGCCTTGTCCTTCTTTCTCAAAAAGGGTACAAAAAGTCAAACAGATCTATCATTTTCTCCAAAGTCACAACACAAAAATGATTACGTAAAATACGGAATTTTTATTTTATAAACCCAACCCAACTTTGACGACGTCGGTCATATTTTTTCCTAGCCAATCGACGTCGATCACCTGTTAGGTTAATTACTTATGCATTATATAATTAATTATTTAATTAATGTTATTAATTAAATAATTTTATTATTTGTTTTATTAACCATATTTTTTATTTAAACATTATGGATGTTGTCATATTGTTTTAACAATATAGATGTAATTATTCATTTATGCTTCCAGGATGTAATATTGGAAGCTTATGTAAATATGGAATATGGTTGCACCTATATAACTTAGTTTCTTGTTTGTATTCAGCTATACAATACCTATAAGTATTGTATCTCTTTCCTATGTGTTGGTTGTCAAATTAGGACTTCAAAGAAAACAAAGGTTAGGGACAGAAATTCCCCCTCTTTAATGGGTGAGGTTCCCTTATTGAAAACAAGTAGTAAAACTATTTACAAATGTACAACTGTCTACTCTGATGAGGAACTCTGATATCATGAAAGTATTTTAATGCAAAGATTGATGATCAATACAAAAGAATAGAAGAACTAAGGGAGGGAAAAGGTAGAACATAACAACATTCCCGGAAATATAGATAGCAAAATAGTTCCTTATAAATGCTGAGAAAATGTGATATATAGAAACAGAATCATTCATATTTAAACAATCAAATATTATTTCATAGACACAAAGTTCTAGAAATGACATCCATAAGAATACAAAGCTTCTTAATGCAATAAATAATGATTCATAAACTTTCAGACATACAAGAGAGAATAAAATGATGTAGATGGAAATAGGAAGGAAATCTTCTATATTGATAGCTTTAAGTTCTTTTACACTTTCAAAAATTATCAAAGTTCCAGCCCCTTGGAATGGCATGGAGAGTCCAATATATAGCTTACAAAGTGGTTACATTTGGTAACCATTTCTTTTAACCAAAATATTAATTAAGGAATTTACACAATATAAAGTCCTTAATTAATTTACAAGGAGACTGAACTAACAATAGAAAGAAAGAGTCAAGAGCCAGAAGTAGGGGCATCCGGTTGTGGCTAAAAAGGGCCCACTGTTTTGAGAATCTGGTGCTTGAATCTCTTCAATGCTTCCACTATCTCCATGCCTCTTGGAATTTTTGTGTTAGAAGTGGCATGAGTCCACGTGCCAAGGCATTTCTCCATATCTTTGTCAAACTCGGTATGCTCTAGATACTCCTTATTAGCCTCGGCTATAGCTGAATGGAGAGAACAAATGTCCTTCATTTTCTCTTTAGTGATTGAATCTTCTTTGAACAAATCATCCTTGAAAAAGGTTTTAAACTGAGCCTTGATTTCTTGGAGAGAGAAGGGCACACATGTTACTTCATCCAGAAGATGCTAATGGATATCCTTGAAGGAAGATAAAACACAAGTTTTAAAAGACTCCCTTTTTCCATACATTCCTCAATTCTCCCAGTGCTTCTTCCAGAACCTTTATTTTCCATTCAATGCTAAAGATCCATGTCCTTGACAGGTTATTCTTGACATCATAAAATACATTGTTTGCCAACAGATCCTCTCATCGGTTTGACCCATTAGATGGAGATCTGTAATACACCCACTCCAGACTTTCAGTTCCTTGTCCATAGCTTTGATTGAGGAAGTGAGTTTCTGTTGCAGCTTGATCACCTTCTCATTGGTTTTGAAGGCTTCCTCAATGAAGTTTAAACCTGCTATAGTCATATCATCTACCATGGCCTCAACAACCTTCCCATAAGTAGAATACTTATGTATGTCTTTGATGCTTTGAACCTCATCTTGGCTGAGAACTATGGGAGGTGGGAGAGTAGCCAATGGAGTTGGATCCAAAACTTTATCTTTTGTCAATAATGATCTAATAAAGTTGGAAAGAACTTGGTTTTGTTCTTCCAACTACTCCATGGTTTGCTTTCCTTTCTCAACCTGTTCAATAACCTTAGTGACAGTCTCCCGAAGGTTATGAACTTCACTCTTAGTTGTGGATTCTCCCATTGGAATCTGGAAAATTTCAAGTCAGATATCAAAAGATCTTTCTCTTCTTTATCCACCCTAGGTCTAACAACCTCTAGGAACTGCTAGCCTTGAGCATCAGATACCAACCTTGAAGTAGTATTTTCTTTCTTTACTAGAGGAGGAGGGGTAGTACCAAGTAGAGCTGCCACAACATCAAAATCAGGCCTTGTTAATCGGGAAGAAGATTTTCTTTTCTTGTTGTCTACTAGGGGT
Source organism: Taxus wallichiana var. yunnanensis (assembly GCA_018340775.1). Lineage (NCBI taxonomy): Eukaryota > Viridiplantae > Streptophyta > Pinopsida > Cupressales > Taxaceae > Taxus > Taxus wallichiana. The sequence continues at coordinate 746,070,851 of CM031241.1, forward strand.
TGTACCTAGGAAAAGGAAGAAGAGGAAACAAAAGAACCAAGGGATCTGAGTGTGAGTGAACTCATGGCACTCAGAGTATGAACCACTGTTGTCTCTAGTGGATAAATGAATGGAACCTCAAGAATTTCCTTTGCAGAGGAGTCAGTTAAACTTGGAGGTTCAGTTCTTGATTCTTCCTTCTCTACCTCAGTAGTGGTTTCAGGGATTTCTTCTAGTTCTTTCATCTCATCATCATCATTCTCACTTAGAAAAATAATGTTATCTAGCCCAATAGGAAATCTTGAGTGCTCCAAAAGAGTTTCTTTTTTGTTTTGTTCTTGCTTGACATTTTTGAGCTTCTTCTGATACATCTTGGTGGAAGATGAAGGAGTAGACAACTCGGAATCTTTCATCGTATAAGAAGAAGGAGTTTGATCAAGTAACTCAGTGATAGGTTTATGTACTTCCTTCCTAGGTGTGGAATTATCTCTCTAAGAGGATTTACCTTTGCTCATCCTGAGCTCATATACCTTTCTGTCAAAAAACAAATCTTGGTTCGATGATGATAGGGGTGATTATCTCGCTCAAATCATCTCTATCCTTGACATACCAATCTAGTGTTTCTAGAGGGATGTGCTTGATGGATATTTCATACTCAAAGGATTACAAATTTTCATCATCATCCTTAATATCCATAAACACCTAGTAGAGGCCGAGGTCTATTATCTCATTGTAGAGACAATCTGCCAAAATTCATCCTCTTGGATTTAAAATCATCAACACAATCAACCCAAGAATCCTTAGTGTTAAGGACGGTGATGATAAGTTATTCTAAGCTTTTAATCAATGAATTTGTTTAGATCAAAGAAAATCCTGGGCTTAAAAAAATGAACTGTAAGAGTATCAATAGCCCTTTCTATATTTTGGGCATCTAGAGCTATCTTGCATGTATAATTCTCCAAGGTGATAGGGAAATAAAGACCTATAATCTTCTTATCTCTATAGGTTCTATGGAGTTTATATAGCTGTCTGCACACCTCAACCAAAGCCATTTTGTCATGCAGAACATGAGAATATTGAGAGGTGTGCTTTAAAAACAAGGCAACTTTGATGTATGAGAACCTTCAAAACTGAATGAAGAAATCCCCATACTTGGTTATTGAGGCCTTAGCCTCATCAGATAATCTTCTGGCAAGTGTCACCCTCCAAGAGTCTCATAATGTACATGGTGAAGGCATCATTTACCCTTCTAAAATTATGATTACTATCCTTGAGGGTAAATTGAGAGCAATATACATAGATGGGTTAATTCTTCTTGCCTTCAATGAAAGTGAAGCCAAACCACTCACAAGATGCTACTAAGGTGTACATGAGATAGGAGGTCATGTAGAATTTTTTTGTCTCTGCTGAACATTTGACAATTTTTCAGTCAGGTTCCCACAGATAATCTCGGCCCAATTTATGTTTTGCTTACCCTCGTAGATGATGCCTCTGAAAGGACACATGAAAAAATGGAAGTTTTGGTAGAGGGAATTCCAATAATTTGAGCGAGAAGAGTGATGAAATTTGATAGTTCCTCATTGAAATGAACCACGAACAATGCCTTAGTGATTCCGAAACACTCCCTTCTTAGGGAAATTTAGCCATGAATTAGCTACTCGAGCCTTATATTTCTTCTTGTCTGATCAAATAGAGCTTCACTTGAGTGAGAGTGAGAACAATGGATTCTTCTATTTTAGGAATGCATAGGGTAGCGATGGTGAAAACATCCAATTTTGCAATCAATTCTCCATGTACATTAACAACCTCCTTAGTATCGAGATTGAAATGATCCCCACAGGTGAGCATGGTGTTGGCACACTACGACGAGATAGGAAAACTAGTGGCATATGTAATTCCATTTTCATTTATCATTTGAGCCATGGAAGCGGGGTTGTTGCATGCTAATCACCCCCCCAAAAACATTGAAGTCCAAAAGTTAAACTTCACTATCCGCAATATTGGGTACAACGGTCTCTAAAGGGGATAGATGATCATGTCCTTGAAACTTGATCTTCATCTTGACAGTGAACAGAGGATTGCCTTCAAGGATGGATTCATGAAAAAAATGTAAAGGGATTACAAGAAGATGGACAAATTATTCAATTTCAAGCTTTGCGGGCAAGAGATAGCGAACAAGAAATGTGACAAATGTATAGATGAAATCTACTTTAAATATCTATTCAAGAGATAGAAGATCATTACTGTGCATTAAATACACCTTGCAGACTTGACTCAAAAAGGATAAATGTGGGAAAAGTGGGAACATTTGGCCCAAACAATCCATGGGACATTAGGACATGAGGGATGAAAAGATTTGATTCGGCCGATGTGGGACAAAAGAGCAAGGGTGGTCGAGGGACACATAAACATGAAGAATGTGAAGAGATGATTCAGCCGATGTAGGCGATGTAGGGAATCCATGAATAGGAGGCCCAGGCTGTACTTGGGACAGATGGGCTGAAAAAGTCTAAAAAAGCCGACGGAAAAGGACTTGTACGAAAATCAGCGAATCGGTAAATAGGAGGCCTCACCGATACTTGGAACATGAGGGACAAAATGTCGACATGAGACCCTCAAGTTACTAAAATGACTCCAAATGAACATAATTTTCACCATCTCTTCGAACCTCCAACTTTGCCAAAACACTTCTAAAGGGTTCCAATTCAAAATTTTCAAATTTTTTTCAACTTTCAAAAGTGGATAATATTGAGGGGACAATAGGCGGCTCTTTACGGGGATGACTTGACTAGATCACAAGAACAAGGCAAGACAAGAATCAAGAAAAACTCGGGGAAGAAGACCAGTGCCTTATCCATTGGGAAAAAAGAGTCAAAGGTAAATCAATAAAAAGCAAACACATGGAAAAGCAACCAATCAAAGGCAAGGAAAGACAAACACACACTATACATAATATACAAAGGAATTCCTATTCACCTAGGATTTGAACAATTTTAGGTACTCCCCACTCTAAGGAAGTGGGAGAGAATATCCATCTATGTAATAGAGATAGACATAATTTTCACCAAAGAAGTGCCTAATTCTGAAAGGACCAAGCCAAAGAGAGTTAAATTTACCATGGCTTCCTCGAGGTTCGTGTCTTTTGTCCCATAGTAAAACAATGTATCCAAATTTGAAATCTATGGATCTGGTTTTCTTGTCAAATAAAGATTTCACCTTTTGTTGATGGGAAAAGATCCTATCAAAAACCTACAATCTGTCTTCATCTAGCTTATGAAGATACATGATCCTCTTATCCAAAGAATCACTAAAACTGGTGTCCTTAATAGCTTTCATCAAATGCAAGGCTGGTAGTTCTATTGTCACTAGTAGTCGAGCTTCCACACCATACACTACTTGAAAAGGGGACATCCCAATTTCTCTTTTGGGTGTAATCCTATCTACCCAGAGAGCATCATAAATATTCTTGTGTTAGTTTCTTTGAGATTCATTGACAAGCTTTCTTACAATGGTCACCAAATTCTTGTTTGTTGATTCTACCTATCCATTCCCTTGAGGGTAGTAATCTGAAGAATGAGCAAGGGAAATTCCATACCCATAACAGAAATTCATCATCTCAGTTAGAAGAAAAATTGGAAGCATTATTGGTCATGATCTTGTTTGGTACTCCAAACCTTATCAAGATGTTTTCTTTGATGAAATTTCATACTACCTCAGAATTAGTACTTTTGACTGGGATGGTTTCCACCCACTTGGTGAAATAATCTATGGTAGTTAACACATGAGTATGTCATACACTTGAAGGGGGTTGAGTGTTCTGATGAAATCCAAACCCCATTATTGAAAGGGTTCTTCAATCACAACTAGCTTAAGTGGTAAAGCAGCCAACTTAGGTCTTCCCACAAAGGTTTGACAAGCTTCACACTTGTTAACCCACTTTGATGCATCTCTAAACAAAGTAGGCCAATAGTATACCGCAAAAAGAATTTTGTGGTAAGTGACAACAGATGAGAAATGACCCTCACAGGCTTGATCATGAAAGGTTGAAAATAACTTCTTCTATTGTACTTTGTCAACACACTTAAAGAATCTTCCATCCACTCCTCATTTGAACAAATCATTCTTCCACAACATGTAGTATTTTGACCTTAACTTGATGGCTCTCTTTTCTTTGGTAGTTAAGTGAGATGAACACTCACCATAGGTGAGGAAGTGAGCAATATCAGTGTACCATTCATCGGTCGAGCTGAGGAATAGAACAACATGGACATCAACTTCATCTTGAGGTGTTTCATGACAAGCTCCCTCAGCAATGAGTTCACACAAGCCTTTACCCTAAAATAGTTTTGTTGGTCTAGTGTTGAGATCATACTCCTGAACCTTTGCTACCCAATTTCCTCTCTTGTTTCCAAACTTCTGCTATGTAAGAAAAGACTTAATAGTCATATTTGGCACAAGCACAACAGAGTGAGAGTTAAGAATGTAAAATCAAAATTGCTTAACAACTTTAACTACTACAAAATCATGTTTCTCCATCATAGTGTATTTCAACTCATGATTTTTAGAATATAACTCATGAATGAAATTAGGAGCTCATGATCTTAAGAATCTTTCTAAGTCAACACAGTGGCCAAGGTACTCTTTGTGGTATAGCAATAGATGATAAAATCTTTTCTAAAATCTGGACATGCTAAGATAGGATTCTTAGCAATGGCCTTCTTAATGCCTTCAAATGCTTCTTTTCCTTTAGAGGACCAACCAAACATCTACTTTCCCTTCATTATTTGGGAAATATTTAAAGTCATCTCTACAAAATCAGGGATGAATCTTCTCATAAAGTTGATCTTACTAAGAAAGAGTGCACTCCCTTTTTGCTTGTGGGAAGAGGAATCTGTGGATGGCTTGAACTCGTTCAGGATCAATATTGATTCCTACTTTGGAGACAACATGTCCCAATAACTTACCCTCCGTGGCATAGAAGACATATTTCTTGGGATTCGAGAGAGACTCCGTGTTCTTTGAATTTTAAGAGGACCATTTCAAGGTGTTGAAAGTGATCTTATCTAATTTTAGAAAACACCATTAAATCATCTAGATACACAACAATAAATTTTCCTTTCAAACCCCCAAAATCCAAATCCATTGCTCTCTGAAAGGTGGCACTAGCATTAATGAGACCAAAGGGCATCCTCTTGTAGGAAAAAGTACCCCAAGGAGTGGTAAAGGTAGTCTTGTGCTGATCTGCAGTATTAACTTCCACTTGGTTATATCTGAGAAACCATCAAGCATGGACAACATCTTTACACCTGTAATAGCTTGCAACACCTGGTCCATCATGGGTAGGGGTAGTTATCTTTCAAAGAAGCTTGATTCAGATTCCTAAAATCAACACAGATCTGAATCTCACCATTTTTCTTCCTGACAGGAACAATATTAGCAATCCATGTTGAATGATGAATGGGGAAGATAATCTTGGCCTTCAACAACTTCAGTATCTCTTGGAAAATAGTGTCAACAATATTTGGATTGTACTGCCTTTGCTTCTACTTGAAAGGATTAATCCCAGGTTTGAGGGGAATGAAATGTTACATTTATTTTCGTTGGAAATATTTCAGATCATCGTAAGAATAAATACATCAACATACCTCTTCAAAAGATTCACCACCTTCTTCATCTCCTCATGGGTACAACACTTTCCAACACTCACCATTTTAGGTTCGGTAGAGTTCCCAATGTTAATGTTTATATTCAACATACTACTTTGAGATCCTTTGGAAGCTTTGGATTTCACATATATTTCATGTTTATTAAACAATTCCTCCAAACTCACCAGGTCATTTAGGGATCTTGTTGCTTTTTAGTTTGATGCATCCCTCTTGATTCATCTCCTCTTTGACACCTTCCTCATTATAAAATACACTCTCTCGAGGAATATTACCACTTCCCTTAAAATATAAGTGATCAAAGTTATCCTTAAGTTCCGAGAAAGAGAGTAAATGCTGATCATCATTGAAAACTTGCCAGTTATTTGCATTATCCGGTACGCTTGGTCTATGAATAATTTCAATGGTGAATTTATCTTGAGAAAAATCAGGATGAGGTATCAACAAATATCCTGAAATAGCTAGGGAATCATCCCTAGTGTTCTTCTCCCTTGGCACTACTTTGATGGAGAAGGCATCAAAGAATTCAATAGAATCCCATACTAGATTCCTATAATGCTTTAACCTTCTATTCTTTATATGGAAAAGATCCCTGACTTTCTTGACAACTAGTTCCGCATCTCCACGAGCTAGGAGGTTCTTTACACCTCTTTCTCTTTTTACATTCAGTCCAAGGATGAGAGCTTCATATTCTGCTGTGTTATTTGTATTTTCAAACTACAACTTAAAGGAGAAAGGATGAATCTTTCCTTCTGGAGATATCAATACCACACCAGCCCCAAAACCAGCTGAAGAACAACTTCCATCAAATTCCAAATTCCAAATGCTATTAGGATCATGGGGCACTACTTTAGGATGTTCCACCTCATCCTGAGACATGATCATGTAGTTTCCATGCCCAATATCTTCATAAAGTATTTGTGCCTTGGGATCATCTGTCTTTTGCACAATATATTTAGATTGTTTCTCAGGAAGGAACTTCTTCATCTTTCCATTTATTGGTATAAGGAGATGCAACCAATCAATTTGAATTTATCCTCCCACATCCTTACAAAAATTTCTACTCAATAGCATACCATATGAAGGAGGAATATCAACTACCAAAATAGTAGTTAAAACCTTCTTCTCTGGTAAAATGACAAAAGCTACTTATGCTTCCTTAATTCTTCCAAATAAAGGCACCTCCTAATCTCCATGGAATAGAAAAAACCATAAGTGCATGTGAGGGTAAGACCCAAAGCATGAGCCACTTTGCAGGCATGACATTATTTTACACTCCCGAGTCTATGACAAAGTTCTTGAGTTTATGGCCGAAAATGAGAAGGGTCACATAGAATGGTTTGATTTTCACATTTGGTGAGGTGACTGCAGCCACAAGATTTTATTTGGATGTAGAAGAGGGAGTGGGGAAAATACCTTTAGAAGTGTTGGATGAAGTTTTGGAATGGGAATTGACAAAGTGGACCATTTTGGCAAAGGCTTTTGGATGAGTCTGATAAAACTCGATTTTGAAATCTAGATTTTTGTCTTATTGAGGTGATCAATGTTATCAAAATATCCAGAGGTGGATGGGCTATCATCACTAGGATTCCTAGGCTTATCAATTTTTGGAATTAGAGAAAATAAGTTTTAGAAGAATGAGTAGTAGAAGAAGAATTAACAGAACTCACCTTTTGCATGGATGTAGTGGGAATAGGAGATCCACTTCTTGTAATCACTATAATAGTCATGGGATGCTCCTTATACTTCTTAGCGGGCTACATAACTTTTTCTTTATTATTTTTCTACTTCTAAGTCATAACAACATATGAATCACTATTCATCTCTGCCACTACTTCATCATAATCATATTCCTCATCAACACCCTCAGTGGTGAGGAAATTAACTCGAGACCCATTGATTTCTTCCAGTTATTCATCAGCCTCTTCTTTAGGTTCTTCAAAATCTTCATTAACTTCTTCATCATTAGGTTCTTCAACTTCACAAGTTGCATTAATAGGGACCTTGATGGGTGGTCCTTCAATTGCCAACCTTGTCTGAGAAGAAGGAAAATGATTTCTAGGCTGAAAGTTTCTCCTTGGAACATCTTGATAAGGAGCATGTTGAGCCAATTGTTTCTTAATGGAAATGAGGTCATTAGCAAGCTTCTGTACTAATTGATATGCATTAGCTCCAAGAGTAGAGGAAGAGGAAGAAGAAGCTTTAGATTTGGAAGGATCTCTTTTCAATTTACCAGACATGATCAGGTCATCTTCAACACTGATGGTTAATCTCTGATCAGCATCTAAAGTTGCAATATTGGCTCTTCTTAGCACATAGATTACTTTAAGAAATTAAGCATTTAGGAAGAAACATTTTTGAATTTGATTCATAGGTTGGGTGTCTGTGGATCTTGTTAATCAGCTTATTGAACTTGGCCACAAATTCTCTCATGGGATCTTGTGGTTCTTTCTTTATTTGAGAAATATGGGCTGATAAAGCATGCACATCTTTATCGGGTTTGAAACTGTTCTCAAATCTAGTTCACATGGTAGTCTAATCGGTGATGGCCCTAGCGGAGATGATAAAACCAATCTACCGCATTATCCCGCAAAGTCTCCAAAAATCCTCACGAGACATCCTCATGTTCAACTCCAAGGGATCCACATGCAACTATGAAGGCTACAATGTGTTCATTAGGATGAATCTCGTCATCCCCTCTAAACTTAGGAAAGTTCTTTCTGTTACCCCTAGGTAACTCATGCAAAGGTTGAGGGAGGGAAAGAGGCCCAACTCATTGGCCCCAAGGTAATGGAACTGCCATTCTTGGAAAAATTACTTGAAGTGGAACTGAAATGCCAATAAGAACTAAAGCACGAAGATTAGGGCTGAGTTGTTATTGAGGGACACCACTCCCAAAAACTCTTTCTTTAACAGGTGGTGTGCTTGTAGAACTATTCCTTCTATCTCACCTTGTTATAGGAAGGGGAAAGCCTTGCTACTCCAGGAGTTGAAATTATGAATCTTCAATTCTAAGAGCCCTTCTTCCATGAGTAAATATTAGAGTCACCATATCAGAAATGATCAAGAAATTGTTCTTTTGAAACTAGAATTCATTGAAACAAATCCCCAATGGAGTCACCAAAAATTGTTGGTTGTCAAATTAGGACTTTAATGAAAGCAACAGTCAGGGGACAGAAAGTCCCTCCTCTTTAATGGGTGAGGTGCCCTTATTGAAAGCAAACAAAAAAATATTTACAAATGTAAAACTGTCTACTCTGATGAGGAACTCTGATATCATGAAAGTGTTTTGATGTAAATATTGATGATCAATACAAAAGAATAGAAGAACTAAGGGAGGGAAAAGGTAGAACATAACAACATTCCCAAGAAATATAGATAGCAAAATAGTTCCTTATAAATGCTAAGAAAATGTGATATATAGAACATAATCATATTCAAACAATCAGATATTATTTCATAGACACAAAGTTCTAGAAATGACATCCATAAGAATACAAAGCTTCTTAATGCAATAGATAATGATTCACAAACTTTCAGACATACAAGAGAGAATAAAACGATGCAGATGGAAATAGGAAGGGAAATCTTCTGTATTGATAGCTTTAAGTTCTTTTACACTTTCAAAAATTATCAGAGTTCCACCCCTTGGGATGGCATGGAGAGTCCAATATATAACCTACAAAGTGGTTACATTTGGTAACCATTTATTTTAACTAAAATATTAATGAATGAATTTACACAATATAAAGTCCTTAATTAATTTACAAGGAGACCCGAACTAACAATAGAAAGAAGAGAGTCAAGAGCCGGAAGTAGGGGCATCTAGTTGTGGCTGAAAAGGGCCCACTATTTGGAGAATTCAGTGCCTAAATCTATTCAATGCTTTCACTATCTCCATGCATCTTGGAATTTTTGTGTTAGAAGTGGCATGAGTCCATGTCTTTGAGAGGCATTTATCCATATCTTTTTCAAACTTGATATGCTCTAGATACTCCTTATTAACATCGGCTATAGCTAAATGGAGAGAACAAATGTCCTTCATTTTCTCTTTAGTGATTGACTCTTCTTTGAACAAATCATCCTTGACAAAGGTTTTAAATTGAGCCTTGATTTCTTAGAGAGAGAAGGGCACACCTGTGACTTCATCCTGAAGATGGTAGTGGATATCCTTGAAGGCAGATAAAACACAAGTTTTAAAAGACTCCCCTTTTTGCCATACATTCCTCAATTCTCCCAGTGCTTCTTCCAAAACCTTTATTTTCCATTCAATGCTAAAGATCCACATCCTTGATAGGTTATTATTGACATCATCAAATACATTGTTGGCCAACATGATCCTCTCATTAGTTTGACCCATTAGACAAAGATCTGCAATACACCCACTCTAGACTTTTAGTTCCTTGTCCATAGCTTTGATTGAGGAAGTGAGTTTCTGCTACAGCTTGATCACCTTCTCATTGGTTTTGAAGGCTTCCTCAATGAAGTTTAAACCTGCTATAGTCATATCATCTACCATGGCCTCAACAACCTTCCCATAAGTAGAATACTTATGTATGTCTTTGATGCTTTGAACCTCATCTTGGCTGAGAACTATGGGAGGTGGGAGAGTAGCCAATGGAGTTGGATCCAAAACTTTATCTTTTGTCAATAATGATCTGATAAAGTTGGAAAGAACTTGGTTCTATTCTTCCAACTACTCCATGGTTTGCTTGTCTTTCTCAACCCATTCAATAACCTTAGTGACAGTCTTCTGAAGGTTATGAACTTCACTCTTAGTTGTGGATTCTCCCATTGGAATCTTGGAAAGCTCCAGCTCAAATATCAAATGATCTTTCTCTTCTTTATCCACCCTAGGTCTAGCAACCTCTAGGAACTGCTGGCCTTGAGCATCAGATACCAACCTTGAAGTAATCTTTGATTTCTTTGTTATATGATGAGGGGTAGTACCAAGCAGAGCTTCCACAACATCAAAATCAGGCCTTGTTAATCGGGAAGAGGATTTTCTTTTCTTGCTATCTACTAGGGGCTGTACCGACACAAAGGAAGAAGAGGAAACAAAATAACTAAGGGATCTGAGTGCGAGTGAACTCGTGGCACTCAAAGTATGAACCATTGTTGTCTCTAGTGGAGAAATGAATGGAAACTCAAGAATTTCCTTTGTAGAGGAGTTAGTTAAACTTAGAGGTTTAGTTCTTGATTCTTCCTTGTGATTCCTGCTAAAACAACCCACTTGAGACCCAAGAAGCAACCTAGGATTAGTTAGGAAAATTATGGAATAATTTTTTTTGTTTAAAGGAGTCTACTACCAGGCTACAAGGAAAAAATTGTCACTAGCAAGTTACTGAGCAAATTTAATCTACTATAACATAATTTTATTTTATTAATAATTATCAAAGGTCACAAGGTCCAAATTTTAGGGTTAGAAGTTCCAGTTAGGTTCAGAGGGTAATTTATCACTTTACCCACTCTCTAACAGGCTCATAGTTTCAACTTGATTTTTCTCACACTTAACGCATTCAAAATTTCTTTAAATCATTTGTATTAGATAGGAAATTTTCTCACCTTTCTAATTATATAAATAAGTCCTCCTAACTCCTTATAAAACTCCAGTTATGGGCCGATGGGCCTTAGGGTGAAAATATTCCCCCAAGGGTAGGCCTGCGGGCCCAGGGATGCAAAATTGCCCAAAAGAGACATGAGTAAAGCAGGGAAAAATTCATTTTTTTGGGTTGGTGGGTCACAAGGATATGTTTTTAAATTTTCCCACGTAGGAGAAAAGTCCACCTTTTCACCTGAGCCTCCGCTACGCCACCAAGGACACGTGTCGAGCTCCCAGTCAAAGCGGGAAGGAAACGAGGGAAGGGCAGGGCGGTGGAGTTGTTGAGGAAAATTTTCCAAGGAGGGAAAATGGATAAGTTTGATGCACAAGCCTACACATCTACGTAAGGATTTCTAAAAGGTAGGGGTGGGAGTGTGGGGCCGCGGAAGAAAAAACAAAAATTTTCCAAAACAAATTTTTCAAAAAATGATAAAGTTGCATGGGTTTCCCCCTCTCATTATCACCCCCATGGTGCCACATGGCCTCCCCTAGTTGGCTACGAATAGTGGGTCAATGGGGAAATTTTAAAAAAATCCAATTTTTTATAGAATTTCTAAGGATTTTCAAAGGGAAATTTCAGTCATGCCCGCCATGAAAATTTTCCCAAATTTTCCCGCCAAGCAAGAAAAACTTGAAGGCCATAAATTTTAATAGAAATCTTGGTTTTGGGAAAACAAGGAATTTCTATAAATATCTCGATGCCTTCTTTGCACTGAAATAATAAATTTTACATTTTGATAAAGTTTAAGGGGTAAATTTTACGAAAAACGGTCTACGAGGATTTTTAAAAGCAAACTGGTAAATTTTAACTTATAAATTTGGTTCAATTTTCTCTTCACCTTCACTCAACATGCCAAACATACATGGATAACTATTTCAGGAAGGATTTAGGATGTATTTAGAAGGTGATTTTTCTTGATTGATTCCAATTGGAATTTTCCAACATTTGACAGAAACAAAAGACTGCAAAATAACTGTGAAAGGTTTGGGCCCGATTTGCAATGTTTTTAATTATTTCCTTAAGTGTTTTTTTGTCAAATTGAGTTCATTGATATCAAAGCATGCTAAATTTTAATTTTTCAATGTTGATTATTGTTTGCAGGTCTGAATTATTTCTTCCTTTCAAACAGAGATTCCCAAAACATTGACATGATCAGATTTAAATTTACAATACAATTTGGAAAGAACATTTCATTCATTCATTGATTTCCAAAGACAATTTTTACAACTTCTTTCTTTATTTCCTTCCAAAACCATTTATTAATTACATAGTAGAATATTGCATTTTCTTTCTCATTCTTTCAAAGCAAAACAGAGTCTCTCTCTCTTTTCATTTCACTTTACAAATTTCATGTCTTTCTTTCAAAACCCAAAAAAACAAAGTATATCTCTTTCACAATTCGAATTACAGCTTTCATATCCAAATACAAACATCTTTCCTTCACAAAAAATATTACAATTTCATCCACTTCAAAGTGGGAAAGGTTACAATGGAATTCTCATAAGGAACTGTCAAAACTGTCTTCTTTTCCCAGCTCTAGGACAACAACATGCAAATTCCCTTTTTCTTCCAATTTGATCACAACAAAAGTGGAAGAAAGGCAACACTCTCCACCCAACCAAGACATCCAATGAAGAGGAGAAGCCATCCTTCTTCATTGGCCCTTGAGCCCTAACCACAATGCAATAAGAAATATATATCAACCCATGGCAACAACAGGCTTCCACAACACACCACATTCTTTCAACATGCACATTTTAATTCAAAAACACAGTCCAAAACAAAATAGCAGTTTTACAACCACAAGAGACACATCACACAAAACTCAGGCTTCACCATGCAAGCCAAAGGAGCAAGAACTATGGGGAAGTTTTTATGCCTCCCAATGGGAATTGGGCATCCACCTGTAACAAACCACCAAAATAATTCATCACACATATCCTTATGCCCCCCACAATCCCTCCTTATGCCCCCCACAAAGTAAGAAATGCAAGCTATTTCTTTTCCATGGTGGATCCCAAACCCAAAATCCCTCCACAAGAATTCTGATGCCACTTTGGAATTCCCTTATGCCCCCCCACATGAATTCCCCATAGCCTTCTCCTACACCATTCCTATGGCAGTCTACCCAAATAGCCAACAAATACACAAAACATACACCATTCACACAAACACAAAAATAAAATAACAGCATAAAAGAAGAGCTAAGCTCCTACCTCTCCATGGTAGCTTTTGTTCCAACACAACAAGATTTTAATGTCAAATACAATCCCAAAATCAGCAATCTCTAAGTATGAAATGCTCTCCAATCTCCTCCAAATCAACAAGAGCTCCCAATAGCAAAAATGCACCCCAAAAGGAAGTAAGAAAAATTTCAACAACCCAAAACAAAGCAAAGAGTTTCAATTTTATAGAGGAGGGAAGAGAAGAGGATGAGGTGGATCCATGTAGGATGCCACATCACACATCCTCAATTCCAACACAAAAGTCAAATTTCATTCTCCAATGCACAATTAAGAGGTGGGTGAATAATATGACAAATAAACTTACACACTCCAAAATCCCACACCCCAAAGGGCTGAATTAAATAAAATGTAAGAAGAGTGTAATTAAAAATTACAATTTGTCTTCCCAAAATGCATTAAAAAGGTCTAAAATCAACCCTCCTACCATAGGTATGGTTGGTAAACTAAATTAAGAGGTATGTGACAAATTTTACTTGTCCCACAAGCCTCCAAAAATAGCCTCCATGGAAAAATTCGAATTCCCAAGGAGGTCGAGTGTTTCATACTCCAAAATCTGACTTACCCAACTCTTACACATACTTACACATCTCTTACATATTTAGTACAAAATCCAACAACTTCTATAATTACTTTCTCATATCCCAATTTGATTTTTATTTTTTTACAATAAGATTACTCACATTAATTCTCCACAATTTAATTAATTAAAAGAAAGGGACACATCACTAATAAAACACATACAATAAAACAAGGAACCACATGAACAAATACACAAAACCCATGGTCACATATAAAGGTGATCCCCCCATGGGAATCCCTAACAAAAATACAACACACACACACACAAAACATGTTGCCATGGCAACCTTGTTGAATTCATCTAGAATTCCAATGTGGTTGGTCTCAATCCCCTATGTTTGTTGTGGTATTTTAACATGCAAAACATAAATGCCTCCTTCATCCTCGTGGCCATATCAGAACATCCAACATGAATATAAATATAATTCCAAAATCATCTATATAATGAATCACAACAACATCAAAGTAACAACTATATCATTTGTAATTTAATCAACAACTATATCATCATCATATAATGTCCATTTTCTAGGTCTACTCACAATATCTAAAATCACATGCCCGAACAACATTCATAATATATCCATGTCAAATAGTATATCATCATCCACATATGAGTGTCTCTAATAATCATCATGCATCATAACCAAATCAAGATCACAATAATCCATGATCAAATATCTAACATCATACTAAATCAAAACCATAATAATGTCCATAATGTAATCAATAGTATCAAGATCAGTATCAAAAAGGTGTCAAAGGGAAGTGGGCACTACATTCCTTCTCTACCTCAGTAGTGGTTTTAGGGATTTCTTCTGGTTCTTTCATCTCATCATATTCATTCTCACTTAGAACAATAATGTTATCCGGCCCAATAGGAAATTATGAGTGCTCCAGAAGATTCTCTTCCTTGATTGGTTCTTGTTTGACATCTTTGAGCTTCTTCTGATACATCTTGGTGGAAGAGGAAGGAGTAGACAACTCAGGCTCTTTCATTGTAGAAGAAGAAGGAGTTTTCTCAAGTAACTCGGTGCTAGGCATATGTACTTCCTTCCTAGGTGTGGAAGTCTCTCTCGAAGAGGATCTACCTTTTCTCATCCTGAGCTCATGTACCTTTCTGTCAAACCAAATCTTGGTTTTGACAATGACAGGGGTGATTATCTCACTCAAATCATCTCTTTCCTTGACATACCAATCCAATGTTTCTAGAGGAGTGTGCTTGATGGATATTTCGTACTCAAAGGATTGCAAATATTCATCATCATCCTTAAGACCCTCAAGTACCTGGTAGAGGTTGAGGTCTATGATTTGTTGTAGAGACAATCTGCCAAAATGCCTCCTCCTGGCTTTAAAATCATCAGCACAATCAGCCCAGTAATCCTTAGTGTCAGGACGATGATGATAAGTTATTCTAAGATTTTGATCAATGAATTTATTTAGATCAAAGCAAGTCTTGGGCTTAAAGAAATGAATTGTAAGAGTAGCAATAGCCCTTTCTATATTTTGGGAATCTAGAGTTTTCTTGCATGTATAATTCCCCAAGGTGATAGGGAAATGAAGACCTGTAATCTTCTTATCTCTGCAGGTTCTATGGAGTTTATCTAGCTGTCTACAAACCTCAACCAGAGCCATTTTTTCATTACAGAACATGGGAATCTTGAGAGGTGTGCTTTCAAAACAAGCCAACCTAATGTATGAGAACTTTCAAAACTAAATGAAGAAAGCCCCATACTTGGTTATCAAGGCCTTAGCCTCATAAGAGCATCTTATGGCAGTGCCACCCTCCAAGAGTCTCACAATGTACACGATGAAGACATCATTTACCCTTATGAAATTATGATTACTGTCCTTGAGGGTAGATTGAGGGAAATATGCATAGATGGGCTCATTCTTCTTGCCTTCAATGAAAGTGAAGCCAAACCAATCGTGAGATGCAGCCAAGGTGTACATGAGATAAGAGGTCATGTAGAATTTTTGGTCTGCTGAACATTTGACAATTGTTCAGTCAGGTTCCCACAGATAATCTTGGCCCAATTTATGTTTTGCTTACCCTCACAGATGATGCTTATGAAAGGGCACATCCAAAAATGGAAGTCATTGGTAGAGGGAATTCCCATAATTCGGGTGAGTAGAGTGATGAAATATGATAGTTCCTCATTGAAATCAACCCTGAACAATGCCTTAGAGAGTCAAGATGCTCCCTTCTTAGGGCACTTTAGCCATGACTTAGCTACTCGAGCCTTATATTTCTCGTTTTCTTGATCAAACAAAGCCTGAGCTTGAGTGAGAGTGAGAACAATGGAGTCTTCTATTTTAGGAATGTGTAGGGTAACTTGGCGATGATGACAAACATCCAAGTTTGCAATCAATTCTCCATGTACATTAACAACATCCTTGGTATCTAGATTGAAATGAGCCCCATAGCGAGCACAAAGTGTCGGCAAACCGCACGCAGATATGAAAACTAGCGGCGTATGTAATTCCATTGTAATTTATCATTTGAAGCCCGGGAGTAGGGTTTTGCAGGCTAATCTACCCTAGAAATAATTGAAGTCCAAATGTCAAACTTCACTATCTCCAATATTGGGTACAACGGTCTCTAAAGGGGATAGATGCTCATGTCCGTGAAACTTGATCTTCATCTTGACAGTGAGCAATGAGGATTTCCTTCAAGGATGGATTCACGACAAAAATGCAAAGGGATTACAAGAAGATAAACAAATTATTCAATTACAAGAATGTAGGAAAGAGATAGTGAGAAAGAAATGTGACAAATGCATAGACATAAGCCCCTTTAAATAGCCATTCAGGAGATAGAAGATAATAAATGTGCATTAAATACACATTTCACTGACTCAAAAAGGAGAAATACAGGAAAAGCATAAAAAATTGGCCCAGACGGTCCATGGGACATTGGGACATGAGGGACGTGAAGAGCCGATTCGGCCAATGCAGAAATGCGGGAATGCAGGCCAAAAGGGCACCGGTAGTCTAGGGACAAAGAAATGTGAAGGACATGAAGAACTAATTTAGCCGATGCGGTCGATATGGGGAATTGGTGAATAGGAGGCCCGAGTATACTTGGGACAAATGGGATGAAAAAGTTTGAAAAAGATGTTGGAAAGGACTTATGGGCAAATCGGTGAATCGGCGAAGAGGAGACCCATCGGTACTTGGGACATGAGGGACAAAAATGTCTGATGCACCCACAAGTTATTAAAATTACTCCAAAAAAATGAAATTTTCACCATCTCTTTGAACCTCTAACTTTACCAAAACACTTCTAAAGGGTTCTAACTCAAAATTTTAATTTTTTTCAACTTTCAAAAGAAGGTAATTTTGAGGGGACAACACTGTGTAAATGGTTGATTGATTTTAATACAATTATCAAGATTCAACCCCTATTTCTCAAACTACATTTGGTACCGAGTGAGACTCTAGGCCCGTGAAGCGAGAAGGTGTGGAAAGAGAGAGCAACGAGATAGAGGATATTGGAGAAGTGTTTGCAGCAATTGAGAGCTTATGTAGCCTCTTGCAACCTCCTAGCCCCATCCCTACCTCCCCACATCCTCTTGTTCATTCTAGGTGTTTGGAACATAATTTATTTTTACACTGGTGCACCCAACACCAGCAAATTTTTCTCTAGGTATAGAAAATAAAAAATAAAAATTATTAATTTTCTCCCCATTAGGGGTTTTATCTCTAATATTAGAGAAGTATTTAGAGCAGTCTACTATCAAATTTGGAGGTGTTTTTTCCCAATTCTTTGGCAATTTTTTTGTTTATTTGGCCAAGCCCATACCAAGGGCATCAAGCAATGGTGAGTTATATTGTTGGTTGAGCCATCCACCGACCCTGCACAAAGTTGAAAAGAACAAGTCGAATATATTGCATTACTCGCTGACCGAGCTATTCTCCATCGGGTTCACTGGATGACCTTCATTCAACACTCTCGAACCAGGATCCTCTCCAAATGTGTAGATCACCTGGTTACACCAAGCATTATACTCATTGCTCCAAATGATTCTGCTGAAATCGACAGGTCTATGTTATTGTTTTTTATTGGCACGTGAGGGCTTTATACCACCAACAACAAAAGGACTTGCATCACTATTTTCCTCTAGTGACCCCTACAATAAAAATAACGAATCTTCACAAAAATCAAAATAGTGAGGTCAAAAACAATGTGATCAAGCATCACTCAACACGTTGAAGAAAATTAAAAAACAAGAGTGGCTCATTCAAATCGGAGGAAAATCAAAAGCAAAAGGAGATAAAAACGTTTCAAGATCCATTTTCTAGGAAAAATAAACCCTAATCTACATTGCCATGCATGCAGGCCACATGGAACCTCTGCCACATCTTGTTTAATGAGGTAAGTCATTTTTTCTACTTCAAATACAAATTTCTCATCTTCATACACTAAGCGCTCATTGAGCCTAAGTGGTTAAGAGGAAGGACTTAGAAATGGGAGGTGCATGGTTCGAATCACACCAAAAACACAAGTTTTTCAATTTTGAAATTTGGAGGAAAATTTAGTGAAACCGCCAAAATTGGAGAAGGATTTAGCGAAAAACCTTCACTAAACCTGTTAGTTATAACTAAACAGTCACTAAATATTTAGCGAGAAAATCCCTAAATTTAGGGTAATTTTTTTCTCCATTAAGCCTATTTTTTTATTTTGGGAAACATTTGCTAAAGGAAGACCAACCAAAAACTTCATCTTGGGCCTCTTTTTAACGGTTTCCAACATCAAGGGTCATTTTGGGCTCGGAGGCCACCAAGGCTGTAAAATAAAAAATGTTTGCTTGCCATTCAATTTTTTTATAAATTTTTGAATGTAATTGCATGCTGCAATATATTGTACTAATTTTTAGGTTGTCATAGTCAACCACACATATTGTAACTACTCGAAACTAGCAAAAAAATTGTAATAAAAAAGTATAAAATCGATTCTCGCACACTCATGAGATCCTAGATCTCATTCACATCGTTCGGTATATTCGGTGCCTCACAGGGAAGTGCTTATGGGTAAATTCATCATGACTAATACTGCACTTAACACCTAATATAGCTACAACAATGTCATCTAGGCATCGACGCTTTAAATTAACAGGGAGTAATAGGGTCGCAGTGCACACACTATGAGCCATCCCATCTGTCTCGTGAACGATTGCATGACATAAATCTAGATCGAGAAATTATCCAAGCATATAGTGAAGCTATGCATGCATATTATGATATATCTTTGACCTGGTGTCAATAATCACACAGACCCCTTTCAGTACTGTCTTGGTACCATGTATTGAATTCTTTCACGTATGTTAATGCTTCTTTCATGTATCATGGGGTATATAAAAAGGAAATATTATTCCACGTATCACCGGTATATCGAAAGGGTACTTATATAGAAAGGTTTGGTATATCAGACTAATGGTATGTAGATTAGGAGACCTTATACCTAGAGTGATAAGAGCCAAACCATGTCAGTGACTTCTATAAAATGGGAACCAATGACCCCAAATGTTTTCTTCCAAATTCACAAATACTTAGAGGAAACAACCATGCTACATGGAAGACAAAAATCAAGACACAACTTGAGTTTGAAGAGATCTGGCCTACTATGAATGGTACTTTGACGAGATCAACTACTAATACAACACAACAATGACAATTTGATAAAGTAGATAATAAGGCAAAAATCATCATCTTGTTTGGAGTGTTTGATGATGTGAAACCCCAAATTCGTGATGCCAAAATAGCCAAAGAATTTTTGGATGAGTTGAGCATAGTATACGAGGCCAAAAACAAGAATGTTATACTCAATTTGCAAAGTCAGTTACACACATTGAAGTTCAAACAGAATGAGAAAATTGAAGCTTTCTTAAGAAGAGTTATAGATTTGAGGGATTCACTTCTAACCCTAGGAGAAGTAGTCTCAAATGATTCTCTTGTTCCCATTGTTCTAAGAGAACTCCCCTCTTCTTACAACATTTTTGTTACAACACTAAACGTGTCAGATACGACCATTAGTTTTGACAAATTGGTAAACTTACTGCAACAAGAGGAAGCCATACATAATAAGGATGATGAAGAGGAGAAGGCACTCTCTTCACATCAAAAATGGAAAGGAAAAGGTAAGGGAAAACCTAATTCCTATCAAAAGTCCCAAAATCAAAATCAGTATCAAGGGGATAGACAACAAAAGAAGCAATGTCCAATCTGCAAAAGAGGACATGACTTAAAAGATTGTTGGTATAATACTTACAAGAAAGTTTCATCAAGAAACTCTAGACCTCTACAACAATCTCACAAGGGAAATTCTAACTACAATCAAGGGTAGAAGAAGGGGAACTAGAAAAGAAGGCCCCATTAGTAAGGAAATATTTTTGAGAAACAAGAACAGTTAGACAATGAAGACTACTTGTTCATTGCTCGATCAAGTGAACCATCCACGTCATCTAGTGATGTTTGGTATGTTGATTCGGGGCGACACATGAACAGCCACAGAGACTGGTTTATTTCAATGAGGGACACGCCATTGAAAAATAATGTTTCATTGGGAGATGATTCTTCATATACGATTCGAGGATTGGGAATATTTCTCTACCCCTTGGTTCACATAACTGTAGACTATCAGATGTATTATATGTCCATAGGTTGACAAAGAATTTTATTTCAGTCGGTTAAATCCTTGATCACAACCTAAAAATTGACTTTGATAGTCATTTCAGAAAGAAAACACGTTTGATTCGAGATAAATAAAGAGGCTAAAAAATAGTTGTAAAATCCTCCAATGTGGGATGCATGTTCCAACTTGATTTTGTTCATAGAGACGATCAAGCACTTGTGGCTAAGAACTCCACCTCAGCACAATTGTGGCATTGGAGAATTGGTCATGTAAGTTTCAAGTATCTTGAGACACTTCACCAGAGCAATATGGTACATAGGCTGCCATATCTACAGAAGGATATAGACAAGTGTCCTCACTGCCTAGCAGGAAAACAACACAGAGCGTCATTCCAGAAGAGTACATATCGAGCTCATGGTAAGCTTGATTTGGTTCATACTAATCTTTGTAGTCCGATGCAACCAAGTCATTCTAGATTTCAGTACTTCATGCTATGTGTTGATGACTATTCAAGAAAAATGTGGATTTTTTGTCTTCGTAAGAAAAGTGAAGCTTTTGAAACTTTCAAGAAGTTCAAAGTAGTAGTTGAGAACAAAATTGGTTGTCACATTAGAACTCTCTGCTCAGATCGAGGGGGGGAATTCACCAGTAATGAGTTCAAAGACAATCTACAAAATCATGAGATTCATCAACAAATTCCTCCTCCACACACACCGCAATAGAATGGTGTTGTTGAGAGAAGAAATCGTACTATCATGGAAATGGTGGATGCATGATCGATGATTCTGGACTTGCAAAGACATTCTGGGAAGAAGCAGAAAAAATAATAGTGTATTTTTTGAACAAAGTGCCCACAATTTCTCTTGAAGGAGTAACACCACAAGAAGCATGGTCAAAATGGAAACCATCTATTGCACACCTTAGAGTATTCAGGTGTAAAACAAGCATGCACATACCCAAGTAGAACAAAAATAAATTGGACATGAAGTCACATAAACTCATCTTCATTAGGTATAGTGAAGAGAATCTTGGCTACAGATTGATGGATCCAAAGACTAGAAAATTCTACACCAACAAAGATGTTGAGTTTTTTGAGAAGAAGGAAGCAGAGTCTCCTCCTCCAAACTCACTAGATGTAGATTTTTCACTAGTTGTAAAAATTGAAGTTGATGTTCCCTCAGATAATGAAAGTGAGGATGGGGATGATGGTGTTGATCAAATAGAACCACAACCCATGGGAATAGTTTAGTGTATGCCCAAGTGGTGTACTAACACATTACGAGATGCAAGAATGGATGCTCCACTAGATACATCCACCCATGGACCATGGACTCACAATAAAGCAACAGAAGAATTTAAATTTACTTTGATGAGTAGAGTTATTGAATCTGATGAGTCCTCTATAGTCTAGGAAGTCATACAGTCAAAATCTTGGAAATATGCCATGGATTCTGAATATCAAACAGTGATGAAGAATAACACTTGGTAGCTTGTTGATCTTCCACCAGGGAAGAAACTCATTAGATGCAGATGGATATTTAAAACAAAGTACAAAGCATATGGGACAGTGGACAAGTATAAAGCAAGACTAGTAGCAAAGGGGTATACATAAAAATAAGGCATTGAATATGAGGATACATTTTCTCCCACAGCTAAGATCAAAATGATTAGGATGATCTTTGCTCTAGCTACATGGTTTTGTTGGAAAGTCCATCAGATGGATGTAAAAAGTGCCTTCCTAAATGAAGATTTACAAGAAGAAGTCTACATGATTCAACTTTGAGGGATATATAGTACCAGTGGTCAAGATGAAAAGGTATGCGAGACTCAAAATCTCTGTGTGGCCTCAAATAGGTACCCCGGGCATGGTACATCAAGATTGATGAGCATCTTGTACAACATGTATTTGTTAGAAATCCATATGATCCCAATATTTACCTCAAAAATCAAGGGGGTGATTGTGATTATCATTGTCTATTTCGATGATCTAGTCATCACTGGCATTTTAGTGAGGATGATCGATGTAACAAAGAAAGATCTTAATCGATCATTTGACATGACCGATCTCGAGCTGATGCATTATTGTCTTGGATTGGAAGTATGGTAGAAAGAGAATCACATTTTGTTTCTCAGATGAAATATACGAAGACAATGTTTAAGAAATTTAGGATGATGGATTGCACACCAATTGCTACACCCATGGAGAACAGATTGTAGTTATCTCATTCAGATCCATCTCCTGAGGTAAGTTCCACTCTCTATCAAAGAATCGATTGGGATTCTACTTTACCTAACCTACACTAGACCGGATATCAACTTTGCAGGTGAGCTATCTATCCAAGTTCATGCAGGGAACCCAAATTTTGTCATTAGAAAGTAGCAAGGAACATCTTGAGATATCTTAAAGGATCAGTAGATCTTGGTCTAGAATATAAGAAGAATGACAACTTCTTCTTGACTAGATATTCGGATTCAGATCATGCAGGTAACATTGATGATAGAAAATCCACTTCTCGATTTATATTCTTTATGGGATCTAGACCAATATCATGGGGAATAAAGAAACAAAACTTCATTTCTCACTCTTCCATAAAATTCAAGTATCATTTTGCAGAGAAGTCATGCGTCGTGAAGCGATATGGCTACGTCGCATACTTGGAAGGACTTGGAATTCCACAGACAAACCGACCACCATGTATTTTGACAATGAAGGTGTTCTTAAATTTGTTCGTAATCCAGTGTTTCATGAAAGAACAAAGCACATTGAGGTACATGTTTATTTCAAACGTGAGCATGTGTTGAAGCACAACATCTAGCTTCAATATTGTCCAACAAATTGAACAACGGAAGATATCTTCACAAAGTCACTTGCACATGAAAATTTTGAGTTGTTCGAGAATTCCTCTCCTCATCCCTTGAGACAATGCACAATTAAGGGGGGGAATGTTAGGTTAATTAATTATGCATTATATAATTAATTATTTAATTAATGTTATTAATTAAATAATGTTGTTATTTGGTTTTATTAACCATATTTGTTTTATTTAAACATTATGGATGTTGTTATATTGTTTTAACAATATAATTGTAATTATTCATTTATGCTTCCCGGATGTAATATTGGAAGCTTATGTAAATCTGGAATATGGTTGCACCTGTGCAACTTAGTTTCTTGTTTGTATTCAACTGTACAATACCTATAAGTATTACAGCTCTTTCCTATGTAAATGGTTGATTGAGTTTAATACAATTATCAGGATTCTACCCATGTTGCTCAATCTACACACTCTATAACCAACATCGGTCACCCTTATAACTATTTGGTCTTGCTAAGCTTCCTTTTACTTGCAACCGTTAGGGATCAAACACCTTTTATCATTTTGGAGACATATGGAACCATACCTACGAGCCCACACTACCCCTACATTTCCTTTGTTGTGTCTTGGGATTTTTTTATTTTACCTATACCTTGGCCTTACCCATACAATGACCTATTTACCTAGACATGACCTACATGGTGTGACCATTGACCTTATGTACTCATTATACCTTGAGATGTTGTTGCCTATGTTATTTTAGCCTTGACAACCATACCTTTCCTATTGTGATGATGTTTACCTCGAAAAAACATTTGGTGTAGTGGAACATACCTAAACGTTCCTGCACCTAACCTATGTTGTGTTTATGAACCATATACTATACCTTAGATACCTAAATCACCTCACTTGTTTGGATAAACCTTTCGACCTTGAACAATGTAGAGATTTTAAGATCTTCAACCTGGTATCATGTTACAATCTATATGTGTGCATGTATTTGATTTCCATCACCCATGACCGAGTTTGACCCTGGCCTATTACCTATTACCCGAGTTGACCATCACCCTGTCCCATAGTACTCATACCCATCCCCACCTATCTTCACCAACTACACATTTATCAAACCACTCACCGATTTTGTATTACACCTCATCAATGCCTAGTTTGAGGGGGATCACCTTCACCCACACATGGGGCAATCACTTCCTATTTTTTCAGTGTTGCATACCAATACAATCTATGAATAAAAAAGGGGAGAAATTTAGACACCAAAATTGGGTCACACTCCCCTTGGTCCCTTTTCGAATATCCAACTTAAACATATTCACCTAACCATGACCCTTTTACCCCACATTAATATTAATTTAATTATTTATAATTAAATTAATACCCATGCTCATAATATTCATTATTTAATTACCTTAATTAAAACTAATTTCCACCTCACCTAGACACCTCATCATAAACCTATTCTTAGCATGTTTCCCTTTTACTAGGACTCAATATTCACTCACCATAACTAACTAAGAATTAGTCCTACCTACCTTAATTAACTAAGACTTAGTTCAACCCTAAAATCACATGCCTATTCTCCCTCTAACCACATTCCCACTCATTAAAATGTAACATTCCATTTTGATCCATGAGAATAGACAGAGCTGCCCAAAAGATTGCCAAGATCTAGCATTTTTAGTAAACCTAAGATTTCTTGCCTTAATCGACACCCGGTCAAACCTAAAGTGAGGCGGAGTCACCCTAAAGCATCGTCGATTACCATATATTCATTTTGGTAACCTTTTTTTGAAAGTTTGGCCACATTCTCAAGTTTTGGAACAAAGGAGATCTGCATGCAAGAAAGAACCAGATCCCTTTCTCATATATATATAGCCTTAAAGAACACCAAGACGGATAAAAAGGTATTTGCATTCACGGTAGCATTCTAGGAAGCACTACCATGACACCAACACCACTCCACGATCAACCATCACCATCAACATCCATCAAACATGTAACACTAGTAAGTGTATCTCTAACCTGCATCATTTCATACTTGTCTAGATTAGAAAGTTTCTTCATCTCTGTTTATCAACATCTATTTGCATTTTTCATCCCACCCTTGTTACCTTCCTGTGAATGCCACCATTCCATCACACACAATCATTTAATCACCTATACTTGATTTCTGAAGACCTTTGAGTACTCCCAACACCTCCACAAACCTAACTATTCCCCTTACCATCTCTATTCAATCTCAGACAAACCCCCAAAACCTAGTTTCATTGAGTTTCTATCACCCCGCCTTAACCATCGTTGGTTCCCTCTTAACCATCATCAGTCATACCTCACCGATGTCGGTCTTTGTATTTGGTAATATTTCTAATAATAAAAACCTAATAACCTATATCCAAGTGACCCAAGCTACCTATAATCTTACCCTAACCTATTTTAACACCTTGACTACCTACCCTATTTCCAGATCTAATCATAGCCTAGCCTATTATATTATATTTGCTTATTGTATTTGGATGAGATACCTAAATCATATCAAATACAGTAGGATTTTATTTACTTATGCTATCTCTTGCATTAAGTTGTATTAAACAATGGGTTGACTACCACCAAGGAAGTATCACACTTCCTAGATCTAGCACATGTTAGGCAGCCCACTGACATATATTGTTTAACTCTCTTTTGTGGTCTTGTTTTATATTTTAGGTAGTTCCTCCTAGCCAAAAGGAAGATCACACAATCAGCATTGGATCAAGAAGTCAAAATGCATACACAACCTCTAACCGACCATCACAATAGGTATTCCTCCTTGGCCCATACCCTTATATGTTTCTTCAAATGCAAAAAGAAAATGGTGAAACAAGTGGATTTTTTTGAGGAGTGTTATAGTGTAAGGAGGTAATGTTGTTTTAGGAAAATGATTCGTTGCCCCATATGAGAGAGGATAGCTTTATCATCTTGGCATTAGAGAACGTCAACATTGGGTGAATCCTCTTATATCACTTTAGGCTAGATGAGAGGAAGGGTTTCAGTACCATGATTAGTTTGATAAGTTAGTGGTCATAATATAATTGTGTTGAATAAAAATAAATTTAGGGGGAATCGATATGGTGTCATCATTATCTATAAGATCATTGTGTGTGGATAAGGATTATGGTTGAGACTCTATGATAGTTGTGAATGGGCATGTACAAAAGATTCAGGAGTTTTTTTCTTGTAACCTATCCTATGCTTCTCATATGTTATAAGGGAATGTGGAATGATTAGATCATGGAAACCTTGTTCATAATTCTTGATTCTAAATCCTTTCCAGGCACAATGGTGGAGATACATGTGTGCAAAGACTTTATTATATAGAAATTTTAAGTCTAATATGAATAATTTAGTGTGACGTTGATAAGTAGGTTGTGTAGAGGGGTGGTCGATCCCTCCATAGATGAGAATCATTTTCATATGTGGGGGACCGTAGGAGATGGCATCTCTAATTTTGGGTTCATACATGGGTTGTTTATTAGGTATTTTGTATGTCTTAGGTGTGGGAAGTAAATTAAGTTTAAGGAGATGATATTCCCCGAGAAAAGGTGTTATATAACATCATCCAAGGAAGAATCATCTATTATTTATATTATAGAATGGATGAATTGGTAGATACTTCATCCAAAGATGTTGGGATTGATTTGGGAACAAGTATGTTATTTGGATGGTATGTCATGCTACAAGCTCGAAAGGATTTGGGTTTACAGGAACTTTAATGGTCTTACCTTCGTGTTCGTACTTAATACATTGATGGGATATAACACATAGTGTGTATCGTGGGTCGACCTAGTAGTATGTTATATTGAAAATCTCCTTTTACCATATAGAAGATTGTAGGGATAATTTTAACACCAAATTTAAGTGGTAATATGAATGTACCCAATGTGGGGGCGATGGTGTCATTTAAGGCATGAAGCAAAACTAGTGTCTAGGAAATAATGGTATTAGGTAGTAAAATTTTATTGAAGGCTTATGATGATATGATATTGATACTAGCATCATTATAGATCATGAATCTTTTTACTAAGATATCATTCATTTGGGTAGTGATGAAGAGGGGATGATTGTGGTATATTGGCTGTAATGATGGTATTTTGGAGTTGTCGAAGGAAATAGAATTAGATTTTTAAGAGTTCCTACTATATTTTCAAATATTTGTTAATCATCTGAGGGAATTGATATGGATTGGAGAGATTTGATCATGGCTTGATGGTGTGAGGGTTAGGTTTACACCAGATTATAAAGAGATATCCCGAGTAGAAATCAGAAAGTTGTTTAATGACGATGTTCTAAATTGCGGTGGTGGATTATATAGGATGAGCAAAAAGGATGGAAACCTTGACCTTAGTGAGCGGTGTTTGATTAGATGAATTAAAAGTGAATGGAATATAAATTTTGGACTTGTATTGATATGAGGAGTTAGGTTCATGGGCACATAATCTAGTGGTTATATATACTACATGAATTTGATACAAAGGGGTTTCCATAGAAGAATTCACACTCGTAGAGGTTATGGATGGTTTAGATGTGGTGATTGTGGATGTTTTATGAGTTTTTTTTATGTGACTAGGTGTGGAGGAAGAAGTCATTATTCGTAAGTATTTTGATAGCAATAATAAGTTATTTGAAATATTTTATAGGATTTCCTAGTGTGTGGTGATAGTTAAAAAAGGATTAAAAGTTATACCATGAATGCTTCCACCCTTAAGAACTAGATGGATTGAGAGTGGGTAATGTTATGATGAGTTGTTGAAGGATCCTTTCAAGTGTTAATGCATAATATTAGTTTGACGTGAATGTTAAAGGAACTGACGATCCTTTTTTTGTATAGGTATTGAAGGTTCCACTTTTAATGTGGTTTCTTTAGATGTGTACTAACGAATGTTTGTTACTATATAATAGTGAATGGTAATTTAGATGAAGGATGTGGTCCTAAAATTGAGGATCGGGGATTTATTTTTGTGTTGAAGGGTGATGTGTTATGATTGTTGGCTTTTTAGATGAAGGTACATGTGGTTGTATGATAGGGTTTTGGGATGTATGTGAATGATATTGAGCCACATGATCATCATATGATATTTTCTCAATTTGTATGATGGGTTTCTTTTGTAAGGTTTTTGAAGAGATTATGGATTAATTAGATATGGATGGGGAGATTTGAATGAAATTTATTTATTTTCTATGGTAGGGCTAGCAAATGTGCCTACTTTTGTGGATGCTTGATTTATTGTTTCAGTGATAGAGCTACTAATAGATGGTTGGGATGTGGAATTTGTAACCATGCAGATATTGTGATGGGATTGAATGGTATTGGAATTTGGTTGACCGGGGGATGGTGAATGATTTGGGAAAGGTTATTTAAATATATCCATATTTTGATTTTTAGGTGCATTTGGGTTACCTAATTGTAGCGCACCTTTTTCGATAAGATATTTGAGGGAATTTCTAAATGAATGAAACCTTTTGATATCATGGCCTTTGACCCTATGGTATTTACAGTAATAATTTTCTCTATACCATGATGGTTTTGAGACGGACGTGTCGATGGGATGCATAGGAGGAAGAGTGATCCTATTGGCTAGCATGATTTTTGTAAAGACTACGCTATTTGTTTCACCGATATGAGTGTAGTTATGTTGAGGATGAGAGAGTTCTCGAGGACAAAAATTCTTTGGGAGCAGTCTTTATGATGACTATGTTGGCTAATGATTTAGATTTTTATGACTGGATGATGGTCTGGATCAAAATTCAATCTTTGGTTTCTTCGACCTAAGTTTAAATCTACCATCTTCAAGAGGAAGAAGCTCAAGTTTTCCGGCCATGGTGAAGGCTTCATTAAATGTGTAGAAATATTGGATTTGTAGTGTAAATGGGATATTCTCAGCGTAGGACTAAGAGAAAACTCAATAAACTCATTTTGTGGGAGGGAAAATGATAGTTGATTGATAACGCCCCTCTAGCGGGAGAAAAAGTATGCAATGGAATTATCTTCAAATTGTTTGATTGTGTATAGGTCGGTAATATTGATTTTGTGTGTGATTTTGATTGAGAAGTGTTCAAGGAAGAGCGAGAAAGATGAATGAATGTACAAAGTGAATACTATGGGATGATGTTATACCAATCTAAGGAAGGGCCATCTAAGGAAATAGGGAATGTCCTCAACATAATGTCCTGATCATGTGTTATGAGGTAACATGCATGTGTACAAGGCATGTATGTGTTGTTAAGGGTCTTATTTACTATAGAATTTGAGGAACTTAAGAAGTTCCTAGTGTAGAGGGTATGCTTTGTATGGAACATATGGATGAATGGGTTTGTTGCATATTTTTTCATACAATAATGTGTTCTTAGGACCCATAGAGGTAAATTCAAGGCTAGATATTCTATTCATAAAATCATGTAACGGGTATGTTTTTGGTTGTTGGACACTTTGGATGATGAAGGGGTTGATTATATGAGAATGGATTTGGTGTTGATATGGATGTGTAATATTATATTGAGAGGGGTACTTGCGAGAATGTTATAAATGGTTTGTGAAGGTTATATATATTGATATTGAAATGGTAAATATATGTCCATAAGTGACTGTGATGGTTGTAGTATGTGTTAAAAAGGGATAAAGGATTAGATAAGGGGTTGAGATTTTTGAGGTATGTTCTAGATAAAAGGATGGGATGGTTAAGGTATGTGTTGTAAAGGAATGGAAGTTTGAATGAGGGATTGTAATTTTTAGGGATATATTGAGAGGAAGGGGAATATTTGATGAATGTTGTGAGGAGGGATGTGTTAGTGCAAACTAGCAACACCCCGGATGTTGATCATATTTCTAGTTTGATATTTTAGCATCCAAAGTGATTACACCACATTGAATCTTTTCCCCAAGTGTGGACTTGTAAAAATGGAAAATAATCTCCATATTAAAGGTTGGTTCCTCAACTCCTCTTATCAGGTATATGCATGGAAGTTTTAGAGGCTTAAATTCAGAATTCCTACTCTAAATTCCAAGGGGACAGAGATAGAGAATGAAAGAAAATGAGACTAATGCTAATAAGGTGATGCACCAAAGGAGTAGTAGACACCTGCTACTACAAAACATACACAGTCCAGGAGGAAATACAACACAAAACATGCACAAATTTCCAAAATGTAATGAGAGGTTAGGAAAACAATGATAAACATATGAAAGGATTGAGAAAACTTTTAATCATAGAGCATACATTATCATTCCAAGTCCAACATAGTGCATTATAATGACCAAGAGGAAAAAGAGATGTTGTATTTGCATGGAAAGGTAAAAATTTCCACAATTTTTGCCAAAAAGGAAGAAAAAGGGGAGTTGCAGAGCTAAAAGAGTGTCTCCTCTTGAAAAATGAGCCCATTTGGCTTTCAATGCAAAAACAAGCCCAAGAAAGAGAAACGGGAAAACATTAGAGGAGATTCAACCACGACCAAAATGTAATAAAACAGCATGGGAATCCTTAAAGGTCCATTCCATGACATTTTTCACCATGCTGGGAGAGAATGTGAGCCATCCTTCATTAAAAATGGTGGTTGAAACGTCATTTTTGTTGATTTCCACGTGCCAAAGGAATTTTCCAATTTTATCTCTCCAAAATCCACCAAAACAAATAATTTAGCCCATAATCATGTAGATAATTTCACCATATTTCTGTTGATATAAAGAACGTGAAAAACAGAGCTCTGGATCGAAAGTTATAGTCATTTGAAAATTTAGGGCTAAACAGGGGCCAAAAACAGTTGGCGGGCTGAAAATTTGAAATTTTCCCACTTTTTGCATTTGGGAAAATTTTCCCAAAAATCTCCACACCCCGCCGATCCGGTGCCACATGGCATGATTCTATTGGTCGCGGGCTCTTTCTACTTCATTTTCCATCATTTTGGCCTTTGGAAAATTTTCCAAAAATTCTCCGCCGGCTAGATGACTGAGGACACATGAGACGATGTGATTTGCTTTGCAAGATTTTTTCTCTATCTTTTCTATCGCTTTTGACAATATTTTCGACTTTGACATGTGGCAAAATCCCATGACGCCGGGTTTCCTTTCCATTTTTTCCTGTGGGCCTCTCTTGCATTTTTGCAGCAAAGATCGACAGTGACACGATCCCATTGGCTCGCATTTGGGGGTGAGATTTTCCTTTGAAATTTTCCTTTGATTTTTCTTGGGAAAAATCTCCCAATTTCTCCCACACTCCGCTGGTTGAAGACACGTGGTGGGTTTCCATTCACCCGGGGCTTTGAGGGCGGGCTTTTTCTTTCATTTTTTCCCTTGGGCGAAAAGGAAAAAATCCTCCCATGCCCCCGACCCCGATGGCCTCTGGGACACTTGGCTTCATCTAATTGGTTGGCGGGCCGACGGGCCAATATTTCTCCTTTCCTCTCACCAAAACACTTCACCAAATTTTTAAGTCTCCCTCCACGGTCCGCTGGTCTTGGGACACGTGGCGTGATTTGATTCACCCGGGCCTTTTCTGGAGATTTTTTCCACGCGCTAATACTTAGTAGAAATTTAAAAATTTCTCCCACCTCTGCCACTCCTTCAGTCCAAGGACACGTGGCACGATGCTATTGGATGCAGACCCTGTGGGCAAAATCTTATTCACGCCAACTCGTGGGAAAATTCCCAACTCCTCCCCACCTAGACACGTGGCAGCATCCAATTCGTCGGCGGGCCCTCGGGGCGAAAAATTCCTTCTGAAACCCCACCAAATACTTGGTAAAATTTCCAAGTTTACCTCCACCTCTGCCCCCGAGGACACGTGGCCTCATATTATTGGCTCAGATTTTCTTGGGAAAATTTCCCACAAAAACTCCATCGAGCCATAACTTCAAAAATACATGGAGTTAGGAGGAAAATTTTACCTTTCTGGAAAGCTGAGAAAAAGCTCTATCCAATGGTGCCATTTCCAGAAGGTTTTAAGTGCCTAAAAATTGAAAAAAACTGACTGAGGCACAAGGGAGGGAGGAATGAAGGGAGTTAGCCAAAAATAAGCAAGGGGCTTATTTTGGATAACAGATGAACATGTGAAATAAAACTCATGTTAATAGGTTGTATTAATGATGGAATATATATAACTATATTGTGGAATACTGATGTGGGTTTTTGAGATAGGAGAGGTTTTTATACGCTTTTCGAATGGATACTAAACTCACGGAAAGAGTTTGGATCGTGGAAGAGACTCGAAGGGGTTTATGTCAATGAGGATACATTTGTATTGTTTTGGGATAATGAATAAATATATGAGATGTATGTCAAGGATGTTGATTATTTATTATTAGTATCTCGAGAAGATACCACATTAAGATTAAAAGAAATGATAGGAGCTGAGGAGATAACATTCAAATATTTTGATTAGTTTTTAGTAGGAAAGGGATATATATATGTTGGATGTCCATCTCATGTATAGGATCAATAAGTTAGAAAAAGTCATATGGAGTGCTATACATAGATGGTCATGGTCTAGATGTGGCTAGTTGAAGTTAAATACCCCAAGAAAAAATATATGCATTAAGGGAAACGGTGTTTGAATCTAATATTTCAAAAATACTAGATCCCCACTATCAAAGAAAAATGGACAGGGAGGATTGGGTATTTCGATTAGTCGATTGAATTCTAGGGAAATGTAGAGGTTCTTGATCCCGATCTTCTAGCCAAGGTGATAGGTATGCCCGTTGTTATTCAATCGATCGTGAAACATCCTCAATATGAGTTTAAATATTTTTGATGGTCCGTTTGAAGTTTCCAGTCATGTTGTCATAATTTTAGATACAAGATTGTTGTCTTGTAAGAACCATGAAAGAAAACAATCACCTAAAATGAAAAAATTAATCTAGATTGTTGATTAAAAACAACAAACAAATCACGTAATAGAATTTTTTAATTATATTGATTATTTAGAAATAAGATGAAATGTGAAAAATAAGGTCCCAGAAATGTCATTCTATGGATGGTTTCAGGTGATGTTAAAGGAAGGTGTCCTTAATATACCTGAAGGTATTTTAGGATTGAATTTGTGTTGGTGTTGGTTAGGGCAGGGTATTGGTGCCTACCCCTCACTTCACGGTCCCACAATGATAAGGGAGTCGGGTGCTTAGCCAATATATCACCCACCAAATTATTTATACTCATCCAAAACACCGATCTAGCTTATCCTCTTGGTGATGAAATCTAAGTGGGTCCACTTGGGTAGGAATTTTTTGATGCAAGTTATGTTTAAAGTGATTTGGTTGTGTGTGTGGGAGATTAATTAAATTCAATCTATTAAACTCCTAATTAGACTATGTGACCAAACAAAATGAAAGGTCTATTTTAATACCGAATAAAATATGAGTTCAATGAAGACAACAGACAAAAATGTAATGCTTGAAAATAAAAAATAAATAAGAAGACATACCTATAAATGATCCTTTTTTTAAAAAATAAATTTTGATTTTTCAAATTTGTAAGTGCAGATACAACGCAAAAAAATGAAGCTCCCAAGACAAGAACTTGCAAGGGTTAGGTGAAAATAGAGAACATGAACAAGAAATAAATATTAGAGGCTAATTGACTAAGAAATCAAAAAAATCTATAGAGATTATCAGTGATTTACAAGAATTATTAGCAATTCAAAAAAATCATTGGTGCATTAACTGATCATTAACGATTGCAAAGAAAAGAACCTAAAAGTGAAAATTAATTAATTTGAAATGAAAGAAAAGGGATGAGGTCTAACTGGGCACGCCAGAATGTACCATTTTTTCTTTCCAACTTTAACTTAATAAAATGAAATAACAAAAACAAACTGACCTCAAAATATGGTGGCATTTACTTGATACCCACGATGATGAGTGATGATGTAGTGTAATACAACTCCTTATTATTACACCAAAAAGAAACATGTAGATCACAAATAGCTAAACATAAGCTATTAGATAGATGAACAAAATGCCTAGTAAAATATGATTCCATGAATCCAAAGGGACTTCTTTAGAGGATGTCATCTCACTTTGATATAATTAAGTACATTGAAAAATATAAATGGAAAGGATATATATGAATACCAAAGATAGATAGATTATGGATAAGAAGCTCTAGAACTCAAGATCGAAGGGTAAGTACTGTGTACCTTCATAGGTATCCCACGTGAGTGTGGATGTGATTAATATGGATTTGAAGTAATTGTGCCAATAGTCATCCATTTCTTATTGTATTTTGTGGAGGAAATCGATATGATCCTCAAATTTTTCAGTGTCATTCAAAAAATGAATCGCGCATAGTTTGAACTCATGAAGGATCTTTTACTATTCCCAAAAGAAAGTATGTTGAATAATTTCAAGGTTGTAGATGTTTGTGATAGAATGAGACCGACTAGGTCTTTCCATATAAAGTAAATCCATACTTGTAAAGGACAAGTTAAATTCAAAATACTGACAAAATTTGATAATTAACTCATGAATTGATAACTAGATGAAGTTTGACAAGGATTTCTAGTGATTAAAGGTAATCACAGGAGATTAGACAGAGTCATTGGCAATTCTTCAGTAAAAATGAAAACTTTATAAAAATGATAAACAAATATTTAAAATGAATATTTTTATTTTTTTATGCTTCTATGAAATGCAAATGATGAAATAAAATAGAAAAATACCTCTTTTCGTAAGAGTATGCTAAAATATTCCTTCAAACATTGTATGGAGCTGATTGAATTTGATGGCCGCTTATTGATCTTCTTGAAGGATGATTGATGAACAAAGGCTATCAAAATGATGTGTTGACAAAACTTGATACTTGATACAAGTCCTTGATGATATCTGAAATGACTTAGATTCATTGGTTGGTTTAAGACAAAGTGTGAGAGTGAACAAAATATTTCTAATGGTCCCCGAGAGAGGTGAAAACTTCTATTTATAATCTCTCGGGGATTAGGTAGAATCACCAACAATCCAAGTTTTTAAGGAAAACATTTAGGAAATGGTTGAAACCACTTCTTAAATGGGGTTTTTGGGTAAATGATGAGGGAAAATGGTTGGGAGGAGGTTATGGAAAACTTATGTAGGTTAGTATAAAATAGGTTTGAGGTGGTTTATAGGTTTATAGGTTGTTTTGAAGAGGTTGAGGTGGTTTGGGATGAGTAAATAGTATTTTTTTATGGTGTAAAAATTAATTTTACTAGGTGAGGGAAGGTGGCTTAGGATAGTGACATAATAATAAGTTTTATATTGAATAATATGTATATAAGATGAAGAATATGGGTTAATAAAAACCCGATGTCTACAACTATTTGTCGAAATTAGGTTTACTCAATGGGACCACTAAAGGTATAAAAGGATATAGTGTTGTGAACTAGAGGCCCATCACCGCATGTAGGATCTAGAAAATATCAATAGTATCATGAAAATTGTTAATAAAAATAATATAGGAAGTGATTGTATCATTTGAAACATGTTTTTATGAAAATATGAGAGAGAGATTCAACACAAATGATGTACACATTATCATGTATAACATAAGTATCGAAATAGATGCATCATGTTTGATTTGACCTGTAGTTGTAACATTGTCCTTAAAAATTGTATCATGTGATATTGCAATAAGTGTATGATTTTATATTTCAAGAAAATATAAATACTCAATGCAAAAATGTGTCATGTGATCATTCATTTCAATTTTACTAAATGATTCAACAATAAATTGAGTAAATAATACGTGTGGGTTAAATTTGGTCTTATTTACTTAAGATCTAAAGGGTTAACAACATGTGGTATATTTAGATTAGTTAATAAAAATTTATGCATACATCATAATATAATCTTAATATAAATTTGTAAGATAAAATGTATAAATTATTATTAAAACATAAGGAATCGGACGCACTTATTTTATTATAGACTCGAGAAGATGAAATGATAGTATGATTGACTATGCAGATGGAAATGATCTAGAGGTGTATCATTTCTAGAGTTGGGGCATAAAATTAAGAAGGTATGGAACTATCTATGATTTATTAAAGTGATGTGTTGAAACTCTGTAATATTTTATGTGTTTGTGAATTATTGTGGTGATCTTCACTATGAAACCCTATTTGTCACACATTTGTGAACCCCTCTATATAATGTGAAATAGCTTAAAACCATAACCATGTGTAGGAGATGCTATAAAAATGTTATTAGATGGATTGAAGTGCAATACATTCCTCAAATACATTGGAAATAA
The DNA here is from genome assembly GCA_018340775.1 of Taxus wallichiana var. yunnanensis. Lineage (NCBI taxonomy): Eukaryota > Viridiplantae > Streptophyta > Pinopsida > Cupressales > Taxaceae > Taxus > Taxus wallichiana. The sequence goes on from CM031241.1 coordinate 746,107,632, forward strand.
TATAAAGATATCTCAAACCACGTATAGTTATCCACCTAGTATGTTATATAATATAGATACAACTAGCTAATTACAACTTGATCACTTAATAATGAGAAATAATGACTTGGCATGTTTAGCTTGAATTTTCTTGTGATGTCTCTTTCTTGTGAATAATGACTATATAACATGTTTGATTATTTATTACATACCCATTTGGGGCATTCTCTTATAATGTGTTGCTAATTTGAGATGATTTAGGAGAGCTTGGAATGTATTTTGCAAGTATGATTTTGAAAGTTCCATCTGATTTCGAGGAAAGGGAAATGGGTGAGTTAGACTTAATTTTATAGTATTTTGTAGGTAATGTATAACCTTAAATATGACTTGTAGGATTTTAACTATCCCATTAAATATATCATATTATAAAATTACTCATTAGGTGGCTAGGAATGAAACCCTCGGGTTTGGATTGAACCATTAGATGGTTCATTCCTAGATGGATGGCCTCATATGGGAAATTTTTAGGATTATGCAAATTTTAGGCTTATTCATAGGATTAATATACTATTTTGGAATGATGCAATTAGCTCTATGACCGACCGAGAAATGAGAATAGATAATCAAATCATGAAATAGGAATAAAGATAGGTCAAATAGGCCTAGAATGTGTGCACAATTCATGATCTAAGGATTAATTCAAATCGATCATTTACAAATTTAGGTATTTGTATAACATTCTTAATAAATTCTAACTAAAAAAATCATGTCACCATAAATAAAGATCATTTCCAAAATATTAAGAAAAACCACATAAAATGGGAGAAATCTAAAATAATTAAAAGCATATCAACCATGAAAAAAATATGAAATGAGAGGGAAAATCCATTTTATTTTAATAGAAGTAAGAGAGGATGGAGGTAGTGCATCATCTCCTTGTTAAATTGAATATAGTTTATCCATCTCCCATGTGTTCCTTAAATTTTTACTTCCACTAATACAAAAAAGCAAACATTTCATATTTTACATATATGTGTAACACACACCAATTTTTTTATCAAGGCAAAAATACAAAAACCATTATATTTATGTTTTCTAGTTCATATACACATTTTTGTGTCTTCTACACATTTTATATAATGTATGTTTTTTTATTGGAACTCATCATATATTAATATGATATAGATGGTTATAATTAAAAATGTGGACTAGAAAGATTCGCATGCCCATCTCCATACAAGAACAAACCATCTCATAACATCCTAAAAGATAAAATTCAATCCCGTTAAACACAACATTGCTAGTCAAGAAAGCCCAACAAGAATAAACAAAAAAACAGCCCTAAAAAATCATTGTTGGCTTGGAAAAATTAGGAAAGGTAGAATAAAACATAAATCCTAACAATATAAAACCATGTAAAGGGAAAAATTACATGAACAAGAAAATAAAAACTTGAAATAGGGAACATAACTAGGGAAGAGGAAACACCAAGAACCCAACAATAGAGTAGAGGAGGAAAGGCTACAAAGTCACCACTATGAAGCTAAAACTCCACCACCAATATATATCTATAGCCATGACAACAAACAACATATCAAGCCAAAGCATGGTCGCATACCTACAACCCACCACATATTAAACCAAGAACCACAATCACAATCGCAAATACCACCAACACCACATATAGACACTCAAATTTAGACATTTAGTCTTTAACATTGTTGGTTTTGACCATGCACTCTTGCTAAGACAAGTACACTTTTCTATTCCTCTTCGTACATCCCATTCTCTCTTTTCTAACTTTTATTTATACACAATGATATGTTGATAGATTATAGAATTCAATACATAAAATCCATGGAAAAACTCAATTTGATAGGATACAACATTCATTTTTCATATTTCTCGTCCTTGTGGAAACTGTCTTCTTTGGTCCACTTATGGAATCCAATCCTAACCAGCTTTTATGGTTTTGAACTAACATATCCTCCATCTAATCTTTCAATTTCATATTATTTAATGGGTCATTTACTCCTATGGGTAAAAATTTCCATGATAATTTATCTTCAGAACCCTATATAAGTAAGTTAAAATCACCTCATTTAGGAACATAACACAACCTAACATTCTCATGGATTCCTATTATAAAATCTATCAAAAAGGAACCCAATTCTCCCTAAATATATCCAAATATCATGTGCAATCTTTAGGTTAACAATCACTACAAGTTTGAAGCATTCTATGAGGTTGAAGAATAATATTACTTCATTTAAAAGAACTCAAACATCCCTACTTCAAGTATTAGTAAAATAAAAACTCAATTCAAGCACTGTAAAAGAGTTTCCAATTTCTAAATCTAGTTGCATTCATTTAGATAACACATTCTAAGTGGATAATAATGTGTGTGTTGAGGCCTCTTCGGTGTAGTGATGACATCAATGGTTAAAGGATTGTACTTCAAACCAACTAATGTTTATTTTTCAAGGTCTCCCACATATGGATAGGGTTTGATATCTAACTCATAATATTAAAAGGTCTTAACAATATGAGTAACAACTAGGGTTTGAAAATGACAAACATTTACAGGAATCTGATAACCTTAAGAAGCTATAAAGAAAGATTTGGATTAGGTACAAAACCCTACAATAGATGAAAATCCATATGAACAGTCCTCACAATTTTTAATGGTCATACGCCATGTCATCATTTAAAGATAAAATTTCAATAAAAAAATAATCTTAGGTTTAGATCTCCTAGTTCTAGTACTCTACATACCCGAACTTCCCAAATCCATCTCTAATCAACTAAATACACCCATCCTCTTGTGTTTTTGAGGTTCATATAATTTTGTATACATTAGTTACAAGAATTAAAACATTTTTCTAATATTAAATAAGTAATTTTTAAAGTTAATTATTCAGAATAACCTCTTGTAGCTCCCCTTTACATGATGTCAGTGTATTTAACTCACCAATCCATTATAATCTAATAAGTCTATAAAAAAAATTTGTGAACCCAAATTTTGAATCAAATATTCATTCCTCAAACCCTAGTTATCCTATATTATCAACTGATATCATTATTGGTTGACTCTTTTAAGGTTGCATATGCTTATTTTCTATTATATTTTGGGATAGTAATCAGCTTCACAATCATCTAATACGAATATTGACATTTATCCTCCTACTCACAAGAAACATAGTCTCATGGCTTATTTTATAGTGCATGTCCCTAAAAATACTCCTATGTTTGATCCTGTTAATGAGATACCATTGCATGAAATTTAAACTAATAGTAAACATTCTTATGATTACAACCATGACGAGGATAACACCATTGATCACGAACACATGAAACTTGTATCTTGTTTCAGTGTATAACTTTGTAAGAATCCTCATCAAATTGAGTTTATTATCAAAATACTTCTTGTTGATAAGATTTCTTGTGATCATAAATCTAGTGAAGAATCCCTTTTGACAAGTCCTAACCATCTTACACTTTACCTACATCTATTATTCCTACATCTATAATGCATACACCTTTGGGGAACTTAATATTTCAATGTATAATGTCTTTATGCCTATTCTTGAAACTACTATTCTTACTACACATTCTATATAAAATCATAATGACTCCTATGTTTCTTCATCTAGAACACAAGCTCTTGAAACCCTTGTTGATACATTGCAATATCAAATATTAAAATTTAAACAAGGTGTGTCCACTTATCCTCATATTAGAGACTATACTTAGTTTCTTCATAATCCACTTTTACCTGAAGTAGATTTTTATCATTTGTCTATTGGTTTAGTTTCTTCTAAAATCCCTATCTACGATGGTAAAAGGGACCAACATAACATATTTGATCATTCCATGTGGATTTTTTAACTATGCCTATCATTACATCTTACTCACCAATATTTTTTCTAGAAGTATTAAATAATTTCTATTACAATGGTCCTATGATCTCCCCACACACTTCGTACACTCTTGACCACTTTGGAAAATAAATTTTTGGCATAATTCTCTATCAACATTGGAGATAAAATTTCTTATATAAAAATTTCTAAAATGTGACAAGGATTTAATAAACCTATCAATGAATATATCATATGATATAAGACCTTGCTTATTAAGATGAACAATATATTGGCTAATAATAAATTGCAAGATCTCTTCATGGAAATATTTCTTCCAACTTTGCAAGAATCATTCATATTTGAAAAAAATTGATCACTTGACCATCTATTTCACACACTCAAAGAGCACGAAGCTAAGTTTTTATCTATAGACAAACTCAAGTATGTTGTTAGTGTTCCTAATAAATATAATTCAAAATTTCCTAGAAAATATTCATTAAGAGAAAATACCATTGATGTTAAGGATAATTATAAGGACATAAAAATCTACTTCCCAACCTACTAAGTTGTAATTACAACCCACATGATGATAGTTTACATGTTTACCTTGTGCTCCACACATTGTATTGAAACAATTTCTTGAGTGTAATCTCATATCTCTCCCTCCACTATTTGAGGTTGATGTGAGTGTTAGATACCAGAAGTAGCACCATTGGATTCATCATGGGAGATAAAATAATTTTACTAAAATGGGATCATCTTCAAGTTCTAGGACTTTTCCCCTTGGTAAGAACATTCATAGAAGCTTGATTTATTATCTACTAGCTCAATAAAAACTAACATAAACTACTCAAATCAGAACTAAATCTAGACCATATAAGATATAAAATTGAAATAAAAACGAGAAATCTATGAAATCAAATAATGGTGATGTACCAACACTAAAAATAGGGTTCAAATCTTACCATGAAGACATAAAACAATTGTATATGTAGATATTAAGTGGAAACACATATTTATCAATGAGGTGAATGAATGAAACTTGATGAAAATAAGAGGGTAAACATCCATCACAAATATATACAATGCAAAGAGAAAAAAACCATATATGTATTGCATTTAAATAGTATTCATCATGTTTATAGAGTAGAGGTTAGGAAATTCCTACAAAAATGCTAATTGCAAAGGCCTGAAGGAAATAAAATGTGTTGCTTCAAGGCGAGCATGAAAAATTGTTAGAAAGGAACCCTTATAATGTGCTTCTGCATTTACTTCTATAAAATATGATAATGGGATAGAAAGAGAAAAGAGAGGAAAAAACAAACTTGAATTTTCAATAAATGAAGGTTAATCTATCGCTTATGGATATTTTCACTATTAATCTTCCTAACATGTCACCATTTCCTCTATAGTATACCATCATGATTTGTAAGAAAAATTATGGGCATCATTTAATATTTAAATTTAGATAGGTTAGGTGGTTGAGAACTTTAGAACAAGAAAACTGTGTGATTTCTCTTTTTACCCTAGCTTTCACGGTTTTCCTCAAAACAAAAACCTCCTATGCATTCCTTCATTGTAAAATATATCCATCACAGAGATGAAGTGAATGTAACCACTCTCCTATAATTTGGATCTCTCAATCGAAAGATATGACCAATACCAATTCCACCTAGACTTTTGGTATTATTCCTCATGTATTTGACTTAACTTGCTTTTATGGCTTTTACAACATTCCTTGAAAATTTGAATTTGAAAACCTCCATAGGTTTAGAAACCCATAAGATAGTAACTCTCACGTATCTACTAGACTCTTTACTTACACGGTTGTGGATCTCCAACTCTCATACTCACCACCCACACATAGCTCCTTCTTTGTTCTACGAGACTTATAAATATACACAACCTTTCACTTAGAAGACTCATGGAACACCAGGATAGTGTTTTGATGTTTTTATACTTGGTAATTTCTATTGGATCCTTTTACATTTTTGTTCTAGTGGCACCTTCATTATGCATCATAGATTTCACTGAATACATATTCCTCTAAATTGAGTTGAGAAACTCCATCATTTTTTCTTCTTCCATATATATCCACGGGTTTTGTGACACTTTATTCCATGAAATTCAATTATGTAAAACACTAATATTTCTTATTCCATGTAGTGCCCACATTTTACACACACAATGACAATAGTAAAATACCAGGATTTTTTTGACTTACATTGCTCACTACACACAACACAACAAGGGCTCCAAGACAAAAACTCGACTCGCATACGATAATTACATAAGTCATCGACTCACATAGACACATGAAAACAACATAGGCATGTCGATGCCACACTTTTCCCACTGAATGGTTACTAGTAATGACCCAACCACAAGAAAAATGACTTCAGGAATGGCGAACCCACAACACATCATTTCTTTAATTGTATTTTAGTTACGATTAACACTCCAAGAACATTATTGTGCAAGGATGAATTTCCCGATTTTCCACCTACAGATTCTTAAGTCCTTTCTATGGTTAAATTACCGTTCGATCCTTTTTAGATGGCTTCTTATTCTTTACAAAATTTTCCATAACTTGTATACTAATTTGGCATAATTCAAATGCATATAAAATACTTAACTATCATGTTCTTATGTTAAGAATATTCTTCTTAAACATGCATCAACGTCAAAATTTTTTTCTCTTACAACTCAAGTGAATGTGACTTGGTGTCCATATAGTGATATTAAGATTTAACGAAGATTTAGATACAAGATAGATTTTTACAAAAAAAAAAAACATTCCTTGACCACGGTATAGTTATTTCCCTACCATAGTTATTCTAATTCAATGACTTGTGAAATTCCATTTTGTTTTATATATGTATTTTATTTTCTCGAAGGTTGATTACACCAAGGAAATTCATATTCTTTGAAACAAATGCATTTATTTAGTTGAGTTATAAGGTCTTCAAGAGTGACATTATTCTCGAACCTCAAATCTCATTTTTATTCTTATATGCTTTATTTTCTATGTCACAAAATGGTCTTATTATTAGCATTGTCTTGTAAAATGAGTTACGAAGTGTGTGTCTAATCTCTTGAAGACATAAATGATTTCAAGACTTGAAGCTACACACGAACCCTAAGTTAACATCTAAATCAACTAAGGTTTAGATTAATTCCAACTTCACCTAAGGGTCTACCCCTCAACTATATATGTGTTTTAAGCAAGAGGACATATTTATGCTAAACCACCTTCAGAAAGGACCAAGGTGTAATGTTGAGAGAAACCAAGGTAACACATTTAGCTGAGCGGAGCTAAGGAGTTCATTAACAAGAGTTTAAGACCTAGAAAAACTAAGTCACAACCTCCATCTATGTCATCTGGATCCAACAAAGATTTCATTCGATGAAGAAAATAAATTTTAGATCTATCTTTGGAAGACAAGGTAGTCCACTAGGCTACGAAGGAGGAGTTAGCTCTACATACTCCAAATAAAGTTTGGTTGTGTCACTCCTATCTACTAGGTTTATGACAATGTCACTAACCATACTGACTAAGATGATAAACCCATTCTTGGGCTCTTGTTTACTCAAACTAGGATATTTCCATCAAGTGCAGGGTTTAAGTTCACTCTATGGTTTTCAATGTCTTCTACGGTAAGGAGTATCACACATGAAAACAAGTTATGCTTTGATATTGAACAAGGGTAGAGTGTTTTGATTAAATATCTTTATTACATTTACAAAGTATGAATGCACAAGATGACTCGTTAATCATTTATTGAACACTAAGTATGCACTACAAGATATTACTTCAAATTCATTTACCTTATATAAATATCAAACCTTTTTACCATGTGTACTATGAATCAAATTGAACCTATGATTAAATGCACATTTCCTAGATGTCCTTGAAACTAACATCTCATACATATCAAAAAATTATCAAATATAACCTTCTGTAACATGAGACTACATTATACATTTATTCATTTAACAATGAACTATATAAATTACAATGATAATTAATGAATTACACATCACCTTTTTCTTCATCATTGTTTCATCCTATAAAAACCACGTGAGCATGATATCAGTGATAAATTTTTGGCATGGCATCCACCTTAATCTAACATAATTATCATTTTTAATTTCCCATTTACATAAGATAATAATTACAATTTCCAATCGAAAAAAAAAAGGTTTAGAGACATGTATTCATTACATTTCATTTTACTTCGTTTTGTAACCCAGGAGAGAGAAAGAGAAGGGAAGAGAGAGAAAACACCATTTGTCAAAAGTTCTATTTCACACAACAAGTTACACTATAGCATTTTAAATAGTTATTTGCATGTGTTAAAAGTTTCCATGGTGGTTTGGCAACCGGACAAAGGTCCCACAACTTTCTATTTTTTACATTTTCTTACTAACTACAAAAATGTTCAAAACTAGCTTGGAGGTTAAGAAACCACTTCCAAAAGTTTTCTTCCAATGAGAACACACACCATGATTAAATTTCTACGTGTCCAAATATATACCAAGAGTTGATAAGAAGCGGAGCATTTGGAACTAGCGAATGGTTTACGTTTGGCGGCTACCTTTCAGGGGCCACAGGTCATAGTTGACCTAGTTGTAAATGAACAAAATTTATCTCAAGGGCTCGAAAATCCATGTCCAAAAAAGACGTTTGATGGATGAAAGCGCAAAAATAATCTTCCTACAAGTTCCCATATATAAGGAAAATTCATCAGAGTTGGCGGGCTGAGAACTAGAAAACCATTTTCAAATGATGACAAGTTTTCTTAAGCCACCGGTCCTATTTAGTCATGTTTGACCTTGTCAAACTACGACCAGAGTCCTATAAAATGCCATTGTCAAACTATCCATAAAAGTGTTTTTCCCTAAACTGAAAGTTCCATGCAATTTTCTAGTAAAAACATGAGAGGTTTACAAAGACGGATATTAATTTCTCTATCCAGGTTTCAAATGGCAGTTCAAAATGAAAGCCAACTTTCTAGATTTAACGACTTCCTACCACTACAAAACAATGTAACAGGGCTCCTATAAGAGTGTCAAAAAGATCACATATGTTCATTCGAGGTCAATCCAGAGGTCAAGGTGACTCCTCACATAACAAGGTACACGAATGAAGCTTAACATCTCATTTTCAGAGTTATGAAGGGTACTTAATGAGTCTCTGAAAAATGCAAAAATTAACTATTTAAACAGGGAGAAGGTCAACATTATTACTGGGAAGTCAATCTCGTCTTGTCGATAAACCAATATTGTAGTGATCTAGATGGGTAGGAATTTTTCTAAATCACCTCAGAATGAGGGTGGAAGTTCATGTTTTAATGCAACGAGTTATTTTGACTTCGTGAGTTATGACACGACATTTCATTGTTTTACAACGAGTTGAAATAAACAATTAACTGTATTATAATCCTAATATTTTAAAATTATATTAAGTTGCAAATGAAAAACTAAAATATGAGAGTTATGAAAGATGAGGGGAGGTGAACCATGCCTGGGAGTAACGAGTCGGTCAGACCTGCAAGATTCGGTTTAGCATCGGCTTGGCACTTCGTCAACCAGTTCACGAGCATCCATAGCTCCACCATTTTACATACACATCTATCATAAAAATTTTAATTGCAGATTTGAAACCATTCCTCTACTCTTTATACTTTGAAGGATTTCCATAATGTGTTCCACAAATCACATTTGGCACAGGACGGGAGATGCTAGCAAATGTTATGGAAATTGGCTTTTAGATCTGCCAGTTACAGTTTCTCAGAAGTTTCTAAAGCCTTTTCAACAAACCCATTTCGTCGATAACCTACAGCTGTTGCAGATCATGAACCCACATTTCTCTCAAGATTTTTTTGTTTAAAATTTTACATGCCCTTCTTATGCTTCCACAAGTTGCAAGTTGATCTGTTAGGGCACTTACAACCACAAAAACTGGTAAAAATCCTCATTTTTGGCGTAGATTGGGAGGAGCTAGCAAAGTGAAAAAAATAAATAGATTTCCAATATGCTTTGATGGATGTCCATACCCTATCCCAGAGCTCGTATTTTGGCATAGGTCAGGAGTGCGCTGGAAAATGTAAATTCATCAGGTTGGAGACCTGTTTGTTGCATGGATGAACAGTGTGACTGTCTCCTGAGGAAACCCCATGCCTTTTGAATACTACCGTAATAATATTCCACGAGAATTTGTGTCATTATTTTATTTGGTCAAGCAACGTAATAGAACCCACCAAAACATTTGCAATTACAACATCGATAAAATCCCTCTCTTTTTTTTTTCTTTGATTGTTGTTCATGCCATTTCAAAGGCTCATTTTTTTCTTTTGACACAGTGGGAGGATGTTGGCACAGTCACACTAAGGCCCTCCATGAGATGAAATCGGAGAGGCATTTCTTTGAATAAGCATAAGGCACCCATAAGAAAATGGATTTGTGTAGAAAAAATTGTGACCCAACATTACGTGAAGCCACATTTCCTTCAAGCATTTAGGCACACAGTTCACATGCCAAGCGCATGCTTTCATGTTTATCCGAGCATTCAAATGCAAAGTGATCAAGTTAGAGATTTTTTTATTGCATAGTGAAATGTGCATCTGTCTTGAGAGTAAACTATGTCCCTTCCATTTTTCCATCACTGCAAGTATCCATTTTCTTCTAACTTTACAGCATGAGCCAGGGTTTGCATGGTCAGAGCCTCTGTATCTTGAATAAAGCACTTGGATTATTCTACAAGGAAAATGGCTTGTCTGAATGTCTTGGATTCCCAAATACAGAGCTTGCATTAATGAGAAAGGGGAAAAGATAGGTGTGGAAGATTTTGAAATCATTAAAACTATTCAATTACTGCTAAATTACATTGCTAACTTGGGTTTCAACGTGATTTATACTTCGGAATTAAATAATGTGGTTGAATTTTTGAAAGATAATGACAGGTTTTAATGGGTGGTTGAGCTTCCCACGTGCTCCACCAAACCCACTTTATCCTCCACTTGCTCACACCACTTCACTCCTATTATACTCGTTAACTACCCCTTTTTAATTTTATTTATTTATTTTTTTAAGTTTAAAACTTGTGAGATTGGGTTCTAGATTGACTCGACCAAAGTCATCTTCGAGATTGACAAGGTAAGATTGAAACCATGCCCTAGCGATAACACTTATGTGTTCCAAGGTTCTCGAGGTCCGGGACTCAAAGCAGAATATGGCATCCGAGAAGGCAACTAGTTCTTGATTGAGGAATTAAATTTTATAAGAATAACTAGTACTAAGAATCCGAATGAACTGATTTAATAATTTGGCATAAAATGTTTGAAATAGTCACAAAGCCAAAAGATGACCCTTAGAAATCTTTCTGACCAAGTGTGGTAGGCAAGGACAGTACAAACATGAACATGCCAGAGATCAACTTGCTACCAAAAAAATGTGAACGGCAATGAGAATAAGGGGGCACTACATTCCACTATAAACACTCGTTGTTCTTCCACTTTGACTCATAGATTAGACACTTAGTGAAATTAAAATCCTTTTTGAATGTGTATTTCTTTGTAACTCTTGGAACCTCTTTATACCCATAGTAGACTAATCTTGACATCCATAGAATATCTAAACCATTTTTGATATGTGAGTTGTTGAGTTGTCATTATGAAAATGGAGTATACTCATTAATGAAAGAGGTGAATGAGGTCTACAGGAGGATTGGTATGATGATGTCATGTACAAAAAAAGGTTTAACTTAGTTGAAAAGGTGAAGAAAGTGAGATTGGCTTAGTCTAGTAGGCCTAGACAATAAGATGAATTGGTATGATGAAATAAATCCATGAGGAAACTAGAGAAGCATGGTCAAGGCATGTAAAGCATGGAGAGAATGTGTTAAGACACTCATGTAACATTTTGACAATTGCCTATTTAAACCCGATGTAGGTGCTAGGAGACCTCAAGGAGCATGGAATTGTGTTGGAGAGATAAGTGGTCCTAGGAGGTCATGTAGAGAGGTGAGATACCTTGTACCAAAGGTTTTTAAGGGTCTATAAGATGAAGAACATGGGAGGTTCATGAAACTAAGGGTGAAACTAGCACAACAAGGCCTATTTCAAAGACCTACTATAGGCATATCTTGGAGAATAGATAAAATCAAGCTATAACAAGGAAGATAAAACATGGATTATGTATGGTGATGGTGTAGATATGATGTGGAAGGTTCCAAAGTCAATATTTTACTTGTAGATGCATGATTGAGGTCTCTAGGAGGCACATCCTTGAGAAAAAGCTAGGTACACATGCATAAAACATGGAATTTGATTATTTTTAAGAAATTACAGACTGAAATAAGTCTTGGGACATGTGGAGGAGGTTGTTCTAGTGCTATGGTAAAAAGTTTAGGTCAATATTACAAAGGAGGAGAAAGAAAATGAGTTTTTGGATCTCTTGAGTTCTTAAGAAGGAAAAAACCAGCTCGATGGTGAACTTAATTTTCTCACCCACATGTGTGATATGTACATGGGACCCTAATGATTTTAGGGATGTTTTCACATGGAGTTAATAAGCCAAAGAAAAATAATGGGATGAAATGAACATCAAAACATGATTCTTATGAAGCTAAGGAGGTTCTAAACCCTCCTAAAACCCTACCTTCAAAGTGATGCAGAATAAATGAGTTGTTCTGTCATGAAAAGAGTTGTACAAGATGATTTGATGATTTTTTAATGTAGAGCACTCCTTGTACTTCATTTTGTTGGTGGTATCATTGTCCAGATGTTAGTGTAAGACACTAAAATATGTTTTATTTGAATATATTTGTATATATAGTCATGAGATGAGGGTTTCATGTTAAAAAGTATGAGGTGGAAGAAATATTGATATGTCCCCTAAGTTCTCATGACAATTTTTAGGTATGTTTTTGCATAAATTTTGTGAAACAATTCAACCAAGACAACCTACTTCTTAAGGACTAGAAGAGATAAAACTAGTCAAAATGGATTAAAAAGTTATGATGTAAATGATTGGTTTTGAAGTGAAATATGAGCATGGACAGTTGATTGAATTCCAATATTACATTTTTAAGCTCATTAATTGATCGGGTGAAGTGTTTTTAGGTCCAAGTACAAATGGTCTAAAATTGTCTCATTAGCCTTGTCATGAAGGTCTAAGGAATGAAAGTGTAGTGTGATTTTATGTACATAAATCATGCAAGTGGGTACTTGAAATTTAAGTATAAGACCCTCATGATTTTTTTAATTCTTTGGTTTGTAATGAAAATGTTTTTCGGAGTATTAAATGTCTTCTAGAACAAGATTGTTTTATACGACCTAAACCCTAGTTAAAGATTTCTCAGAAATATAAGCATATTCACAATAAAAAAAACTTGAAATGAAGCTTTCAGGTGAGATGAAAAAATGAAAAATGGAAATTTATTTATAGAAAGGTATGATATGATCCATAATAATATGATTTAGTGGGTGAACTAACTCATTTTGTGAGGACTAAGTTTTTGCATCTCCAACTCCATTATAACCTTGTTCTAATCAGTGTTGCATGAAGAGAATGAAGGTGTTTGAGCTTATAAAACTTTTTGAAGGTGAAGCATAGGTCCCTAAAAATATTCTACAAGAAGGAAGAATTTTTACATAGTATACATTTGTGTTGGTGAAGCAATCTTGTGACTTGTTCTTGAGTTGTCATGACTGTGTGTAGACCTAGTTGAGAAGATGAGTTGAAATGGAGGCTTCCTAATCTGATATAAAGAAATTAAAAAATTATATGATGTAGTAGACATCTTGAAAATATTTAAATCCTATTTCCAATGCATTATTTGAATCTTTTAGTGAGTACATCATGCAAGTTGTAGGCTACTTTTGAAGACCATGCACATAGTAGAGAACCCGAGCTCAAATAGAGGTTTGGGAGTAAAATGGTGGGTTTCAAGGATTGATAAGATTATAGAAAACATAAATAGGTCTCTATTAATGTGCATATATCATCATAATAGTTTGTGCGAGTTACATTAGCAAGAAGCACATGGAATATATGTTGGCAAAAAGACAACTAAATTTGACTCCTACAAAGTTAACATATCTAAATGAAACTAGAATGTTTTTAGTTGTTTCAGTTATAAAACAAGTTGAGGAAGGTTTATCTATGTATTCACAAGTGTCGGGTATCATAATGATCCATAAAAAAGGGTAAATTTTTCTAACTTCCCACAAACCCTTATAGGTACTTACAAATTCTAATCTCCACAAAGATTATCAATTTTAATTAAAATGCAATGTAAATAAAGCACACACACTTTACGCAATGAAAAAATTGATAGGAGAGTTTGGAAATTCCTACCTCTCTCTGGGCTGATATGCTGAACCGATCCATTACACTTCAGATTTGTAAAAAAATATTCAAACATTAAACAAAGCGATGAACCTACGAGGATACTAAAGAATGTATCGATTTGATATCCAAATGATAGTTTTATAGGGATTCCACCCAATGATAGTTGTATATGGATTCCTCCCAATGATAGTTATATAGGGATTCCACCCAATGATAGTTATAAAGGTATTCCTAAAAATGATAGTTGTATAGGGATTATGCTCAAGTGATCACATACCTAGCTAATTACCCATGAATCTAAACCAGATAAAGAAGGGTGACCACAGATCTAGTTGATTCAATATGAATCCAAACCAGTAAAATATGAAGAAAATATATCCTACAAGTGTGATGAGTTATAGAAACCCAACATATAGTGACTTATTGTAGAAGTATGAGTCTTCAAATAGTATTCCTTTAATGAGAGGCACACTTGACAAAGGCTCCATAAGAACTCCAAGCATTGATATGAATTCCATAGGGTAGAACAACATTAAAAATCCTCCAGATTAGGAAAATAATACCACCAATAGAAGTGTGAGGAAATTCTAAGAAAATCTCCTTTTTACACTAAGGGCTGAAAATTCTTATAAGTCCTCCAAAAAAGATGATTTATACAAACTAACTTTTAATCCTTTGGCTTTGGACAAAACATTTATTTAACAAATATCCTTTAGCTCCTTTTATAACTCATTCTACTTATGATGGCATGGTTATGAGGTATAAGTATTTTAATTGGGTGGTTAGGGGTTCGATTCTACCCAACCAACCCTTCCATGACTTTAAGCCTCATTAATGATTTTTTTATATTTTTAGCGCCTACATTTTAAAATCTACTTCCACGTAGCTTAGCCATTATAGGTTGTTGACTAGTCCACTCCCTTTACTCACCACCAAATATTTCCACATGGACACATAGATGGTCCAATTTCTTTATTCCAATTGTAGATCAAGAATTTTGCGCTTGTTACCTGTCCAAGTTAATGCACCAAACTAAACACAAAAACCCTGAAAAACCTCAATGAAATTGATACCTGATGAAGATGTAGACGGATGAGGAAGCCGATGTAGATAAGACGGGCGCACACGAGCAATTCGCACAATAGATCCGAATAACCTGCAAAACACCGATGCTTGACAGAAAAAGACCACGTTAAAAGATATTTAAGTGGACTGCCCGAGAAGCGGGTCCGAGAAGCGATAAGCTTCCTCGGCGGATGTCAGTCCACGTTTTCAATTAAGAAAAGAAGCATACATGATAAAAGATGTAAATAAAGACTAGATTTTCTGATTGCAGTAATAAAACAGAATCTAAACAGCAGACAGAAAGTACAGAAAACAGGGAACTATGAAATAAATGCTGGATTTGTGTTACCTGTATCCTTTTACCTATCTGCAGATAAATCGGCGTCGACTGGGTAGAATCGGCGTCGATTGAGACTGGTCGGCGTCGATTGAGGGGGATCGGCGTCGACTGGATAAGATCGGCGTCGGCCCCGAGACGAGATCGAGTCAATCGGGGAGGCTGTGCGACAAGATTCGGGAATTGGAAGGTGAATGTGGTCTGTTGGATGTGCCGAAGTTGGCGAGACACTTTGGAGCAGTCAGTCACCGAGATGATAGATGGTGGTGTGCGATGCTTGCGATGCGAGGGACGAGTAATAGCGGTGCTCCTCTCGAGGGATTGATTCGGACGAGATCTGCCCTAATTTGATCTGATTGATGCTAAGAAGATCTCTCTTTCTCTCAACCTGTATCTTTCGCTCTCTGCTCACTTTTTCGCTCGTTCGTAATCTCTTCTTCGGTCTCTTTGCTCTCTTCGGTCCTTAGAACTGAGTTCTGGACTTGCTTTTATAATCGGCGCCGCTCCTAGAAAATCGGCGCCGACCATATGGAAGTCGGCGCCGATCGCGGAAAAGAATCCCGAGATGGCCAAATTGATTGATTCGAGAAAGATAAGACTTATCCCGACTACTACGGGAAAATATCCCGCTTAGGGAAGATTAAAAATAGATGTGATACATGGGTAGAATAAATTTGGGGTGGATAAGTGATTAAGATGCATGGGAAGAAGCGTAATTAAATATTTAATATTTAATCACTCATGGGCAAGATGTGATGGGATGAATTAAATTTGGAATAAGTGATTAAATCACAAATTGGATAATATCCCAAGGGGATAGTTGGTGACGTAAACGTGCCCCAGGTTACCTAAGCGAGTAAACGAATGTGAGGGACACTAAATTGAGTAACCAATTTTAGGTGTCTACATTTTGCCCCTTTTTGTCAAGTAACTTGCGATAAGCAAGGTTATGAGACAAAAACAAGGAGATGGAAGAAGAGAAGAATTTGTGGTGATGTGATCCCCCTCAAACTAGGGATGGGATGGATGATAGAACAGACGATCCCGAGTTTGAAAGAGGTAGATGAAAAATGCAGGATGCCCCAGTCGGATATCTGGAGTAGATCTGATCATTGATGACGCATAAAAATAAACAAAGGGCAGCAACCTAAGGAACTCACATTGGTAGGGAAAACTAGCCGGTCTCCTCATGAGACGACGTTAGTGCCTACAGACCCATGAGTGTAAGGAGAACTGCAAAAATAGTCAGCATCTAAAGAGAGACACATTGGTAGGGACAACTAGACGGTCCATAAATCAGACGACGTTAGTGCCTACAGACCCGCGTAACTCTAAGCTGCCAAAAAGGTACGAGTGTCCCACGCAAAAGGGAACAAACCCGAAATAGACAAGGATATCTAAAAGATGCGCCAAAAGGCAAGATTCAGCACACAACAATGATCAGATAGATAAGTAAGCCAAGCATCAACACTATGGCAAACAGACATGAAAAATCGGCGGCGATCAAACTAATCGGCGCCGACCAAAACAATCGGCGTCGACCCAAAAAATCGGCGCCGACCAATCCAGACGCATATAAATATGCGAACGGAAAACGTAAGCGATTTATTTTCAAGCGTGGCGATTGATTCGAGAGAGATAGATTTGTGATTTGAACACAATGGAAGCCTCTGGGAGCGGACAGAAGCGCAGGAGGACACGACCTGGGGTAAGTGATCATTCTTGAACCCACTTTTCTTAATTTTTTTTTTTTTTTTGATTTTTTGGTGCATGGGAGGCCAGGGTCTGGTTTACATCCGGCCAGGCAGTCGGCGCCGATTGGTTTAATCGGCGTCGATTTGTTTTGGATCGGCGTCGATTGGTAGTAATCGGCGCCGACTTAAATGAACGACGCCGATTTTATTAAATCGGCGCCGATTGAAAGATAGGCATTTTTTTGTTTTGGAAGATGAGATTTGGGGAAATAAGAGACTAATTATGTTTTGTGATGTCGTGGATGCAGGCACGAGAGGCTCTTCATATGAGGGATGCCATCCCTGAGCTATTGGAGACGATCCTTCCTGATGTGACAGATGCAGACTGGCAGCATTTAGAGCTAGCCGGGCTCGGGGGTTTCAGATATTATAGACGAGTGCCACGAGATGTGGAGCTCATGCGGGCATTAGTGCGACGGTGGGACAGCCACACGTGCACATTTTGGTTCAGGACGGGTGAGATGACGATCACCCATGAGGATGTATTCAGGATCCTCAGATTACCGATTACTGGGGACCCGATCGAGATCACACCTCGGGAGCAGCAGCAGAGGGCCCTGGTGCGATTATACAGAGATAGAGCAGATGACTCGGAGATAGTATCTGGGGCAGTGAGGATAGCCTCACAGTACAGGCAGGATAGCCCTCGGAGCAGGCGGATAGCCTTGATTCAGATGGCTATCTCCTATTTTGCCCTGCCAGACTCAGGAGGTGGGAGATTCCCATTGCTACTGCTAGACTGCGTTTGCGACATCTTGCAGCACAGACAGGTTTTTGCCTTTGCCGATGCCCTGATAGCTCAGGTATATTATGAGCTATGGATGTACACCACTGGTCGGAGGACAGGGATCGATGTCAGCTTTGTGCTTCATTGCTGGGCATACGAGCATATAGCAGTGATCAGGCCATCCGGGCTTCCTTGGATGCCAGCAGCAGTGGGGGGTGTGGATTATGGATTTCGGAGATGGCGGGCTGACATGGCCGCAGGAGATACAGGTAGATCAGCCGAGTGGTACTCTGAGCGTTTCAGGACGCTTACACCAGATCAGGTCATCTGGAGGCCATATCGGGCATTTCCGATATGGGTTGGTCAGGATGCCCACTTGGTAGCATTGAGACGGAGTCGGGTGGTCAGGGGCCGTAGGCCGGATATGTGGGAGCGGGTCCCATTCATGCGGATACTGAGGCAGTTTGGCCTAGTACAGACAGTACCGGCCACCTACACGCCATATAGGCGGGATAGCAGAGAGACGGATTTGCCGATTTTGATCCCGGCAGACCCATTGAGAGAGGCCCCACCCTCCACAGACAGTGATGATGACGCGGGGGTGGATGAGGGCTCGCAAAGCATGGCATGATACGATACAGAGTTGCCCACGACATCTCCCGCCCTCTATAGATGCTGATGAGGAGGACATAGCTGCTACGCTGGACAGATTAGAGGGAGAGCATGCCACCCTCACACAGACACATCAGGTAGCTCTGGAGGAGATCAGGGCTTTGACGGAGGAGAGGGATGCCCTGATTGTGGAGAGAGACACCGCTCGCCAGGAGCGAGATACAGCGATCCAGCAGAGGACCGCTACTTTCGGCACAGGGAGGCCCTCAGGGCCAAGTATGGGGAGACAGGTGCCACATCGAGTCGCACACAGTGCGACCACTAGGAGGAGTACCACCGCCAGCGGCGCCAGCAGATATCGTTACGAGCACCGAGTGCTTGTGAGCTGAGCACGTGCCGAGTCTCTCCTCGGCGAGGTGAGATATTACGAGATGCCCTAGCGCGGCATGCCCCCCGATGTGCCTCGATACGGGGCGAGGAGGAGAGCAGCGACGGCGGCGGCGGAGCCTCGGGCGGAGGAGCACTTTGGAGAGATCGAGGTGGGCCGAGACCTCAGCAGCAGTGCATCGAGCTCGATAGGCGGCGGCCAGGAGAGACAGCCAGGTGCAGAGGAGGGTGGAGGGGATAGTGTCCTCCACGCTTCAGATTTTACCATATAGAGATTTGATAGATTTTGTATTTGTATAGTGATGTAGCCTCGATTGGAAGGCATTGTATAGATGGCTTGATTGGAAGCCACCCATTTTTGTACAAACACACATGTATATATAGATTGATCACGTTATTTGTCATATAATTGTACTCATGCTTTTAATTTTGATATACATGGGTAGATGGATATAGATAGAGGACAAAATAGATGTGATTGGATAGATATAGACTGATAGATGATAGAAATAGATGTGATTAGATAGATTGAAATGTGGATAAAATAGATGTGATTGGATAGATATAGACTGATATATGATAGAAATAAATGTGATTAGATAGATTGAAATGTGGATAAAATAGATGTGATTGGATAGAACTTTGATAGATGGATATGATGTAACTTGGATGTACATGTGTTTAAATATTTTGATGAATAAATAGATAGATGTGTTTGATGTATGGATTAGATATAGATAGATGTAATGTATCTTGGATGTACATTTTGATGGATAGATTTAGATATAGATAGATGTAATTTTAATGAGAAATGAATAAAGATAGATGTTTTGATAGATAAGAGGAATTTTGATAGAAGATAAATTTTGATTGAATTAACATGTGAAATGCCAATTTAACAGGGTTGCAAGACAAAGAAATGGAGAATACTCCTTGCAAGAGCCAAAGATGAAAGCGGAAACAACCGTGACTTAGAAGAGAAGATACTCGGAGAAGAAGAAAAATGATAAGTTGGACTTCCAACCGACCATAGATAAAATCCAGAAAGGGAACCAAAAGACTAAGCATACAAGGCCCTATATAAGATTAAAATAAATCTGACACTAACTAGTCGCAAACCAGATCTAGGATAGAAACGGAAAGAAAAGTAAGTAAGTATCTTGTCGGAACTTACAAGGGACAGAATACATGTCCATAGTGGGAAAATAGGATTCTCCATATGATCGACAAAAGGTCCTAAATCTCAGCTTCATGATTTTGGTAGAAAAGCAAACTGATCAATGCGGGAAGTTTGCTTGATATGGAAAGACTGATCGATGCGGGAAGTCTTTCAGTGATGCTAAAAAGTGTAAAAATTGACTGGAAGGCTGATTGATTACAAAAAGCCTTGAATATTTCTTTGAGAAACAGCCGTCCTTCAAGGGAGCGGTCTGTATTTGGAATTTTAATGATAGCCATCCTTCGAGGGTATGGTCTATGTTCTTAGAATTTTTGATTCACTTGGTAATATATGGATAGCTGTCCTTCGAGGGATCAGTCTATCTTTTTGGATAGCATCTTTTTCTTTTTTTTTTTTTTTTTTTTTTTTTTTTGAAACTTTTGGAAGAAGCTGAGTTTAGACCTAGATAGATCAGATGGAGGGGAAGAGAACATAGAAGAACATGTACTCATGCCCCGAGTAGATCCAATTAAGATAAGTACTTGGGACAGATGAAGTGGTGATTAAGGTATTCCTACCATGAGGAGGAACATATCCACAAGAAACGTGCAATGAGTAGAGCCGCGATACTCATATTTAAGGTAAACGAGGCAATAGGCGGAGAACCACACAATTTCAAATCACCACGAAAGTAGATGACTGGTTATTAGGACGGATGGAAGATCTGAGTTGCGACTAGATTTGTATAAGATAGATTTTAACAGTAGAAGGGCCGTAAATGCAAAGCATTAAGAGGTTCCGCTTCAGGGATACCATCCATGGAAGATAAACGATAAGCCCCAGACCCATATTTATGAGTGATAATGTAGGGGCCCATCCAGTTGGGAGCAAACTTACCACGTTGACTCCTTTCGAGTGTAGTGACATTTTGATTTTCCTTAAGAACAAGATCACCAATTTTGAAGTCACGGTGTTGCAAGTGCTTGTTATAAGCACGTTTGACACGCTCGAGATAGACTTGATGATGCTCAAGAGCGTTAAGACGCCGCTCATCTAATAATTCAAGTTGTGCTAGACGATTTTGATGATAATCCTCATCGGAGACAAATTCTCTGAGAGAAACACGGAGAGATGGGATTTGGACCTCCAAAGGAAGGACGGCCTCAGACCCATAGACGAGAGAGAAGGGAGTAGCACCAGTAGGAGTACGAATGCTAGTCCGATAAGCCCAGAGAGCAAAAGGGATATGTAAATGCCAATCCCTGCCAGCTCGACTAGTTACCTTTGCGAGGATATTACGCAAAGTTTTATTGGAAGCTTCGGCTTGACCATTAGCTTGAGGATAGTATGGAGAAGAAAAACTGAGCTTGATATTGAAAGCATTGCAGAGATTCTGCAAATCAGCGTTCTTGAAAGACTTACCATTATCTGTGATTAGCTTGTGTGGAACGCCAAAGCGACAAATGATGTGTTGATAGACGAAATCAACTATGGGTTTAGCCTTTGTTGAAGAAAGAGGGATAGCTTCTACCCACTTAGTAAAGTACTCAGTGGCGGTAATGATAGAATGATGACGCTGTGAAGAACGGGGATTGATGAGACCAATAAGATCAAGACCCCACTGCGAAAAAGGCCACAAATCCGCCGCAGGTTCTGGCTTTGACTAGGGATGTGCGTGAGATTGGAATGTTGCTGACACTTGACGCACTTCTTAGTGTATTCACAACAATCTTGATTAAGAGAAGGCCAATAATACCCCAAACGTAAGATGCGCTTAGCTACAGCTAAGCCACTAAAATGTCCACCACAGATACCGTCATGGACCTCCTGAATAGCTTTAGATGATTCATGGGTTTTGAGGCATCGAAGCAAAATACCATCAAAGCCGCGTTTGTAAAGAAGGCCGCCTAGAATAGTATAGCGGTTGGCGCGTTGGACAAAAGATCTTCTACCATTGGGAGTCAGATCTGGAGGAAGGACCGAATGAGATAGATAATCAACTATCCGTTGATACCACTCATCCTGAGTATGGGTTGTGACAGCATTGATTGACGTTAGTTGCCCAAGATGAGATGGCTGATCTAATCGTTGCACAGCCACATAAAGACGCGAGTCTTCGGTAAAAGGCGGGATAAGGGAGGCTAAAGAGGCCATGGTATCTGCGAATCGATTTGCAGTACGAGGAATGGCTTGGATAGTGAACTTATCGAAAGATTGGAGTTGGGCAAGAACGATGTCACGATATTTTTGAAGGATATCATTCTTGCATTGATAGACACCCGTGACCTGGTTAACGATGAGTTCAGAATCACCAAAGATGTCAATATGACGAGCGCCGAGATTAATGGCATTTTGAAGACCTAAGACAAGAGCTTCGTACTCAGCCATATTATTGGTGCACTCAAAGTTTAATTTGTGTGCAACTGGGATAGGCGTACCCCAAGGAGGAATCATCACGAAACCTGCACCTCCCCCTTGCTGGCATTTGGATCCATCAAAGAAGAGCTTTACTTTAAATGGAGATAGACCAAAATCAATTTGTTGGATATATTCATCGGGGAATTGAGCAAGGGGGTCTTGAGTGTCCGGAAGAGGAGCATCAGCTAATTGATCTGCAATAACCTGACCCTTGATAGACTTTTGCGGGATAAACTCGAGGTCAAACTCAGTCATGAGCATAAGCCAACGAGTGATGCGATCATTGTGATAAGGCTTTGCATGAATTGTCTTGAGGGGATTGACACTTGTGACAATATAAGTTTTATGATTAAGGAGATAATGACGAAGCTTAGAAGTTGCGAAGAAGAGAGCACAACATAGTTTTTCAGCTTCGGAGTAACGTGTTTCATACTCATGGAGGGTGCGGCGATGTAATAGACAGCTTGTTCTTTACCACAAGTGTCCGATGCGAGATCATGGCTCCCGAGCATGGTCGATCACGAGAGATATAAAGATAGAAAGGCTCCCCCTCGCGTGGAGGTGTAAGCACAGGTGGAGAAAGAAGATAAGCTTTGAGATCATCAAAGGCCTTTTGGCAATGTTCATCCCACTCAAAATGAACATTCTTACGGAGGAGATGGTGAAAAGGTTGACAACGGTCCGACAATTGGGAGATAAAGCAGCCTTAGCGATTGAAGACGCGTCCTTGGAGAGCGGAGTTGCTTTAAGTTAGACGGGGGAGGCATCTCAAGGATGGCTTTTATTTTTGCGGGGTCGACTTCAATACCCCTGATGGAAATGATAAAACCTAAAAGTTTACCAGTGAGAACGCCAAACACGCACTTAGCTGGATTTAGACGAAGACAGAAGCGGATAAGCCTCTCAAAGAGAGGTGCAAGGATGAAAAGATGATCCTGACGGCGTTTGGACTTGCCGAGGAGATCGTCAACATAATCCTCCACAGTTTTGTGCAAGAGATCATGGAAGATGTACGTCATTGCTCGTTGATAGGTTGCTCCTGCGTTCTTAAGGCCAAAAGGCATGACACGATAGCAAAAGGTCCCCCAAGGAGTTATGAAGGAAGTCTTATGTTGGTCTTCTGGTGCGATGAGGATTTGATTATATCCGGAGAAACCATCCATAAGAGAAAGCATCTCATGACCCGCAGTTAAATCTACGAGTTGGTCGATATTAGGAAGAGGAAAATCATCCTTTGGACAGGCAAGATTAAGATCCCGGAAGTCGGTACAAATTCGAATTTTCCCAGTAGCCTTAGTTACTGGTACTACATTAGACACCCATTGCGGATAATCGATGGGTTGGATGAAGCTAGCCGAGAGCAAGCGTTGTAATTCTTCTTTAACAAGAAGGGCTACTCTAGGGTGCATTTTACGCAATTTTTGCTTGACTGGTTTGATGTTGGGAAGAGTAACGATATTGTGGACCACAATATCGGGATCGAGTCCTGGCATATCTTCATATGACCAAGCAAAGGCTTGACGATGTTTGGAGAGAAAAGCGGTAAAGTCCCCTAATTCCTGTGGATTAAGGGATTGGCCGACCTTGATGATGCGAGGGTCTTCAGAAGTCCCTATATTAAGGTCGATAGTGGCTTCGTTGAGAAGGGTAGACGTGTCAGAAGGAATAGTCTTGGGGAGATATGAATCCTCTGCCCCTAGATAGGTGAGGACAGAATCATCATCCGCACAGTGGATAGTGTTGATAGTAGGAGAGTCGTCTCCAACTATTTCAGGGAAGATTAATGGTATAGAAGCGGACCGATTGTTAGTCTCATAGACTAACGGCCCTAAGGAAATGGTATTGATCAAAAAAAAAAAAATTAGGTGGGATGGAAATGTCATCGTCCACATCAAGTGATGCTTCTGACTTAGTGGGGAAGATGGTTCTTCAGTAGGAAGAGGCTCATCAAGAATAGTGACAGTGGCCTTTGAAAGAGGTTTAAATCCTAAACCAAATTTCTGATGTGGCATGAGAGTAGGAATGGATTTGAGATCATGTATACCTTGTTCATATTTTCCAAGGCCAAAACCTTTCCACGCGCATCGATATAGATAAGTTTTTGCAAACGTGGGATTCTGTAGATAATCAAACCCTGTTAGGTAAGGTTTGGCTCTAGGAGGAGAATCCGGGTGATAATGAGGTGTATCAAGACCACCGTAGATGAAATTGGTCACATTGATTGGGCAAACCAATGGTGACGATGCGGCCAGACTGGTTGATATTCGAGGTTGTTTATGCAGGTCTACCATACTCATTAGGTTTGAGATGGGCATCGAAAGAAAAGAGAGGAAGCTCTCCTAGTGAGAAACGCTGCAATGTCTCTTCCAGATTTTGTAAATCCGGTAGTTTGGTTGCAGGTATGGAAGAAGATGAGGCCTCGTCAGGAGAACATGCATTTTCTTTTAAAGGGGCAGACCTTGTGGTCATGTCGCATTGTGCGGAAGGAAAAGGATCTCCTGGATGAGTATATATTTTGCCCTCATATTGATATTTTAAGCATCGATGGAGGGTGGATGGGACACAATGCATTGCGCGAATCCAGGAGCGTCCGAGGATCATGTTATAGTGGAACTTTCCTTCGACAATGTAGAAGAGTTCATGAAGCAGCTTCTTACCTACTCGAATGGGTAAGACCACGGTTCCTAGAGTGACTGCTAGCTGATCGTTAAATGATCGAAGGGCGAAAGGTGGGGGTGACACCACATTCTTTGGTAACTTAAGTTGTTCGAATGTGTGCGAGGAGATGACGTTGAGTGCAGCTCCACTATCGATCATAACACGTTTTAAGGTAGTGTTATTGATTTGGGTGTGATGAAGAGGGAGCCTCCAATCTTCGGAAGAAAGAGAAGGAATTTCTGAATCTTCAAAAGAAATGGTAGTTGATGGTCCATTCAGTCCAACAACCAACTCGAAGGGCTGGGGCTCATCGGAATTCACTGCGATGCGACGCAGATTATCAATCAAAGCTTGGCGATGTTGTGGAGAGGATTGGATGAGGTCAAAAAGAGACATTTTGACCGGAGCCTGGGTGAGTTGTTTCATAACACTCTCCTCAACAGACACGGGAACTTGAGCCCGAGGTGCAGCACGAATAGAGACCCTAGGTCGTGGGGCTGATGAGGAAGGAGAAACGCCTTCAGGGGCTGCAGAAATGACAACTCGTGGTCGAGATGCTGAAGATGAAGATGGGTTATCATAGTGTTGGGTTCTAGTGGCGATATGGATTGTGTCAATTTGGGAAGGTGGAAGATCAAGTGGAATGGAACCACTAGAGGTCTGAGTGGATGGTTGAGGTTTGGATGGGGCTAAGATGACAGGAGGTAATTGTTCCTCCTCCAGCAAAAGGTCACTTTCTTCCAGAAGGTTCTTGATAACGGCTTGAAGAGCTTTACACCCCTCAGTGTCATGACCCGGGGTACGGTGGTAAGCACAAATCAGATCAGAGTTAAACCAAGTAGGTTTCACTCCTTTAGGATTATAAGGTTTAATCGGAGGAAGGGTTATGGATGAAGATTGGATGAGTTGATGAAGGATTTCGGTATAGAATCCGGTAGACGAAGATGAGGATAGAGATGATGAAGATGGTTCTTTTACCTTAATCGACTGCCGAGGTAAGAGAACTTGCATGTTAGGTTTAACAGTCTCTTTAGGGATCCTCTTATTTGTTTGGACATTTGGAGGAGCAGTCTTGGGCACTTGAGATGGGAGCAAGTGAGACATGATTGACTTTGGTGGAGGAGGAGCCCCTAAAATAGATTTTGAAGATGAGGGATATGCGACAAATTTTGCGGTCTTTGGAGACAAAGGGGTTGCTTGGTCGAATGTACTTGATGATTTAGATAATGTTGGTTTAGAAAGGAAGAAGCTCCCAAAGTAGATGAGATTGGAGGGAGATAGGGTGTCTTGGTTTTTGGTAATGAAGATGATGGTCCTGATAGAAGAGGTGACGTCTTTTTAGTAGGTAAGTCTACTTTTCGGGGTATTGATAAAGAATGTGTTGTGGAAGAAGATGATGGCTTTGATAAGTGTGTAGGAGAAGATGCCTTCTCAGTGGGCAAATCCAATCGTTTATGAGGCGTGGAGAGAGATTTTTGTGGAAGAGCACCAAGAGTTTTGATGGTCCGAAATATGGGCTTTTCTTTTTCAGGGATGGTGACGACTTCAACGGCATAAGGTGATTGTAACCTTTTTGGGGGAAGCAAATGGGGAGATACTGATGGTGTAATGTTAGATTTTGGTTGTCTCGGTTTAGGTTCAGGAACCGAGTGTATAGGTGTTGGTGCTACTTCTTTTGATTTTTCCTGAATAGGTGAAGTAACATTGGTGATGGAAGAAGGGGGTGATGACGAAGCAGTTCCTTGGGAAGGGACTACTTCTGATGCAGTAATCATGGGTGAAACTACTGTAGGAAAAGAGATAGGAAGGGTCAAAATTGAAGATGCTTCCGTTGAAGTTGGCACAATGATAGGTATGTTCACCAAGGGCATAGTTGCGGCGGGAATGGGAGCAACAGAAGTGGATGTGTCTGAAGTGGAAACTCGAAGGGATGTAATTGCCTCGAGTATTGAAAGAATGTCTGATGATGAGATAGATGAGGATGACACTGTCTCGGGTATGGATGGTAGGTCAGACAAAGGAGCGGAGAAAGATGACTCCGTGCTTAGTAATGTAGGAATATTCAAAGACGGATTTTCTGAAGATGGAGGAATTCCAGTGATTGATGAAGTGGAAGGGGGTTCTGATTCGATTGATGGGTTTGCAGATGGATTGGTTTCAGAAGAAGAGTCCTCGGTAGAGATGAAGTTGATGGTGTGGGTGTTTGGTTTTTGAGATTCCGAAGAATTATGATTTGGGGCATGATTGGGGAAAGGTTGTTTAAAAACGTCCAGTGCTTGATTTGGGGGAGCATTTGGGTTATCCAGAATGAGCTCGCCTTTATCAATGAATTTTTGGACAAGGTTTTTGAAAGTCTGGCATCGTTCGATGTCATGACCCTTGGTTCTGTGATAATGACAGAAATCGTTTTCCCTATACCAGAATGGGCGTTCTCGGCTTTCATCAATATCCCTAATGGGTGGAAGTTCGATCATGCGAACTTCCAACATTTTTTCTAAGATAGAGGCATATGATTCCCCCAAGGGAGCAAAGGATCGAGATGATGAAGCCCCTTTTCGAGCAGATGAAGGGTCTCTTCGTGATGGTTGATTAGGAGTACTATCGGTTCTTGGTGTTTTTAATACGATAGCATTTGTGGACCCTTGATTCTTATCTTTAGGAGGGAAAGAATTTGGTTTGGTGAACCGAGAGAAATCTGGTTTAGATTTGGAGCGAAGTTTTAGTTTTCCTTGTTCAATGGCACGAGATTCGAGTTTGCGTGCCATCGTGAAGGCTTCTTCGAAGGTATGAAAAGTTTGGATCCTTAACGTGGAAGAAATGTGACTAGCACAAGATCGGGTGAACAACTCGATCTGTTGGGATTGAGGAAGGGAGAAAGACAATTGGTTGATTATCCCTCTCCAACGAGCGACAAAGTCTGCAATAGACTCATCGTCGAATTGGCGAATGTTGTAAAGATCTGTAATTGAGATCTTATGCGCAATATTTATTGAAAAGTTTTCAACAAACATCTGGGCCAATTGAGAGAAAGAAAATAAGGAATGTTGAGGAATATTATTGTACCAGTCCAAAGCGGGACCCGCTAGAGACATAGGAAAGGTACGGAGCATGAGTTCCTGATCCTGGACGATGAGGTAGCAAGCATGTTTGAATGCTCGCAGATGTTGTTGGGGGTCTTCCCGACTATGAAATTTTGAGAATTTGGGAAGTTCCCATTGGGGAGGATAAGGCTTAAAAGCCACCGAAGGATGAATGGGTTCATTGCACACTTCTTCAAAGGAGTATGAAGGACGGGCTCCTTTTGTGGAGGCTTCCAAGTCTGCCATTTTCTTGAAGAGAATTTGAACTACGTCGGATTGGGGAGGAGGTACATTGGTATGTCCTACATAAGAAGCAAGTAGTGGGTGTTGTTGGGGTGTCAATGGAGGATTCATCTGTTGATGGATAGGATGATAAGAAGAATAACCAGGTGTTCTGGGTGACACCGGGTGGGGTATTTGTTGTGAGATAGCTTGCGTATAGGCAGGCTGTGAGATAATAAGTGGTTGAGCAAATAAAGGTTGGGTGACGGATGGAGCCTGTGATTGGTGGACTCCTATGTTTGTTGATTGGATCGGGACAGATTGAGGAATATGGGTGTTGGTTGGATTGGACATGTTGGGGAACAAGACACGAAAGGGCCTTCTCTTTTTGCCGGGTTAGGTATTAAGGGTGCCGATGTTAGAGGATGGGCGAAGGTCACAATTGCTGGAATATTGGAAGAAAGACCCCCTAGAGGACGAGAAGTAGGAGCCAACTGACTATTCGGAGGGGGTTGGCTCATGAAGAGGTATTGACCTTGGGACACGATGGAGGGCATAGATGAATTGACGGCAATGTGCGGGTGTGCAGACGCATTCATTATAGCCAAGGCAGAAGACCTCTCAGAAGTAGGTTGTGGAATATTCGAGGTAACTGCGGTGTTAGGGATAGGTAAGACTAATTGAGAACTAGTCGACATGGTAGGTGGAAGAGAAAAGGGAGGCATAGGGGCCTCGCCCTTCTCCGTGGCTCGAGGCAAGAGAGATGGTGCAAACCGCTCTCTGAAAGGCACAGGATGATCCACGAGGATAATTGTACACTTGTCGGATTGGTGGGTCTTGGTCAGATATTTGGATCGACTTGTGTACTAGGTAGTCCATGAGGGCTATTGGATTGCGATCGAGGAAAGCCTGAAATTCAGGATCCCGCGAGGAACATACTCCGAGCCAGATGATATCTCGGAGGGACTAGGAGAAGGCTGGATGTGATGGAGCGCTTTGGTTTGATAGAAGGGATTATACGACCATGACGGGGAACCAACTAACAATGCGGTCCCGAGGAAGGTTGGAGGGTGCCAAACATCCACGCTGGTGGTGATTTCGGAGGAAGAAGGAACCTGTTGGGCCATTTTCCTAGATTGTGACCGGGTGATAACCGTCATAAACAAGCAAGAAAGAAGATTGTCCTAACTAATGCACAAACAATTCAAGCAGTGCAAGTGATTATCTCCTTTAAATTTTGATGCTTTTAAGAAAAGAAAATGTTAGGGAAGGCTTTTTAGAACAGGAACTACTCAGATAGCCAAACTAAGGATGGTTTGGGTAATGTTTGGTGAGGAGTCCCGAAGGCACTTCAGTAAAAGACCGGTACGTGGCTTGATATAGGGGCCTACCCCCGCACTTCACACACCGCTGCGATAAGGGAGTGGGTGCTTTGCCAATATATACCAAAATCTTCCATGAATTTATAGCGCGGCCCGAGTACCACGTAGGCTCTTCCTCTTGGATATCACTTCCAAGTAGGCGAGGCCAGGGAAGGAGTTTTGTTTAAATGCTTTATACCTAGTGATTTTGGCTTTGTGTGCAAGGGTGAAAAATAAAAATCAAATAGTGTCACTACCGATTTTGATCAATTTTTCCAGCCTATTTAAAACTAGGTGAAAAGCATGCAGCAATGACAAAGAAAAAGTTCTTTTTAAGCACTTAAAAATGAAGTGTTTGATTTCGATGAAAACAAGCCAAACAGATTCTTTCCCCAAATGCGATTAGGTTCTTTTTAAGCACCAAAAACTGAAGTGTTTGGATGTGATAGACAACCAACAAAGAAATCCTAAAAAGGAGAAAACACCGAAAAAGAGGAATACCTGTAGATTTAGCTCTCCAAGGTGTGTGGACTTCAAAAAGCGCGTTGTTGAGCTCTTCCCCTCGAACAATCCCACGAACAAGCAAAGTGCTCCGCAAGAAGAGGTTAAGCAAACACCAAAGAAAACCCAGAAAGATATATCCAGGTAATGGTGAAACGAAAAATTTCTATTTTAAGGAACTAGAAAAATTTCGAAGATAATGATTTCGCCTAAAAAAGCAAGATTGAAATGATGCAATGAAATGCTCAAATAGGACTGATAGAAATCAGTGAAGAAAAGGAACAAAGTTCAAAACTAGAAAAGAAATGAACTTACCAATAAGGGACTTTGGTTCAGTCCCACCGGGCGTGCCAGAATGTAGATCAAGAATTTTGCGCTTGTTACCTGTCCAAGTTAATGCACCAAACTAAACACAAAAACCCTGAAAAACCTCAATGAAATTGATACCTGATGAAGATGTAGACGGATGAGGAAGCCGATGTAGATAAGACGGGCGCACACGAGCAATTCGCACAATGGATCCGAATAACCTGTAAAACACCGATGCTTGACAGAAAAAGACCACGTTAAAAGGTATTTAAGTGGGTGCCCGAGAAGCGGGTCCGAGAAGTGATAAGCTTCCTCGGCGGATGTCAGTCCACGTTTTCAATTAAGAAAAGAAGCATACATGATAAAAGATGTAAATAAAGACTAGATTTTACGATTGCGGTAATAAAATGAATCTAAACAAAGTGAAGAAAAAGTACGAAAATAGGAACTATGAAATAAATGCTTTGGTTTGTGTTACTGTATCCTTTTACCTATCTGCGAGATAAATCGGCGTCGATGGGTAGAATCGGCGTTGATTGATAATCTTCAGTTAGCGTCGATTGAAAGGATCGGCGTCGGCCGGATAAGATCGGCGTCGGCCCGGAGACAGATCGATCAATCGGGGCATGCGACAAGATTCGGGAATTGGAAGGTGAATGTGGTCTGCTGGATGTGCCGAAGTTGGCGAGACACTGGAACAGGGTCACCAGATGATAGATGGTGGTGTGCGATGCTGATGCGACAGGGACAGAGTAACGGTGCTCCTCTCAGGGATTGATTCGGACAGGATCTGCCCTAATTTGATACAATTGATGCTAAGAAGATCTCTCTTTCTCTCAACCTGTATCTTTCGCTCTCTGCTCGCTTTTTCACTCGTTCGTAATCTCTTCTTCGGTCTCTTCGCTCTCTTCGGTCCTTAGAACTGAGTTCTGGACTTGCTTTTATAATCGGCGCCGCTCCTAGAAAATCGGCGCCGACCATATGGGTCGGCGCCGATCGCGGAAAAGAATCCCGAGATGGCCAAATTGATTGATTCGAGAAAGATAAGACTTATCCCGACTACGGGAAAATATCCCGCTTAGGGAAGATTAAAAATAGATGTGATACATGGGTAGAATAAATTTGGGGTGGATAAGTGATTAAGATGCATGGGAAGAAGCGTAATTAAATATTTAATATTTAATCACTCATGGGCAAGATGTGATGGGATGAATTAAATTTGGAATAAGTGATTAAATCACAAATTGGATAATATCCCAAGGGGATAGTTGGTGACGTAAGCGTGCCCCGGGTTACCTAAGCGGAGTAAACGAATGTGAGGGACACTAGTAGTGGGAATTCTAAACATGATGGTGGAGTTGTGTGGAGTGACATGTACATGTGGTTGGGTTGATTATTAATCATGGGTGGTGATCTCCATGTGTAGTGTGCTACAACACAAACCATAAAGTGAATGTTGAGCTATGTAGAGAGCTCACCGAGTTGGTTCATCCTACCAGCGTGTAACTCGTCCTCCATTATATGAACTCACCCTATATTTTTAATATTGATCTCTCCAATCTCGTCGAGCTATCCATATCCAACCGAGTTGTCTTGGTGAAATGAAATTAAAATAGTGGTGGCAAGCCATGTTATGTCTTGAGGACTTACCATGTGGTGATATGTCGATACAATAGAAAAGACATCCCTCTATGAGAAGAGTGTGATGAACTGGCCGAGGCCCCTAGACAACAAAAAGTGGGGTCCACCTATCTAAATACGAGCGTTGAATACGATATCATAAAACAATAATTTTATTTTTCTCCTCCAAATGCACACTTCTTGACCACATTGGCGCAGTTGACATTGTAGATTCCGAGTGTTGACCAAAATTTTACTGGCCATATCTTGAGCATACGATGTTCATTTTCCACATTCCAAGTACCGATGATAAGCTCGTTGAATACTCTACCACTCTGTTGTGGTTTAGGAAAATTAGGAAATCATGACATCCCTAAATTTCCTCTAGATCACACCTCCCTAGTGAGAAGGATTTTTATCCACAATAAGATTATGAACCCCAAACTTGGTGTTTTTGAGAAGTGATATATATAGTACACTACTAATCCACAATCAAACAATCAATGTATCAATCCTAAAATATGTGTCATCTATACCACATTTGTTAACATATCATGCTAATATTCATCCTACTACATGGACTATGCCTCTACACGAATGAAATTCCAAGCTGAATTCAAAATCTCAATAATGTTCCCGATCCTCATCCAATTTAGTAAGGATCTCAGCTCCTGGAAAGGCATCTCAGACAATTTATCACAAAATAAATTTTGATACTCACAACATTATGTGTTAGTGCATAATTTTCTCACCGATGGTACTTGCAAGAATCATATGTATAAAAAAATCCCTTAAATGGGTCCTTAAAATGCATGTTATTCAACAATCAAGAGTTATGCAATATGATGTTAAAAACTGCTAACCAAACCATTTTAATGATCTTTCATCTACATGTATTACCCGATCAAGGGTTGAATTTTCAACTGGTGGTGGAGTCACAACTTCATTTAACATAGGTTTGTATTCCATCTTTGGCTTGCCATTTCTATGATGGTGAGATGGATGAATTTTACAACAAGTGTCCACCTAATGTCCATTCACATGAGAATGAACAAAAAATTTCCTCATGTACCTTCTTCTAAGATGAGGAAATACACTTTTCGTTTCTTGCCTCTAAACAAAGATATGGAGGTTTTGGATTTTATTTGTTCCTAAAGAATGGAAATAACTTCTTCAAAAATATCCTTCCCTTCCAACATATAGAAACTACATGGTTGTGCATCCCCAAAACATAAAATGGAATGCATGCCACATTTTCTGAATATCAAATCCAAACTTCTTAAAATGAAAGAGTGGGTCATAAGTTTTACAACATTTATGGTTATTATGATTATTGTAAGAAATTGGAGGTGGAATATCGATACCTCTATGGTGAATTTTATTACCAACTCCATCCTCTAACGAAAAAGCATCTTATTCTTGCACTGAATCTACCTACAAAACTAGTGGGGTATTCCCTCAGATTTTAGAAGCTTGTCTTCCTCTAGCATGCTTGCAAAATTCTCCAATATCCATTCTTGCACTAGTCAAACATAATCCTATAAAATGAGGATGATCCTCAACTTGTATTGGGTTAGCAATGCCTTGACTATATTTTCCAAGACCTCTTCCATCAAAACCCATCTTAAATAAAAATTTGGATCCAATGCCTCTAGTATGCTTTTCAAATGAACCAAAGAAATCATTACCTGAATCTGAAATGGAATGGGAGGAAGAAGAATATTCCCATGGTGAGAAACTTACATTGCTCTCTGTCATGGTAGATGCATCTGAAGTAGAAGGTAATTCATTATTCGATCACTAAACTACAATCTAATCAAGATCTCATCCTTTGATTCTAGCTCATTTTTCAACCAATCAACTTGCTCTTCAAGGGAATAGAGCTTACATCGCAAGGGAATGCATTTTATTCCTAAATTTTTCTATTGATGCTCTCGAGCTCTTCCAGTATTTCCCTCTTCAATGTTTTCCCCATGATTACCTGCAAACCAATTATATCCCAATATACAACAAAAATATTAAATCAAAATATCAAAGCAAACAGTCTTC
The DNA here is from genome assembly GCA_018340775.1 of Taxus wallichiana var. yunnanensis. Taxonomy (NCBI): domain Eukaryota; kingdom Viridiplantae; phylum Streptophyta; class Pinopsida; order Cupressales; family Taxaceae; genus Taxus; species Taxus wallichiana. The sequence continues at coordinate 746,142,086 of CM031241.1, forward strand.
ACTAAAGGGATTAACAAATCAAAATTGGTGTCCAAATATAAATAAAGGAATTACATAATCAACCATATCTAATACCAACTTGATCCGTAAATAGGGGTAAAATTTTCTAACTACTCACGAACCCGTATAAGAACTTACAAATTTTAATCTCCATTAATATTATCAATTTTAATGAAAATGTAATGTAAATAAAGCACACACACTACAAATAAAACCGATAAGGGAGTTCAACAATACCTAGGTCTCTCGGTTTCATATGTTGAACTGATCCATTACACTTCTAATTTGTAAACAAGTAGAAACATATAACAAAATGATGAACCTACCGAGGACATCAATGAAGACATATGATATAACATCCAAATGATAGTTTTATAGAGACTCCAACCAATGATAGTTGTATAGGGATTCCACTCAAGTGATCACATACCTAGCTGATTACCCATGAATTTGAACCAGATAACGAAGGGTGACAAAAGATCCAATTGATTCAATATGAATTTCAACTAGAAAAATATGAAAATAATATCTCCTCCAAGTGAACCAAGTAGCAAAAACCCGGTTCATAAGGGACCATTGTAGAATTACGAGTCTTTAAAAATTTTTCCTTTGATGAGAGGAATGCTTGAAGAAGGATCCAAAAGAACTCCAAGCATTTATATGACTTCCCCAAGGTAGAATGGCATCAAAACTCATCCAAATTAGGTAAACAATACCACCATTAGAATTTTGAGGATATTCTAAACAAATATCCTTTTTATGCCAGGGCTGAAAATGCCTCTAAGTCCTCCAAAAATTATGATTTATACAAACTACCTTTTAATCCTATGGCTCTTCATAGAAAAATTGTTTAAAAAATAGCCCCAATCTCCTTTTATAGCTCATCTCACCTATGATGGCATGGTGGTGAGGCATAAGTATTTTTACTTAGGTGGGTGGGGGTTTGATTCTCCCCAACCCACCCTTCCACCACCTTAAGCCTCATTAAGGATTTGTTTATAGTTTTAGCGCTTGTTTTTAAATGCTACTTCCACGTAGCTTATCCATTATAAGTTGTTGACTGATCCACTCTGTTTACTCACTTGCCAACTATATCCACATGGATACATAGATCGCTCCACTTGTTTTATTCCACCACTTATATTTCATAATGGAATAGTCCCATATGGATGGGAATAATGAGGGCGGTGGGTTTAAAGGCTTGTGAATGACATAAGCTATACATGGCATGGGCCATGCCAAACCTTGTTTTTCCATGTGGTGGCTATACCATAACAACCATTGAATACATGAATATGGGTGTGGGCATTTGAAATGTGATGATGGAATTGTGTGGAGTTTCATGTATGTATGGTTGGGTGGAGTATTAACCATGGGTGCTGATCTCCACATGTAGTTTTTGTATCCTAAACCATGAAGTTAATGTCAAGCTATATAGAGAACTCACCAAATTGGCTTGGCCTATCGGTGTGTAACTTTCCCTCCATTATATGAACTCACCCCGCAATATGAATAATGAGATCGCTAAGCTTGGAGAGTTGTCCATATCCAACTAAGTTGGCTTGGTGCAGTGTAATGCAAATAGTGTTGGAAAGCCATATGGTAGCTTGAGGACCTACCATGTGGTGATATGTCAATACAAGATGGAAAAAGCACCCCTCCATGAAAAGAGTGTTTTTAACTTTGACCGAGGGCCTCCAACCAATAAAAAGAGTGGACCACCTATCTCGAATACAAGTGCCAAAACTAGTGTTGTAAAACAAAAATATATTTTACTCCTATGAACACACTATGCTTCCGCCACATGTCACTGCCACATTATCCAAATTGACCCTATATAGTCTGAGTGTTGACCAAAATTTTACTAGCCATATCCCGATAATACGATGTCCATTTTAACATTCCGGTATGGATAGAAATATCCCTAAATTATCTACCACTCTGTCATGGTTTAAGAAGATTTCGGGAACTCCTGACATCCCAAAATGTCCTATGGATCACATAAAAATCTCAAGAATGATTAGAACTCATAACGGCATGTTATAAATGTAACGATGAGATTGTTGACAATTTTTATGATGTCATACATAGCCTTCTTGGAATGAGTTAGAGAAAGTAGTTAAGAATTGGAAGGTCAATTGTAAAAGGTGTAATCCTCATGTATTTGAATTCCACGAGTATGGTGGAAAAATAGATTCTTGATGACTATAATTTTGGAGCAAAACTAGGACATAAAAAATAGGAGAATAAAGGAGTGTAAGGATGTGATTTTTTGGACTACATTAAAGTGCAATAAGACAATGAGAATGGTGAAGAGTGATAGAAATAAGATGATTTCATGCATGTGTGAATGAGGTAAAAATTTCTTGTTTAAAATATTCCTTGAATATTGTACTTACAGAGAGATTATATGATGAGAAGTGCTTGACACCTATAATTTAGCTCGAGCAATTTAAATACTTAAATTGTGCTAATTATACCCTTTCCCAAAAATTGACGACATATTTTCAATATCCAACCTTTTCTACTGCTATCATCGCTAATTAATTACATTACGTTAGTTAATTAACTCTTCTATCCAACAACGACGCCAATTAACGACCTTCTGTTAATCAGCTACCCTTTCTATCTATATTAATTAATTATTTCTAATTAATTAAGCTCCCATTTCTATCTAGATTAATTAATTATTTCTAATTAATTAATACCCTTTTCTATCTAGATTAATTAATTATTCTTAATTAATTAATTCTCTCTTCTATTTAATCAATAAATCGTCATTTATTTGATTAAATTCCTCTCATAGTCTAAATCATGCTAACTATTCCTCTAGAAAGTTTCTTTAAGCTTGCACACCTATTAATTAATCACTTTGGTTAATTAATAAATCCCCTCAAACCCCATGGGTCACTAAAGGATAAAATAAAATCTCCTAAGGTTGACTCAACCCTTTCTAAACCCTCCTTATCCAAAACTAACCAAACCTCTCCATTTATCACACATGAAGAGGGATGTAGAGATTCTTCTATCCATTAGGCTATATAAAGAGCCCTCCTCCTACCTTTACACTTACACCATTACACTCCTAAATGAGCATAGAGCATACACTATAGCCATTTATCATCTTAGAGGATTCTTCATTGGAGGAGCTATCTACTTTCATTTATTGTATTCATCCATCCAACTTTTGAAGTCATATGGGGATATGTCAAATGGTCTTGTAGCCATGGATTGACAAGACTCCATTCTTTAAAACCTTGGGATTCAAAAATACAATCAAACCTTTGATTGCTAAGGGTATAAATAGGTTCATTTAATTTTATTAGCATTCAATAGAGATATAGATTAATGGATTAACATGTTAGTTTGAATATTTATTCATGTTCTAATGCAAGGATGTTGGTAGATTAGTCTTGTTTAAGATCTAAGCATGATGATTCATTGATTTTGAGTTAGCTTTATTTTAGGACTACTATGTGTTAGTTATAATTTATTTAGAATTGATAAAAAATTCATGTACACATTTGGCACGCCCGGTGGGAGTTACTCCATTTTCCTTTTCACTTAATTTCAAATTTTTGTAGTTAAGTTTCAATTTTGATTACTAACCCTCTTTTACACATGTTGATCTAACTTATTTTTTTAAACTTATTTTTTTGAGTTTGCATGTGTTGAGTCTTAATTGTAGGTATAAAGAAGGTGAAGTGTTGTCAAAATTTGAATTGATGGGAAAATTTCAAGATTTCTCCAGTTTTCATTCTTAGATCTTGGTTCTTATACGTTCTACATGCTATTTTTGTCAATTTCTTGAAAATATTAAATTCTTGAGCATGTACGTTAGTGTTTGATAGTTTTGAGTCTTATATTTACATATTAATGTGGTGGGTTTTTGTAAAAATTAAATATTGGCAAGAAAATTTCAATATTTCATCATGTTTTCATTTTTAGAGCTTACTTTTTCATCGTTCTACATGCTAGTTTTGCCAATTTATTAAAAATATTAAATTCTTGAGCATGTATGTTAGTGTTTGATAGTGCTTGAGCCTTCTATTTACATATCAATGTGATGGGTTGTTGTTAAAATTGAATCTTGGTTGGAAAAATTTGACCATTTTACAGATTATGGGATTTTTTTAATATTTTTTTAGTGCATGTCAAGTGCATACCCGTGAGCATAAGAGCATATGTGTAACCCATCTTCCGAAGGCCATAACGTTTTCTCCCGAACTTGAAATGACTCCATTTTTTTTGCGTTGGAAAGGTATTGAAGTTAAATATGCAATGAAAACATAAATTTGGGATTTATACTTACATAAATTGTAGGTTTTTCTTTTATTTTAAAAATGGTTATTTTCTAACATGTCTAATGTTTTGATGATTGTTGTATTTTCATGCTTTGCTTGATTTAGATCAAAGAGTGTGTATTATCTTCTCTTGCACCTTTTGGTGATCTTTAGAATCAACAACAACTTTGATCTCTATCTTTTTAACATTGGGATTAAACTTGGAAATTTGATTATTCATTTTGCTTAAGGGAATGAACCTTTTACAAAGAATTTTTCAATGGTCCTTTGATTTGAAGTTTTCCATTTCTATATAGTTGAGATAAAGTTTATGTATGCTATTATCTTGCACCTTAGGGTGATCTTGAGAATAAAAATCAACTTTAGTCTTCATTTTATAACATTTGGTAAATTAGAAACTTTATCTTTTGGTTTAAGGGAATGAACATTTATCAAGATTTTTGTATGATTCATTGATTGCAAAGATTTTGTTTACTTTTTAGTTGGATTATTTTTTGTGTATGATATCCTCCTACATCCTTGGATGATCTTGAGAATCAGAAGAAACTCTTAATCCTCTTTTAAATAATGTGATTTTCTTGGAGAACTACTAATGCTTGAGTGCAGGACCTAAAAATGCTTGTCAAAGAAAGGAGTTTGAAACAAAATTATAGTACTAATACAAATTTCATGCAAGCTACCCAAAGGTGTTCAATAAAACCATATTCAATTTAAAAAAGATAAAAAAACACACCACAATCAACACACTATATTTGCAGGTTTGGATAAGGGTATGTCTCATCCACTTAAAACTAGGACATAACCCATTTGACATAAGCCTTAAGATACAACAATGGGGGTGGTCTTAGGAACCCCAAAGTAGTCCACGTAAGAGGGAACCTTTTGGAAAAAATGGGAAGTGATCCTCATAACCTACTTGAATAGTACTACCATTTATGAGATTTAGTGCCAAAAGTCATTTGTATGGCGACCCCAATGAGAGTACATGATGGATGCATTTATTTCCCATTGTGCTTGAAGGGGGTAAAGTAAAGCTGAGATACTCCCAAATTAGTTAGTGTGAATTTTTAGGTAAATCAAGCTCACTTAAGATGGTCTTGTGACACCTAGTTGAGTGAACCACCCAAGAAGCTATCTTTGACTAGGAGCCCACTTGGACCACATCAAAGCCAATTTTGAGTTGAAAGATATTGTTCATCATAAAATGTGTGAAGCGTTACTTTTTCTTAGTTTTTCACTTTCTCTAAGGTGAGGTAAAACTCTGCCGAAGTGACGCCTATATTTTTCAACCTCAATTGATCTACTTCCTTCACTTTCTTTTGACACTTTGTTTATCAAAAGAAGAGTGACTGCATTTGTATTACCAATTGATTGTTTCACCACTTTTTTCTATTTACACCCATCCATATTTGTGGCTGGGATTTCAAATGTCTAAAGTGTGTGGAGACATTTTTATATCATTAGTAGCCTTTTTAATCTTGATACCCAAGTTAATATCATAATTATAGCTAGGCTTGGTTCATCACTTTGATTCTCCTTTGAACGGTTATCTTTTTTATATCATGACACTAAAATTTTTGTATTTACGTCTTGTTTCTTGTAAACTTGGCCTAAATATCTATATTGTAAGGTTACGCTGTATACACTTTAACAATTCCTAGGTATACTATCACTTTAGTTTGATTTCAATTATTACCTTGATTTTAAAGAGTGTTAAGCGTTACCACTTGTGTGTGTTATATCAATATCATCTTGATATCAATACCTTACTTTCTCATAAAGTTTGGTTAACATATCTTGGTGAAATTGTTGTGTCACCCATAATCATAACTGGCACCCTTTGGAATATAGGTCTTGATTGAATTTGAGATTTCTTCTAGTATACTTTGTTTGGAGGGCATGTTAACTTCTTGTTATTACTTATGTCTTGTTCATTTATTTGAACTCAACATAAGTAGGGACATTTTTAATCATCATATGACACTAACTACCTTTTCAAAGACAAATTTAGGAAGTACTTCATTTGATCATTTGGTTTGAAACTCAACATTGTGCGACTGATACTTGTTTGCAAATCATTGTGTCACATTGTTTCTTTGACATTCATAATATTCTTGATGTTCCTTCTTTAATGTTTGAACACATTCACAGATACCTTAGTGAACCTATGAAAAATTATGGCTCCTAAAACATGATTAGGACTTAAAAGGTAGGCTTTGGAAACCAAACAAGCATAAACTTGGGAAGCCTCAAACAAACAAGGTTCAAACCCTTTTATTGGCCATGATCTTGGGCCTTTATTTTCCACAGAAAAGGAGGTAGAAGAAATGATAGTTCATAGCGGTGATGAGTTGGAATCCCCACATGCAGAATTTGACTTCAAACCCACATTGTTAGATGAATTACTTTTTAGAAACAAGGATCGGGTACTAGAACGAGTTGTAGAATTGGGATCCGAATTCTGTTGAACAAGAAACAATCCCACCTAAAAATGATGCTAATGAATAGGAGAAACCCCTTATTAACATGAATGATATCTTCACACATGGTCATGCTTCTACTTATAACATGGTAAATGATAATGTAGTGGGATATAGAATACCTTTCCTTAAACTACCACATAAAGTCGAATAGAACATGAAAATGTTGAACAACCTCCACAACATGAGGAAGAAGATAAACCTCTTGAAGAATAAGTCACTATTCAACAAAAATTAGCAAACTTAGTCAACAATTGGCTTTGTTAGCATCTCATGTGCAAACAAAACAAACAAGAATGTACAAAAGACAAAACATAAGGTCAAAAATAGTGAAATTCCACTGGACAATCACGGAGAAGACAATATGGAACACCATCATGTATATATCCCTACTTCTCCTACCAAATAATAATTACTCACTCAAGAGATGTAGTCTATGAAAGTCACACTTACAAGCCTCCAAGAGAGCACTGTGGGAATAACAAAAATATCAATATAAAGAGATATGTCCCTATCCATTTGAAAAAAATCTTACGCTTCAAAATACGAGGGAAAGGTGACTCATGAGACCATGTAAAATATTTTTATATGGTATGCCAAGAAGTGTCCTACAGTGAAAATTACCTCATACGACTCTTTCCAAAGAGTCAGGGGGCCAAGCCTTGGAATGGTTCACTCTCTTACCCCGTGGGTCTATTTTTACATGGCTTGAATCGCGAGAAAGATTTGTAAGACATTTCTCATACAACATATAAATTGACATAACCATGATGGACTTGTGTGACACCAAACAATGTCCTAATGATACATTCTCTAGCTTCCTACAAAGATGGAGAGGGATATCCAATCACTTACCTTGTACATTCCTTGAAAAATAGTTGGTGAGTATCTTTGTGCCCAATCTCAACCCAAACGTCACTTTTCATCTACAAATGCATTGTGTTCACACCTTCAAAGAGGTTATTAAAAAGGGAATTCAAATTGAGAAATCCCTTATTTCCAAAGGAACCATTAAGCCACACTCTAAGGATAACCAAAATGCAAAACCTACAGAAAAGCTAAAAATATTCAACAAAAACAATAATGTGGTGGGAGACAGAATCATAGATTCCAAACGTGTGTAAATAGTTCAGACTGGTCAACCTTTTAAACTAACCAAATGACCTATTCAACCACCACCTAAACATAGAATGTTCACTCCTCTCAATGAGCCTTTGTCAGCCATATTGAAGAAATTCGATGCAACTCACATGGTGACTTATCCCACGACACAACCCTTTGATGAAAATTCTCCTAAACCATCATGGTATAAAGAACATGACTATTGTGAATTACATCATGTCAAGGGGCACAAAATATAAAAATTTCTATGACTTCGTCACTACATCCAAGACCACATCAAAAATGGTGAGATAAAAGTGGATAACCTAGAGAAAACTCAGATGCCAAATGAAAAGATGGGAATATTCAAATAACTATTCCCTAAACATGGTAAGTTAGATGAGAAAAATCCAGGATCACAGAGAGAGTCATCCCGAGTTACAAAGCGGTGAATTATCTATATACCAAGAAAGAAAATAATCATTATGATTCTCTCATTGGATGTATCCACTCTTCTAGTGACCATGTGAACACCGTTCGGATCAAGGGAAAGGATTGTGCTGCTTTGTAACAAGGTTGCTCACCTCATGATTCCTAAACCCTCTCTGCCAACCCTACAAGATGGTAATTACAGCCTCTTGGAACAACTTGAGAAGATGTCTACCAAGATTTCAATCTTGGATCTCCTTAAAATATTGAATGTACATAAGAACATTTTGTACAAAAATCTTCAGGGGTCAAGAGTTCCACTAGAAGTAGATCCTACATGTCTTCAAGATACAGTAGCCAACATTGTACCAACTGAGTAAATTTCCTTTAATCATAGGGAGATCCCTATTGAAGATCCAACACATAATCTCCCCTTGTATATTGAGGTATTCTTCACCCGCCAAAAGATAAAATGGGTGCTTGTGGACAACGAATCAGGGTTAAATATATGCACATTAAAATTAGTTAAGCAATTGGGACATACATAAGAATACCTCGAGTCCCACATCATTACCATAACCACTTATGACAATGAGGAAAGAGAGTCAGTTGGCACAATCACATTACTCATGGAATTCATAACCACTTGTCATCACAAAAATTTTCATGTCTTGGACTTGGAACTCCCATAAAATATGCTTCTTAGCCAACCATGGATTCATACCATGTAGGTCGTGTCATCAACGTTCCATCAATGCATCAAACTGAAACATGAGGGACACATTGTCATGATATAAGGAGATCCAGAGCCCTTCACTCACTGTAGAGCTCTTAATAGTTTTTCATGTAAGGGTGCCTAAACATGTACCTCTATTGATATAGTTGTTCCTCTTAATATGAAGCCATGGAATCATGAGTAGATTCAAATTCACTAAGTTCTTGCACCCATTAGGCTTCTACCTCAACTTCTCATTTTGATTCATGGGAGATGAAGGTTTTGGAATATGGTTTTGTGGAGTATAATGTGTAACAAGATCTTTCGGTTTTATACCTCTCATTGTCACCTAAAACTAGAGGTGACCTAACTATCATTTCAAATGGCCTTGAGATGAGTGAACTATTAGGTCATTTTTACCTAGAGGGTTTCTCATTGAAGAGAAATTGTTAGACCCACCTATGACTTGGGTCTTGGAAGATACTCAACCAACTTGCTACCAAATCCTTGAGTATGAGAAGTCTAGTTGAATGATGTATTCCATTGGCTACAAAGGTCTAGGATGTAGAAAGAATGAGCAAGGACCGAGAGAACCAGTTCCTTTATCACACTTAAAGATGGAAAGGTATGGAATCGACATTCAACCCTATGGATCGCACCATAATAATCAATATGGTGCCTCTTCTGAGTGCAAAGATAGCTCTAATTATTTAGATAGTGATACAGATTCCCATTGTAGCCAATACAAGGATCTTGCCTCCACAAACATGTTCATGAATACCTTGCTGTCCTTACCATAACCCCTACTGAACCTAAAATTGACCTTGTTTACCATTTCCTTGTTGAATGGGACTAACAACATCACGTGCCACTAGATATCTTTGAAATGATGAAACCATTGTAGAATTCATGGGAATTTGGGATACAATTCCAATTGGAGTCCATAAAAGGGTTTCTACATTGACTTAGATACCTGCACATACTTCGGTGAGGAAGCTGAGCTTCATGGTCAACACAACTTGTGAAAAAGTGAGGGTAAAAGTTCCAATGAAAATCCTCAACAAAAACAAAAATCCAAGTCACACAGTGAAAACCTCTTTGAGGCATTCGCTGACAAACAAGTAAAAAAATCAATGGACAAGAAAAGTGACCATGCCAAGGGTGAAAATCTCATAGAGACGCCCTTGGAAGAAGATCTCAACCTTCCTCCCAATCCTATGCATATGGAGGATTTGTCAAAAATTCTAGTGGAGGAAACCATTGATGTGAATATTGGAATAGAGGACGATCCAAAGATAGTCAAACTATTAGCTTCACTCTCGGCATGGGAACAAAAAACATTCACCATGCTTCTGCTTGAATTTTTAGATGTATTCGCATGGTCCTATAACCATATGTCAAGATTGGATCCATATTTGGTAGTGCATAACCTAGTAGTGCACACGGATGCCAAGCCCATTAAACAAAAGCTTAAAAAAATGCATCCACGGGTGGATCTTATAGTTAAATAAAAGTTAGAAAGATTTATAGTGTTAGGATTCATTCAACCTATTGCTTACTTAAAATGGATATCAAACATAGTCCCCATACAAAAGAAACTCATTGGGATAAGAATTTGTACTATTTTTTGAGACATTAATAAGGAATGTCAAAAGGATGATTTCCCATTACCCAATATTGTTATGATTGTTGATTCAATTGTAGGATATGAAATTTCATTACTTATGGATGGTTTTTTAGGCTACAATCGATCAAAATCATAGATGAGGATCAACACAAGACATCCTTCACAACCCCCTAGGGAACTTTTTGTTATCAGGTAATGCCCTTCGGACTTTAAAATGTAGGAGAAACTTATCAAAGGGAAATGACTGTGCTTTTCCATGATATGATTCATGACATCATGGAAGACTATGTGGATGATATCCTCAAGAAATCCAAGACAAGAGCAGATCACCTTGAGCTATTTCGGAGTATATTCGAACACCCGTGGGAATACAAAGTCGATTAAATCCTAAAGTGTGTGTTTAGCATACATACTATCAGAAATTTTCTAGGATTCACCGTATCTTGAATAGGGATTGAGGTATACCCCGCTAAAGTTACTGCCATTATTGAAATATCTCCTTACAAAAACATCAAACAATTTTGCAGCTTGTAAGGAAAGATAAAAGCCATCTGTCGTTTCATTTCCCAACTTTTCGATAAATGTCATTCGTTCACTCATCTACTTAAAAAGGATGTTGCCTTTATTTAGGGACCAGAGAAACACCAGGCCTTCTCCTTTCTTAAGTAGTACTTAGCCAATCCATCTATCCTCATGCCTCCAACTCCTGGTGTGCCACTTTTGCTAAATATTTCTACCACGCAGTTTTCTATTGGTGCATTGCTATCCCAATATGACCTCAGCCATAATGAAAAATTTGTACTATCTCGGTCGTAATCTCATTTCTTATGAGATCAACTACCCTCGATTGAAAAATATTGTTTAGCTATAGTTTTCACCTTCCAAAACTTTGCCATTACCTATTGAACACTAAAACCAAGCTTATATCCAAAGTTGACCCACTTAATTACATGTTGTCAAAATCCTCCCTTATAGGTAGAATGGCTAATTGGATCATTCTACTAAGTGAAATTTACATTGATTATGTGCATCAAAGTCGATAAAAGGATAAGTACTTGTTGATCACTTAGTAGAAGAACCATTACCAAGAATAGATCCTGTAAGTCTAGAGCTTCCGGACACTTCACTATTTTATATTGAGGAATCAATCATGTGGCAGGTGAAATTTGATGGGTCTTTTACTTTTCATGGTTCGTGGGTAGGTGTTGTTTTAATTACTCCATCAAGTGACCCTATACCTCAATCTTTTCACCTTGGTTTTCCTTGTACAAATAACACTGTGTAATATGAAGCACTCATCACATGGATGAAACTAGAAATCAAATGGGATATCCATCATGTTAAGATCATTGGTGATTAACAGTTGATTATCAAGAAATTCAACAATGAGTATAAATTCAAGGATGAGAAACTCATCCCCTACAAAAAACTGGTGGAAACCTTGAAAGAGTATTTTGTGCATATCACATTCGAGTAGATTCTAAGAGCACAAAATAGATCTACAGACACTATGGCCACCATAAGTTCTATGCTATGGATTCCACAAGAGAGCATTGACATGCCATTCTTTGTTAAGAATCTACGATGGACTGCGTATGATATGCCCGAATCATGTTTGGCTTGTGAAGTTGTTGGTCCCTATTCCCCATGGTATGTGCAAATTTATACTTATCTTAAGCATAACAACTTCCCTCCCGACATATCCCATCCCAACAAAAAAATCGTTATCCTATATATAGCTTGTTATACTCTCCTTATAGATACGCTCTATCATCGTGGCTACGATGGGAATCTGATGTGTTGTCATTATGTATGTAGTAGAGTCAGTCCAAGCGATTAAAGAGGTGCATGAAGGGTTGTGCAACGCCCATACATATGGAATGGTTCTAGCTAAGAAATTGTTGAGAATAGGCTACTATTGGCCTACTATGGAAACATACTACTATAACTATGGAAGTAAATGTGTATTATGTCAAAAGTATGGAAATTTCATCCATGTGCCATCATAGCCATTGTAGCCAATCACAACCCATGGCCATTCTCTCTAAATGGGGACTGGATTTAATAGGAAATCTTACTTGTACCTCATCGATGGTCATACTCACATCATCACATCTACAGAATATTTCACTAAGTAGGTGGAGGTTGTTCCTTTGACTTATCTTACAGAGATGAGATTTTAAATTTTATCATGAATCACCTTATCTGCCGGTATGGCATTCTTGCGGCCATAGTTATTGATAATGGAAATTTAATTCAAGAATAAGACAAAGTGAAGGACCTTTGTCATCAATTTAAGATAAAATTGAAATGGTCTATTTCATATTATCCACAAGGTAATGGGTAGGCTGAAGCCACTAACAAAACATTAGTTCGAATCATGGAAAAGATGGTGACTAAGATAGGTCATAATTGGCATTTGCAAATTCACCCAACCCTTTGGGCTTATAGGACCTCCATTCACACTCCCACTAGTGTGACATCCTATTCCCTAGTATTTGGATCCAAATCCATTATCCCATTGGAAATTGATCTTACTTCCTTGTGAATAAATCTTAGGGATTATCTGGACAAGGATGAGGATTATAGAGTGGCCAAGATGGAAGAATTAAAACTCCTGGATGAAAATCACATCCACGCCCTTAACCATCTCAAAGTGTATCAAAATAGAGTCTCTAGAAATTACAACAAAAAGGATCATACCTCCTCAATTTGAGGTTATAGATTTGGTCATGAAAGAAAATTAGTTCAACACAAGGGTATAAAGAGAGAAGAAAGGAAATTTTGAACCACGTTGGTTAGGACCTTATGACATTGTGGCCGATATGGTACAGGAGCATAAAAATTTCCCATCCAAATGGTGATGAGATCTTGGAACCTATGAATTCCATGCACCTTAAAATGGTTCTATGCTTAAGCATGGCACAAAAAATAGAAAATTAAACAAAAAAGAGTAAAAATGATCAAAATACAAAAATTAAAAAAAAGAAAAAGAAAAAGAGAAAGTAGATTGTCCATATGTGAAAACCATTCAATTATGGCACATTCGATAGGTCCCTTGGTGAAAAATGGTTTCTAGCACCTTCTGGAGGATTAATTCTTCACAAGAATCTTGCATCCGGAGGGTACTTTTACTTACCTTACGGCTAGCTCCATGCCCGCATTTGAGATTCCCCGTGAACTTGTCCTATCTAGCCTTGATCCAGATTTTTCTCCTCTTGTTGATCTATAAAAGGATGGTCTTTACATATTCCCCATCTACCGCTAGAGGTACTTCGTGACTTTACCCTCCTATTTATAACATGTGGTGCATGCCCTTGTATATTATCTGTCGTCTAACACTTATGGCATCCATGTTTCTGGTTTCTATGCATAGCTTCAAAAACCTTGGAAAATCACAAAACAATATAAAATTGTTTAGAAAATCACAAAAACAATAGAAAATTGTTTCACAAAACAGCCTTGCAAAAACATTCCATTAGTTTCCTTACTTTATCTTGTTTCTTGCTTTGTTTGTGTACATTGTTTTCTTGAATAGTTGTTTCTTGTGTATTTGTATATTTTATTGCTTGGACATAATGTTGTAAGTTTCATTTTTACTTATACATATGAAGTGTGTTTTTGTATGCTTGTAAATAATTTTATTTATTTGTGTTACTTCATGTTGGTTAGCACTGTATGTGATTCAATGGTGAGCATTTGCTTGTGTTTTCTTATTACATGTACATTGTTTTGTTATCATATCATCATATTTCCATCCATATCATCACATATAATTTCATCTATGCATCATATAAATAAAAATATAAGTATACATCAACAATGCATGCTAAGATAATCATCACATATTGTATCATCAAATGGTGGCAAGAGGGATCACAAATAGCAAAATCTATCACCCCCACACAAATATCATCATGCCATCCCATCCACTAATCTAGAGCATCACATGTACAATCAATTGATATCATCTATGGATCTATCATATAAAAATCAAACACATGTGGTACAAACTTCTCAACTATCATCATGATACATACAAAAGTGTGAAATCGAACCATATAACATAACACTCTAACTCTTTTTCTACTTGCCGTGAATAGTTATTTTATTTAAATAATTATTTTCCTTACTTTTTGCCATGTTGGGGCATTATTTTCCATTTGGTACTCATTTCTTCTCACTAGGACAATTTTATTTCTCCTAGGCAATATCCCTTCTTCTACACACTCCATCGAATAATTATTTTTTATTAAATAATTATTTTGTTAATCTTTCCATTGTGTTGGGGCATTATTTTCTGCATGTTACTTCTTTCTTCTCCCAGGGCATTTCTTTTGCTCCTAGGAGATTTTTGTTAATACTTATAACTTATTCTCTATCCAAACTTCCAAAAGTCTAAAAAAATCTAACAAAAAAATCAATTCAAAATCTAAAAAAATTCAAAACTTTTTCAAAAATCCTAAAATTGTAAAATTTACCAAAATAGGTAAACCAGATCATAAAGAACTTAAAATCGTGTCTTACGCATGGTATTCATCCCATATCTTGTCAAAATTTTGACATGTTCATGAATTAAATGACTCATGCAGATCATCCGACTTACAACCATTTGCAAAACTAGCCGCTTGCTTGCCAAGACTTAGGGAACATCTACTCACCCGATACGGTTTCATTGTGCACTATGCTTTTTCATTGAACCTAGTATCCTTGATCATCTTCCCTTGCATGTATCCTTTCTCGGGAATAATTTTTAATCGCTTTCATCCATCATGAACATTTAGGGATATTTAGCTTGATAACAAAACATTTGTACAAACCGTCTTGACCGTTGTTGGTTGGAATATGTGTGCTTGTACTTGTTTTCCTATTAAATAACCTTGTTTCCTTCTCATATTGCATTGATTTTCATATGTTTCATTGAGTGGGAATTTTAGCAATGGACAATTTTTCGAGTATGGCTTTTCATGTCATCCTACTTTTTTCATATGCTTATATTTTTAATAAGGACCAATGACATAGATCTTTAGCAATATGATGACAATAAAGTTGTTTCAATACACTGGATGAAAGCTTGCTCTTTCCATCTCCATTTTTGCTCTACATCATTCAAATATCAACATTATTATTCTTATTCACTTAGGGCATCCCATTCTTCTATTTCCCTTCCCTCAAATTTTTTGATTGTCGATTGCCTTCTCTCATCACCCCATTGACACTCGAGGGGGCATCTCTCACTTATACTAATTTTTGTTCTGTGCCTTAAAAATTTATCTATCTACTATCTTTGAAGTGGCATCACTTATGCCACCCCAAAGAGGGGAAATGCGGACACCTATAAATTAGTTTGAGCAATTTAAATACTTAAATTGCACTAATTATAGCCTTTCCGTAAATTGACGACATATCATCAATATCACACATTTTATCTCGCTATCATCATTAATAAATTACATTACATTATTTAATTAACTCTTATATCCAACAATGATGCCAATTAACGACCTTCTGTTAATCAAATCATTTTTCTATCTAGATTAATTAATTATTCTTAATTAAATAATTCTCTCTTCTATTTAATCAATAAATCTTCATTTATTTGATTAAATTCCTCTCATAGTATAAATCATGCTAACTATTCCTCTAAAAAGTTTCTTTAAGCTTGCACACCTATTAATTAATCACTTTGGTTAATTAATAAATCTCCTCAAACCCCATGGGTCAATAAAGTACAAAATAAACTCTCCTAAGGTTAACTCAACCCTTTCTAAACCTTCCTTATCCAAAACTAACCAAACCTCTCCATTTATCCCACATGAAGAGGGATGTAGAGATTCTTCTATCCATTGGGCTATATAAAGATCCCTCCTCCTACCTTTACACTCTTAAATGAGCATAAATCATACACTATAGCCATTTATCATCTTAGAGGATTCTTCATTAGAGGATCTAGCTACTTTCGTTTCTTGTATTCATCCATCCAAGTTTTTAAGTCATATGGGAATATGTCAAATGGTATTGTAGCGATGGATTGACAAGACTCCATTCTTGAAAACCTTGGGATTCAAACATACAATCAAACCTTTGATTGCTAAGGATCTAAATAGGTTCATTTCATTTGATTAGCATTCAATAAAGATAGAGATTAATGGATTAACATGTTAGTTTGAATATTTATTCATGTTATAATGCAAGGATATTGGTAGATTAGTCTTGTTTAATCTCTATGCATGATGGTGCATTGATTTTGAGTTAGCTTTATTTCAGGACTACAAGGTGTTATTTCTAATTCATTTAGCATTGCTAAAAAAATTCATGTACACAAGAAGATGGGTGATGAAAGGGACATGAAAGAGAGAGAATAAGAGCTTAATAAAAGATCATAATTTGTTGTATCAAGGAACTATATGAAGGTGATTAAAATGATAAGTATAAGTTGTTTGTTAGAAAAATATGAAGTTGGATCTTCCTTGTAATTTGGAGCTTACAAAAGGTTAAGTGGGTGCTTGACTAAACTCTTGGGAGTTTTTATTCCATGCAAGTAGGAGCTTGCTAAAGGTCAAGTGGGTGCTTGGCTAAATTTTGGAGTGGGTGCTTCAAGTTGAGTGGTTTCTCAACAAATTGAAATCTTTGTAATCTTTATAGGACACTTATCAAGACTATAGCATTGATTTCAGTTGGGTTTTTTCATTCAATTATTTCCCACATTAAAAATTTTCTCCATGTGTACTTGCATGATATATACTTTTATTTGAATGGATATGTTCCCTCATGGTAATGATTGATTAGGATTGAATAGATTACTGATTTTTTGACATGCTCTCAAAGTTTTAAGAAGCATTGATTCATGCCTCCCCTCTCGCTTTTGTGTTTTCCAATACCATTACTTGTTTTTTATGTGGAATCTTAGGTCTCAGAAACATTGAGTTTTCTACAAAAACCCTCTCTAGATTTTATACTTAGCTATTTTTGGGATCTTTATGCCAAGAAAGAATCCTCGATTGAAAAAGCTTGTTTGGCTGTAGTTTTCACCTTCCAAAAACTTTTCCATTACCTGTTGAACACTAAAACCAAGCTTATATCCAAAGTTGACCCGCTTAATTACATGTTTTCAAAACCCTCACTTATAGGTAGAATGGATAATTGGATCATTATACTAAGTGAATTTTACATTAAGTATGTGCATCAAAAGTCAATAAAAGGAGAAGTACTTACCGATTAGTTAGTAGAAGAACCGCTACAGAATACACTTTAAGTCCGGAGCTTCCAGACACTTCACTATTGTATATTAAGGAATCTATCATGTGGCAGGTGAAATTCGATGGATCTTTTACTTTTCATGGTTTAGGGGTAGGTGTTGTTTTAATTAATCCTTCAGGTGACCCTATACCTCAAGATTTTCACCTTGGTTTTCCTTGTACAAATAACATTGTGCAATATGAAGCACTCATCGCAGGGATGAAACTGGAAATCAAATGGGATATCCATCATGTTAAGATCATTGGTGATTCACAGTTGATCATCAAGCAAGTCAACGATGAGTATAAATTCAAGGATGAGAAACTCATCCCCTACAAAAAAATTGATGGAAACCTTGAAGGACTATTTTGTTCGTATCACATTCAAGAAGATTCTAAGAGCACAAAATAGATCCGCAGACACTATGGCCACCATAGGTTCTATGACATAGATTCCACTAGAGAGGAATGACATGCCATTATTTGTTGAGAATCTACAACAGCCTACGTATGATATGCCTAAATAATGTTTGGCTTATAAAGTTGTTGGGCCCTATTCCCCATGGTATGTGCACATTTATACTTATGTTAAGCATAACACCTTCCCTCTTGACATCTCCCATCCCAAAAAACAAAGCCTTATCCTCTAGATAGCTCGTTATACTCTCATCATAGATATTCTCTATCATTGTGGCTATGATGGTAATCTATTTCATTGTCTAGATGTAGCAGAGTCACCCAAGTTGAAGGGGTGTGCGACACTAATACAAATGGAATGGTTCTAGCTAAGAAATTGTTGAGAGTAGGATAATATTGGCCTACTATGGAAACATGTTGTTGTAACTATGTAAGGAAATGTGTATTATGTCAAAAGTATGGAAATTTCATCCATGCACCATCACAGCCATTACATTCAATCACAACCGCATGGCCATTCTCCAAATGGGGACTAGATTTAATAGGAAATCTTACATGTACCTCATATGATGGTCATACTCATATCATCACATCTACATAATATTTCACTAAGTGGGTGGAGGTTGATTTTTTTACTTATGGTACAGGAGATCAGATTTCATAGTTTATCATGAATCACCTTATCTACTGATATGGAATTCATGTGGCCATAGTTATTGATAATGGAAAATAATTCAAGAATAAGACAATAAAGGACCTTTATCATCAATTTTAGATAAAATTGAAATAGTCTACACCATATTATCTACAAGGTAATGGGCAAGATGAAGCCACTAACAAAACATTAGTTTGAATCATGGAAAAGATGGTGAGTAAGACAGGTCACAATTGGCATTTGAAAATCCACCCTAACCTTTGGGCTTATAGGACCTTCATTCACACTCCTACAGGTGAAACACCCTATTCCCTAATATTTGGAACCAAATCCATTATCCCATTGGAAATTGATCTTACTTCCTTGAGAATAACTCTTAGGGATTTTCTGGACAAGGATGAGGATTATAGAGTGGCCAGGATGGCAGAATTAGAACTCCTGGATGAAAAGTGCATCCACGCCCTTAACCATCTCAAATTGTATCAAAACAGAGTCTCCAAAAATTACAAAAATGATCATACCTCCTCGCTTTGAGGTTAGAGATTTGGTCATGAAAGAAAATCAGTTCAAGGCAAGGGAAAAAGAGAAAAGAAAGGAAATTTTGAACCGCATTGGTTAGGACCTTACGTCATTATGGCCATTTATGGTATGGGAGTATACAAAATTACCCATCCCAATGGTTATGAGCTCTTGGAACCTATGAATTCTATGCACCTTAAGCGGTTCTATGCTTAAATATGGCACAAAAATTAGAAAAGAAAACAAAAAAAAGAGTAAAAATTATCAAAATACAAAAAAAATAAAAAAGAGAAAATAAAAAGAGAAAATAGATTTTCCATATGTGAAAACCACACAATTATTGCACGTTGGATAGGTCCTTGCTGAAAACTTGTTTCGGTGCCTTGGGATAATTCGTTCTTCACAAGCATCTTACATATGGAGGGTAATTTTACTTACCTTAGGGATAGTTCTGCACCTGCATCTGAGATTCCCTGTGATCCTATCCTATCAAGCCTTGATCTATATTTTTCTCTTCTTGTTGATATGTGAAAGGATGGTCTTTACATATTCCCCATCTAATGCTAAAGGGATTTATGTGACTTCACCTTCCTATTTATAGCATGTGGAACTTGCCCTTGTATATTATCTGTCTAACACTGGGGGCATCCATGTTTCTTGGTTACCTGTGCATAGCTTCGAAAAACCTTGGAAAATCACCAAAAAATAGAAAAATGTTTAGAAAATCACAAAAACAATAGAAAATTGTTTCACAAAACAGTCTTGCAAAAACATTACATTAGTTTCCTTACTTTGTCTTGTTTCTTGCTTTGTTTGTGTACATTGTTTGCTTGTATAGTTGTTGCTTGTGCATTTGTATAGTTTATTGCTTGGACATACTTTGGTAAGTTTCATCTTTTCTTGCTTAGATTAGATTCATTCTTACTTGTACATATGCAGTGTGTTTTTACATGCTTGTAAATAATTGTATTTATTTGTGTTAATTCATGTTGGTTAGCACTATGTGTATGTGATTCAGGTTGGTTAGCATTTGCTTGTGTTTGCTTGTTGCATGTACATTGTTTTGTTATCATATCATCATATTTCCATCCATATCATCACATATAATGTCATCTATACATCATATAAATAAAAATCTAAGTATACATCACACATGAATGCTAAGCTAATCATCACATATCGTATCATCAAATGGGGGCAAGAGGGATCACAAATATAAAAATCTATCACCCCCACACCAATATCATCATGTCATCCCATCCACTAATCTAGAGCATCATATGTACAATCAATTGATATCATTTATGGATCTATCATATCAAAATCAAACACATGTGGTACAAACTTCTCAACTATCATCATGATACATACAAAAGTGTGAAATCGTAACCATATAACATAACACTCTAACTCTTCTTCTACTTGCCGTGAATAGTTATTTTATTTAAATAATTAATTTCCTTACTTTTTTGCCATGCTAGGGCATTATTTTCCATTTGGTACTCATTTCCTCTCACTAGGAGAATTTTATTTCTCCTAGGCAATATCCTTCTTCTACACACTCCATTGAATAATTATTTTTTATTAAATAGTTATTTTTTTAATCTTTCCATCAGTCTTTGGGGCATTATTTTCTCGAATGTTACTTATTTCTTCTCCTGGGGCATTTCTTTTGCTCTAGGAGATTCTTGTTGATACTTCTAACTTATTCTCTATCCAAACTTCCAAAAGCCTAAAAAAATCTCACAAAAAAAACATTTCAAAATCTAAAAATTCAAAACTTTTTCAAAAATCCTAAAAATTGTAAAATTTACCAAAATAGGTAAAGCAAATCATAGCGAATGAAACTTGTGTCTTACGCATGGTATTCATCCCATATCTTGTTAGAATTTTCACATGTTCATGAATTAAATGACTCGCGGATCATCTGACTTACAACCATTTGCAAAGCTAGCCTACTTGCTTCACAAGACTCTAGGGTATATCTACTCACCCGATACGGTTTCATTGCGCACTATGCTTTTTCATTGAACCTAGTGTCCTTCATCATCTTCCCTTGCATGTATCCTTTCTTGGGAATAATTTTTAACCCTTGTCATCCATCATGAAAATTTAGGGAAATTTAGCTTGATAACAAAACATTTGTACAAACATCTTGACCATTGTTGGTTGGAATATGTGTGCTTGTACTTGTTTTCCATGTTAAATAACCTTGTTTCCTTCTCATATTGCATTGATTTTCATATGTTTCATTGAGTGGGCATTTTAGCAATGGACAATTTTTCAAAGTATGGCTTTTCATGTCATCCTACTTTTTTCATATGCTTATATTTTTAATAAG
Source organism: Taxus wallichiana var. yunnanensis (assembly GCA_018340775.1). Classification (NCBI taxonomy): domain Eukaryota; kingdom Viridiplantae; phylum Streptophyta; class Pinopsida; order Cupressales; family Taxaceae; genus Taxus; species Taxus wallichiana. The sequence continues at coordinate 746,163,912 of CM031241.1, forward strand.
GACCAATGACATAGATCTTTAGCAATATGATGACAATAAAGTTGTTTCAATACACTGGATGAAAGCTTGCTCTTTCCATCCATTTTTCCTCTACATCATTCAACTATGAACATTATTCTTCTTATTCACTTAGGGCATCCCATTCTTCTATTTCCCTTACCCCAAATTTTTTGATTGTCAATTGTCTTCTCTCATCACCCCATTGACACTCAAGGGGGCATCTCTCACTTATACTAATTTTTATTATGTTCCTTAAAAATTATCTATCTACTATCTTTGAAGTGGCATCACTTATGCCACCCCAAAGAAGGGAAAATGCAGACACCTATAATTTAGCTTAAGCAATTTAAATACTTAAATTGCGCTAATTATAGACTTTCCCGTAAATTGACAACATATCATCAATATCACACATTTTATCTGCTATCATCATTAATAAATTACATTACATTATCTAATTAACTCTTATATCCAACAATGATGCCAATTAACGACCTTTTGTTAATCAAATCCTTTTTCTATCTAGATTAATTAATTATTTCTAATTAATTAATACCCCTTTCTATCTAGATTAATTATTTATTCTTAATTAAATAATTCTCTCTTCTATTTAATCAATAAATCTTCATTTATTTGATTAAATTCCTCTCATAGTATAAATCATGCTAACTATTTCTCTAAAAAGTTTCTATAAGCTTGCACACCTATTAATTAATCACTTTGGTTAATTAATAAATCTCCTCAAACCCCATGGGTCAATAAAGTACAAAATAAACTCTCCTAAGGTTGACTCAACCCTTTCTAAACCTTCCTTATCCAAAACTAACCAAACCTCTCCATTTATCCCACATGAAGAGGGATGTAGAGATTCTTCTATCCATTGGGCTATATAAAGAGCCCTCCTCCTACCTTTACACTTACACCTTTACACTCTTAAATGAGCATAAATCATACACTATAGCCATTTATCATCTTAGAGTATTCTTCATTAGAGGATCTAGCTACTTTCATTTCTTGTATTCATCCATCCAAGTTTTTAAGTCATATGGGGATATGTCAAATGGTATTGTAGCAATGGATTGACAAGACTCCATTCTTGAAAACCTTAGGATTCAAACATACAATCAAACCTTTGATTGCTAAGGATCTAAATAGGTTCATTTCAATTGATTGGCATTCAATAAAGATAGAGATTAATGGATTAACATGTTAGTTTGAATATTTATTCATGTTATAATGCAAGGATATTGGTAAATTAGTCTTGTTTAATCTCTATGCATGATGGTGAATTGATTTTGAGTTAGCTTTGTTTCAGGACTACTAGGTGTTATTTCTAATTCATTTAGCATTTCTAAAAATTCATGTACACAAGAAGATAGGTGATGAAAGAGGTGTGAAAGAGAGAGAATATGAGCTGAATAAGAGATCACAATTTGTTGTATCAAAAAACTAGATGAAGGTGATCAAAATGATAAGTCTAAGTTGTTTCTTAGAAAAATAGGGAGTTGGATCTTCCTTGTAAGTTGGAGCTTACAAAAGGTTAAGTGGGTGCTTGACTAAATTCTTGGGAGTTTTTGCTTCCATTCAAGTAGGAGCTTGCTAAAGGTCAAGTGGGTGCTTGGCTAAATTTTAGAGTGGGTGCTTCAAGTTGAGTGGTTTCTCAACAAATTGAAATCTTTGTAATCTTTATAGGACACTTATCAAGACTATAGCATTGATTTCAGTTGGGTTTTTCATTCAAGTATTTCCCACATCAAAAATTTTCTCCATGTGTACTTGCATGTTATATGCTTTTATTTGAATGGATATGTTCCTCATGGTAATGATTGATTAGGATTGAATAGATTACTGATTTTTGACATGCTCTCAAAGTTTTAAGAAGCATTAACTCATGCCTCCTCTCGCTTCTTGTGTTTTCCAATACCATTAGTGTTTTTTTATGTGGAATCTTAGGGTCTCATAAACAATGAGTTTTCAACAAAAACCCTCTCTAGATTTTATACTTAGCTATTTTTGGGACCTTTATGCCAAGAAAGAATCCTTAGATTGAAAAATATTGTTTGGCTATAGTTTTCACCTTCCAAAACTTTTCCATTACCTGTTGAACACTAAAACCAAGCTTATATCCAAAGTTGACCCGCTTAATTACATGTTGTCAAAACCCTCCCTTATAGGTAGAATGGATAATTGGATAATTCTACTAGGTGAATTTTACATTAAGTATGTGCATCAAAAGTCAATAAAAGGAGAAGTACTTACCAATTAGTTAGTACAAGAACCGTTACCATGAATAGAGCCTCGTAAGTCCGGAGCTTCCAGGACACTTCACTATCAGATATTGAGGAATCTATCATGTGGCAGGGGAAATTCGATGGATCTTTACTTTTCATGGTTTAGGGGTAGGTGTTGTTTTAATTAATCCTTCAGTGACCCTATACCTCAAGATTTTTACCTTGGTTTTCCTTGTACAAATCACATTGTGCAATATGAAGCACTCATCGCAGGATGAAAATAGAAATCAAATGGGATATCCACCATGATAAGATTATTGGTGATTCACAGTTGATCATCAATCAAGTCAACGATGAGTATAAAGTCAAGGATAAGAAACTCATCCCCTACAAAAAAATTGGTGGAAACCTTGAAGGACTATTTTGTTCGTATCACATTCAAGAAGATTCTAAGAGCACAAAACAGATCCGCAGACACTATGGCCACCATAGGTTTTATGCCATAGATTCCACCGAGAGAGGAATGACATGCCATTCTTTGTTGATAATCTACAACAGCCTACGTATGATATGCCCAAAAATGTTTGGCTTATAAATTTGTTGGTCCCTATTCCCCATGGTATGTGCACATTTATACTTATGTTAAGCATAACACCTTCCCTCTTGACATCTCCCATCCCAAAAACAAAGCCTTATCCTCTAGATAGCTCATTATACTCTTATCATAGATACGCTCTATCATTGTGGCTATGATGGTAATATATTTCATTGTCTAGATGTAGCAGTCGTCACCCAAATGATTAAATAGGTGCATGAAGGGGTGTGCGACACCCATACAAATGGAATGGTTCTAGCTAAGAAATTGTTGAGAGTAGGATAATATTGGCCTACTATGGAAACATGTTGTTGTAACTATGTAAGGAAATGTGTATCATGTCAAAAGTATGAAAATTTCATCCATGCACCATCACAAATGCATTACATTCAATCACAACCCCATGGCCATTCTCCAAATGGGGACTATATTTAATAGTAAATCTTACTGTACCTCATATGATGGTCATACTCATATCATCACATCTACATAATATTTCACTAAGTGGGTGGAGGTTGTTCCTTTGACTTATGTTACAGGAGCTCAGATTTCAAATTTTATCATGAATCACCTTATCTACCGGTATGGAATTCCTGTGGCCATAGTTATTGATAATGGAAAATAGTTCAAGAATAAGACAGTGAAGGACCTTTATCATCGATTTTAGATAAAATTTAAATGGTCTACACCATATTATCCACAAGGTAATGGGCAGGCTGAAGCCACTAACAAAACATTGGTTTGAATCATGGAAAAGATGGTGAGTAAGACAGTCACAATTGGCATTTGAAAATCCACCCTTCCCTTTGGGCTTATAGGACCTCCATTCACACTCCTATAGGTGCAACACCCTATTCCCTAATATTTGGAGCCAAATCCATTATCCCATTGAAATTGATCTTACTTCCTTAAGAATAACTCTTAGGGATTTTCTCGGACAAGGATGAGGATTATAGAGTGGCTGGATGGAAGAATTAGAACTCCTGGATGAAAAGTGCATCCACACCCTTAACCATCTCTAATTGTATCAAAATAGAATCTCCAAAAATTACACAAAAATGATCATACCTCCTCGCCTTGAAGTTAGAGATTTGGTCATGAAAGAAAATCAGTTCAAGGCAAGGGCAAAAGAGAGAAGAAAGGAAATTTTGAACCGCATTGGTTAGGACCTTACGTCATTGTAGCCATTTATGGTATGGTAGTATACAAAATTACCCATCCCAATGGTTATGAGCTCTTGGAACCTATGAATTCTATGCACCTTAAGTGGTTCTATGCTTAAATATGGCACAAAAATTAGAAAAGCAAACAAAAAAAAGAGTAAAAATTATCAAAATACAAAAAAAATTAAAAAAAGAGAAAAAAAAAGAGAAAACAGATTTTCCATATGTGAAAACCACGCAATTATGGCACGTTGGATACGTCCCTTTCTGAAAACCTATTTCGGTGCCTTGGGATAATTCGTTCTTCACAAGCATCTTGCATCTGGAGGGTAATTTTACTTACCTTATGGCTAGTTCTGCACCTGCATCTGAGATTCCTTGTGAACCTATCCTATCAAGCCTTGATCCAGATTTTTCTCCTCTTGTTGATATGTGAAAGGATGGTCTTTGCATATTCCCCATCTAACGCTGGAGGGACTTCGTGACTTCACCTTCCTATTTATAGCATGTGGCACTTGCCCTTGTATATTATTTGTCTAACACTGGGGGCATCCAAGTTTCTTGGTTACCTATGCATAGCTTCGAATGGAAAATCACCAAAAAAATAGAAAAATGTTTAGAAAATCACAAAAACAATAGAAAATTGTTTCACAAAACATCTTGCAAAAACATTACATTAGTTTCCTTATTTTATCTCATTTCTTGCTTTGCTTGGGTACATTGTATTCTTGTATAGTTGTTGCTTGTGCATTTGTATATTTTATTGCTTGGACATACTTTGGTAAGTTTCATATTTTCTTGGTTAGATTAGATTCATTCTTACTTGTACATATGTAGTGTGTTTTTATATGCTTGTAAATAATTGTATTTATTTGTGTTAATTCATGTTGGTTAGCACGTGTATGTGATTCATTGGTGAGAATTTGCTTGCATTTTCTTGTTGCATGTACATTGTTTTCTTATCATATCATCATATTTCCATCCATATCATCATATATAATGTCATCTATACATCATATAAATAAAAATATAAGTATACATCACATATTAATGTTAAGCTAATCATCACGTATGAATGTTAAGCTAATCATCACATATTGTATCATCAAATGGGGGTAAGAGGGATCAAAAATATCAAAATCTATCCCCCCACACCAATATCATCATGTCATCCCATCCACTAATCTAGAGCATCACATGTACAATCAATTGATATCATCTATGGATCTATCATATCAAAATCAAACACATGTGGTACAAACATCTCAACTATCATCATGATACATACAAAAGTGTGAAATCAAACCATATAACATCACACTCTAACTCTTCTTCTACTCGCCGTGAATAGTTATTTTATTTAAATAATTATTTTCCTTACTTTTTTGCCATGCTAGGGCATTATTTTCCATTTGGTACTCATTTCTTCTCACTAGGACAATTTTATTGCTCCTAGGCAATATCCCTTCTTCTACACACTCCATCGAATAATTATTTTGTTAATCTTTCCATTGTGTTGGGGCATTATTTTCTAGCATGTTGCTTCTTTCTTCTCCCTAGGGCATTTCTTTTGCTCCTGGGAGATTCTTGTTGATACTTCTAACTTCTTCTCTATCAAAAATTCCAAAAGTCTAAAAAAACTCAAACAAAAAAAATCAATTCAAAATAAAAAAAAATTCAAAACTTATTCAAAATCCTAAAAATTATAATTTTTTTAAAAATAGGAAAACCAAATCATAGCGATCAAACTCATGTCTTACGCATGGTATTCATTCCATAGCTTGTCATAATTTTCACGTGTTCATGAATTAAATGACTCACAAATTATTTGACTTACAACAATTTGCAAAGCTAGCCTATTTGCTTCGTCGGTACTCTAGGGCACATCTAGTTTCCTGATATTGTTTTGTTTCACACTACACTTTTGCATTGGACCCAGTGTCCTTCATCATCTTCCCTCGCATATATCCTTTCTCAAGACATCATTTTTAATCCTTGTTGTCAATCATGAACATTTGGGGACCTTCAACTTGATAAAAAGTATTTGTACAACCATCTTGACCATTGTTGGTCAAGGAATATATGTGCTTGTACTTGTTTTCACTATTAAATGACCTTGTTTCCTTTTCATATTGCTTTGATTTTCATATGTTTCATTGAGTGGGCATTTTGTCAATGGACAATTGTTCATAGTATGGATTTTCATGTCATCCTACTTTTGTCATATGATTATATTTTTAATAAGGACCGATGAGGTAGATCTTTATCAATATGATGACAATAACGTTTTTTCAATACACTTTGGATGAAATATTTCTCTTTCCATATCCATTTTTCCTCTACATCATTCTCCTATAAAAATTATTTTTCCTATTCATTTAGGGCATTCCATTCTTCTATTTCCCTTCCCTCAAATTTTTCAATTGTCAATTGCCTTCTCTCATCACCCCATTGACACTCGAGGGGCATCTCTCACTTATACTAATTTTTCTTCTACGCCTTCAAAATTTATCTATCTACTATCTTTGAGTGGCATCACTTATGCCACTCCAAAGAGGGGAAAATTCCAACACCTAAAATTTATCTTGAGCAATGTAAATACTTAAATTGCATTAATTATAGCCTTTCCCGTAAATTGACGACATATTGTCAATATCACACATTTTCTCTGCTATCATCGTTAATTAATTACATTACGTTATTTAATTAACTCTTCTATCCAACAATGATGCCAATTAATGACATTCTGTTAATAAACTCCCCTTTCTATCTAGATTAATTCATTATTTCTAATTAATTAAGCTCCCTTTCTATCTACATTAATTAATTATTTCTAATTAATTAATACCCCTTTCTATGTAGATTAATTAATTATTCTTAATTAAATTATTATCTCATCTATTTAATCAATAAATCTTCATTTATTTGATTAAAATCCTATCATAGTATAAATCATGATAACTATTCCTATAAAAAGTTTCTATAAGCTTGCACACCTATTAATTAATCACTTTGGTTAATTAATAAATCCTCTCAAACCCCATGGGTCAATAAAGTAAAAATAAACTCTCCTAAGGTTGACTCAACCCTTTATAAACCTTCCTTATCCAAAACTAACCCAACCTCTCCATTTATCCCACATGAAGAGGGATGTAGAGATTTTTCTATCCATTGGGCTATATAAAGAGCCCTCCTACTACCTTTACACTCCTAAATGAGCATAAATCATACACTATAGCCATTTATCATCTTAGAGGATTCTTCATTGGAGGATCTAGCTGCTTTCATTTCTTTTATTCATCCATCCAAGTTTTTAAGTCATGGAATATGTCAAATGGTATTGTAGCCATGGATTGACAAGACTCCATTCTTGAAAACCTTGGGATTCAAACATACAATCAAACCTTTGATTGCTAAGGATCTAAATAGGTTCATTTCATTTTATTAGCATTCAATAAAGATAGAGATTAATGGATTAACATGTTAGTTTGAATATTTACTCATGTTATAATGTAAGGATATTGGTATATTAGTCTTGTCTAATCTCTAAGGATGATGGTGCATTAATTTTGAGTTAGCTTTATTTTAGGACTACTAGGTGTTAGTTCTAATTCATTTAGCATTGCTAAAAATTCATGTACCTAAGAAGATAGGTGATGAAAGGGATGTGAAATAGAGAGAATAAGATTTTAATAAAAGATCACAATTTTTTGGTTCAAGGAACTATATGAAGGTGATCAAAATGATAAGTCTAAGTTGTTTGTTAGAAAAATAGGGAATTGGATCTTCCTTGTAATTTGGAGCTTACGAAGGTTAAGTGGGTGTTTGACTAAATTCTTGGGAGTTTTTATTCCATGAAATTAGGAGCTTGATAAAGGTCAAGTGGGTGCTTGGCTAAATTTTAGAGTTGGTACTTCAAGTTGAGTGGTTTCTCAACAAATTGAAATCTTTGTAATCTTTATAGGACACTTATCCACACTATAGCATTTATTTCAATTAGGTTTTTTCCTTTAAGGGTTTCCCACATTAAAAAATTTCTCCATGTGTACTTGCATGTTATATTATTTTGTTTGAATGGATATGTTCCCTCATTTTAATGATTGATTAGGATTGAATAGATTACTTATTTTTTGACATGGTCTCAAAGTTTTAAGAAGCATTGATTCATGCCTCCTCTCTCATTTCTTGTGTTTGCCAACACTATTAGAATTTTGTTTTGTGGAATCTGAGGTTCTGTGAAACATTGATTTTTCCACAAAAAACTCCTTATGGATTTCATACTTCGCTATTTTTGGGACCTTTATGCCAAGAAAGAATCCTCTTTATCCCCGAACTTGATGAGTCATGCAAAATAGTATGGGGTACTATTTTGGATAATAGTTTGGTGACTCAATGGGGTTATCTACCTATAGATATATTATCATTTACCTTGATAATCCATTGGGCATGGTGTCAAGTATTTATCTTTGAAATTTTTACCGTTAACTTATATATTCCTTAAACTAGGAATCATTTCACATCCGGTGAATCCATTAGCCAAAGAAATACTTTCAAAATTATAAGAATGCAAATGCCACCTGAGGAAACCAAGAACATGTGTAAATCAATTAGGGAAATAAAATCTACACTACCAATAAACCAATGTGTTAAACAACACTTGGAAGAAATTAAAACTAATATAGTATGTATAATGTGAAACCTTTACTTTAAAATAAATGCTTGAGGTAGATCCTACTGACTAGGATCATGATCTCTTTTCATCCAATTTTGAAAATCATAAAGTGTTATGTAGCTTACATCCGAAGATAACATAATGATCACTCCATATGGCATCAAACATTGAGTGTCTACCTGGTTTGTCTCTATCTTGGTCCCACTTGAGGACAAGATATCCTTCTTAAAATTTCCTAGCCACTAATTTCTTATCAAAATAATTCTTGACCTAAGCTTGATCCTTCTCCATTGTTTATATTTCTCAATCTCTTATCTCTTCTAGCTTTATGATCTCTAAATACCTCACTTGAATTCCTCAACTTTAAACATATCTAGTTGATTTATGAGTTATAGGGATAGAAATTCAATATATATTGGTAACTTTTCTTCTTTACCATACAAAAGTTTGAAAGGTGAGCTACTAATTGAACTTTTGGGAGTGATTTTTCCAAGCCATAAGACTAATTGTAGCTTCATATTCCAATCTCTATGGTTCTCCTCTAAGGTTCTTATGCTAATCCTAAGGAGATTATGGTTTATTGGTTCAACTCGTCCATTACCTCGGAGAAATAGTTTATATATGTGCTCAAATATATTCCATTATTGATAGCCTAATCACAAATATTCATATCAAGGAATACAAGAGCATTATCAAAAATTATTGTGGAAAGAACACTAAATTGTTTCACAAGTAATTTCATAAAAACGTAAGATGTTATCCTCATTTGCTTCCTTCAAGTTAATTTTCTTTGTCCATTTGGTGAATTAATCTATGCTTGTAGTGATCCACTTGTGACCCGAACTTGAATGTAGATTGATTACTCCTATGAAATATAACCCCCATTACAAGAATAATGATCTATAAATATGGTGTGGAGTAGAAGAGCTATTAGCTTATCCTTACTTGTGACAAAGGAACATTTTTTCACATTTTTCACTCATGCATAACAATCCTTAACAATACTCGTCCAATAATAACCGTCTTTCATTATTTTAAGTTTTTGTTCCTTCGATAAAAAAATTATCCAGCTATACCATTATGGAATTCTTGTAAGACCCTCTCAATATGTTCTTCCTTAATGAATCTTAAAGAACTACATTAATATATTTCTTAAACATGATGTCATTTACAAGCATAAAAGGGATAAATTGAAGTTTGAAATACCTTCTCTTGTCCTTGGTAAATCCTTGCAAACATTGAACTCCTTATAGAAATTGCATTATGTCATGGGTCCAATAATGGGTAAGTAGGTCATCGATGAGTTGTTATTGATCAAATTGGAGCATTAGGATAGACTCTAACTCATTTTATGGATCTAAAACCATTTTCTCACAAAAACCTTTACCTCTGCTAGCTTGGTTACTTTGATTTCAAAATCATACTCCATTACTCATGTAATCCAACTAGCTCTTTTCTCATATAGATCTTTATTTAAAAGAAAATACTTCATGCCTAAGTGTGGCACCATAATATGGATCTTGTTGTTGGATAACAAATGTTTGAACTTCTTCAAACTCCTTATGATAGATAAGGCATGCTTCTCAAAAATGTAGTACCTTACTTCATATTATTTAAGGCCTTGGATGAAGAATGTAATTGGTTGTTCTAAATATTATTCAATTATTTGTACAAGTATGTCATATATTATATCTACGCCTTTAAAGGCATACAACATGAAATATTTGGAGAAATCTAGATTATTGAGAGTTGGGACCTATGTAATTTCTTGTTTAATATCTTTAAATTCATCCTTTCCTTTCACAATAAAATTAAAAATCATGTTCTTATCAAGCATATACGTCATTAGCTTGACAAGATTGGAAAATTTTGGAGCAAACCATCTAACAAATTTGATCCTCCCTAAGAAAATTTTCAATACTTTCTTATGACCAGGTCTTGATAACACAAAGATGAAATTTACTCTTTCTGGATCAATTGTAAGGCCCTCCTTAAAGACGATGTATCCTAAGAGATCACCTTTTTATATTGAGAGAAACCCCAAATTTTCTACACCTTCTAAGGACTTCCTTGAGATGGAACAAGTAGCCACCCGCATTCTTGGAAAAAAATGTGATGTCATCTAGGTAGACAAGGACAATGTTGTTGATCAATAACTTGAATATCATATCCATGGCTCTTTGGAAGATTTCTCCTGCATTAGATTAAAAAATGACATTTTCTTGTAAGCATAGGTTCCCAACTTTGTGGTAAAGTTAATCTTCAACCGGTCTTCCTCCTTTACTATAATATGATTGTACCTTAAGTAATTATCCAAAAGAGAACAACTCTATGAGCCGGACACCATTTGTAAAATGTTCTCAATCGAAGGCAATGGATAGTGATCTTTCAAGGATTCTTTGTTTAGGTCCCTAAAATCAGCACAAATTTTGACTTCTCAATTTTTATTCCACACTAGAAACAGATTGGTGATCAGACGGATGAAAATTGACATACAACCTTCAACTGCACTTGACCCCCAAGGTTATGTCGAACAACCGATGTTGAATGTGTGGCTATAGTAGGATCAATGACTAAGATATGGTAGTATGATCTCCGATAGCTGAGTTGTTCAAGGGGATATTTAGAGGCTATGAATGGGTAGCATAAATTCCCTATGGTTTGTTTTCCTAACTTGGATCTAAGTGTTGATCTAGTTTGAAGCGTTCAAATTAATTAAGATGAAATTAAAAATCTATGCTACTACTAAAAGGAAACTAATCTAAACAAGTAACAAAACTGAAATATTACAATCACAAACAAAAATTCACTTTTATTCTAAATAATCAAATCTACTTCTATACTAAAACTAAATAAGCAAAATAACCCGGTGTGATTATTCACCTGTGATGAGTGTATGAAAACTAAAAAAACTTAAAACAAGAACTTTTCTTAATGATATATGTTGTGTAGAAAACCTCCTACATATATTCTCTCCTTTAGATCGATGGGGATGGGAAGAAGAGGATCCATCACCGAGGATTGCTATGAAAGATTCAAACCCTCTTGGAAATTAACTAATTACTTGTAAATGAAAGGAAATCAATTTCTACTCTATTTGATATGATATAACAATGATAAATTGTAGGAATGAATGAAATAAAACAACACATCCAACCTAGAATTTAGAGAATAGAGGTAAATCTAGTTGCGTAGTAGTTTTCCCCCTCATTTTTTTGTTTCTTTCTCTGAGTGTTCATAGGAGTCCAAAGGATTAGGAATGCAAGAACAAAAACAAGAGGATGATGCTTGAGAAATGGCATATTGAAGGTAGTATGGATGCAATGCAAGTAGAAGAGAGATAGCACAAGAGATCTGAGCTTGGCTATGTAATTCCTAGCAATATTATGGAAGCAATACAATACAGGATACACAAAACTTCTCATGCCTTTTACTTGAATACAAGCATGGAATATATAGGCATTGAAATGGGATGTTCCTTCATACATAAGGAAAGAATAGGAACTTCAACTAATTAAATATATTTTAAAATAGAAGAGGGAATGAAAACTAAGCCATCAAGACTATTTTTAGGCAATTTGGTTCACAAATGCACCCTAAAAGTCAAGTTAAGTGAAGCGTCATGTGTCAATAACATGCATGAAGAGTTATAGAAAAAGTGTTCAACACCACCACCCTACACAGGAGGAAGTCTTAGGAAAACCACCTTACTTTGGGAGGAGGTCCCAAGACCCTCCCCTTCCCGGGAGGTGGTTCTGACACTAAGGCCAAAACATGCACAAAAATGAGCAGGAAGATGGAAGAAAGCATGGAAAAGATAAGGATGGCTAGGCTACAAATATACACTACAAATGGGTTTAGGAACTCAAACACCTTCTCAAGTGACACAAATCATAATTAGTTACTTTTGTAATTGTTTTATGACAATGTAACACATGTAATTTCAGGTGTGTACATATTACCCCCTCGAGAAGCATCTTAGCCAGAAAAAGTGTAAAGCGTAGAGTCTAAGTATGGCATTCCCAAAATGGGGAGTTAGAAGCTATACCAGACACGCCGTGTCAAAATGTCATCGTCAAAATGTCATCGTCCAAACTCCTGCTACCTATAAAATGAAAAGAAGACTCAAGTGTAGATAGACAAAATATAAAAAAATAAACACTAAACCAAAATGAAAAATGGAATTACCATTTGTGTGGGGATATTGAGATATACATGCACCAACTCTCCCGCACTATGAACACATACACTTAAAACAAGATTAAAACAATATATATATATATATATATATATCTAAATAAACAAATTTTCAAATTCATTTGTACATATCAACTTGGTGATTTTTGAGCTCTGGACACATGGTGACCATTTTTCATTTTTGAGTATGGTTGAATTGGAATGGATTTGGGAATGGTATTTTGTGTTAGGCTTGGCCCTTTGCTATTTGAATACTTTTGAGAAGAACTCCTAAGAAATTCGTAACTAGAGTGGTCATAATGGGCATAAAAAAGGCAAATAGGCATAGTGCCTTTATTGTTTAGTCTCCATTTTGTGAGGCATATATGATGTTTTGGTATTTTGTGCTTATTGCGAGTGTTTTGACCGCACCTAGTGTGCGATGGCATTGTACAAAACTATGACACACCATGATATGTACATATATCTCTTTTTGGCTTGGTTATTCCTTACATAGAGTTGGCTTACATTGATGATTTGATTCATGTGTGTACTCTTAGATGTTTAGAATTTCTGATTTTCTATGCTTTTCAAAATGCATGCAGTGGACATGAATGCTAACAAAATGATTTCTTTTTTTTCTTTGTAATGTTGATATATGATAATGCAATCACATTGTGATGTTGAACTTTAGTTTCTCTAAGCAACTTTTGGTACTTTGTATTATTTTGGAAAACATGGTGAAAGAGTGATATGATAAGTGAATGAACTTGCCCCACTCCTAACTCCACGCAACCAGTAAGATGTGAGGGCTCAACACCAAGAGCTAGAAGGGGCACAAGTTATAGAAATTTGTTGAATGGTAATGATGAGAGAAAGAAAAGGTTTTGACAAAACCAAATTGGGACACTACAACCTCACTCTACTTAAGTTTGCTTCATAGTTTAGAATGTGAATTTATTTCTATTTTATCTAGACTTAGATCCGTAGATGGCCACTTGGTTGAAAAAATATGGTTTTGAGGTTTTAAACTCTTTTGGAATTTTGGACATCTAACTCACTTTGTTTTGATTTATGATTTCACATCATTTGAATGAACTTCTTCTAACTTTTATGTTTTTCAAAGAGACCCCTACACCTTTCCCCATGATACCAGTAGGAAGTATGGGCTTATCACCATGGACAAGGCATAGGTGAGTAAGGGAATTTATCTCCTTTCCCAAACCTACATCACTAGTAAGAGACGCAGGCTCAACATCAAAGGTTGACAGGGAAAAGAAATGTGTAAAATAAAAAAATTCTATGGATTTTCATTTGACTTATTTATCTAGGAAAAATATTAAAAAAATATTATTTCTAAAGAGATGTATATGAGATAGATGCAACACCATGAAGCTTCTAGAATAGACCATAGGAAAAGACACCTAATCTAGAAAGAGACCATAAGTAGAACCAAGTATGTAGGCCTTGGTATGGTTACTTTCAAATATTTTTCTTATCTTGTTTGGATCGATGAAATGATTTGGAAATAATTGATGATACCGTGAAGATTTGAAGAGACGTGATTTGAATGTTTTGCCAATATTTTCAGAATTTTTAGGAATTTCTATAAGAATAAGTCCCTTGATCACAAATTTATGAAATGAACTAGCAAATGAAAATGCAATGCGGATGCAGTAATGTACATGTGGAAATGTAGGTGAAACTACATGTCATGATAGCTAAGGTGAAGAAAGTTGATGAATATCAAATTCTTCACCCCTAAGAGTACACAACGGAGAACCATGATCCTCAAAATTTTCATTCTTTTGACAAGGGCCTAGCATTCGAGTCTAAACTTACAACCCTTTCCTAGAAGTGTATATGTCCAATCATTAAAATCATTTTTCTAAAAGAGGTGTTCATGCACCTCTTTTTCATGTTCTTGAGACATGGTGTGTGGGTGAGCATGACTATGCTTCTCGGCCTTGTTTCCTATGTGGAGCATTGTGTTTATTTGTGACACTTTCTGAATGATGAGGATTTCCCCATGGATATGGAAAGATTAGTTTCAAATGCACATGTGTTAAAATTGGGCTTTAGAATAGAAATACCCTCAGAGATGTTTTTATGGGCATCATTTCAATCTCAAAATACCCTTCTTCATTTGTTAATTCTATCATGTTTACACCTAGACCTAGGTCATTGGAGGGAAGAGATGATAAAATGAGAATACTACCCATCCTCCGTGGTTCAAACAAAAGGAAAATTGGATCACCACTCTGTAAAAGTTTCATAATTTCAGTTGTGGTCTTAATGGACACCGTTTCCACATATATTGATTTACTCTTATCTATTTTTTCCAGCTCAAATGTTTTTAGGTCAACAAATTTAATATTTGGAATGTCCGGGGTGACCGGGACTAACTCTTTTCTTGGAGGTGGTTTGTTCAATTGATTCGTAGGAATTTCATACTCCGTATGGACTCCTTTCTTCTTCTTGAGGTTTTCTAAGTGTATATCAAAGGGCTTAGGATCCCCTTAAGTGATGAATACCTTCCCCAAATGGAGGAATCTAATCTCTGGAACATGGTAGAGGGGATAGCCTTCATTCGATGAATCTAGGGTCTCCCAAGGATCATGTTATAACTTGTTTCCCTGTCGATAATGTAAAACTCCATCAAGATGTTTTTGGACCAAGTGTGACTGGAAGAACTATGGTTCCAATCAAGGTCACTTTAAGACTGTCATACCCCCATAACGTGTTTCTTGTAGAGGAACAATTTGTCTCTCCATATCCCAACTTCTATAAGAAAGAGAAAGGAACCACATTTATAGAAGCCCCATCATCAATCATGGCTCTCTTAATATAATTTTTATAAACCCAGACTTGTAAAAATAAGGAAAGATCACCTCTTTGGGAAATTTTAGTGTTAGATGACATCTTTTCTATATTGAAAAAAACCCAGTATCCCTATCATTATGTCTCGGAGGATGTATGTCAAAGTCAATATGATTTATTTGAGTAGTAGGAGGTGACATAACATGGATTAGATGACAAAGACCTAGTGCATTGAGCAATGTAGAATGATGTGCAAGTGAATTCTTCAAAAATCTAAAAATGAGATGTGAGAAAAGGTCTTGTTCAAATATGTTATTAAATCATAGGATCCTACTGGTTTTGCGATTTTAGGAACTTCATCCTGTTGGAAGGAAAGAGTGGGTAGGGGTTGTCAAATATAATCCTTTAATTTCTAGTTCAAATTCTAGCTCGACTAACCCCAAGACTTTTGTATTATCATTTGAACCAAGGTTAGGAGAAACCCGAGAATTGTCAAAAGTTAAGGCTTCATGATCATTGTTACCTATAGGGATTCCCTTGTTTTTGTTTTGTGAATTCACCTTGAATATTTTTAGGATGTATAGGGAGTAGATCTTGAAATATTCTCACATTAGCGTTCTGAGGAGCTACAAGTCCTGTATAGTCAAATTGCGAGTTTTTTTTCAAAATTTTCAAGGAGCATGTCTACAAAGAGTTGCCTTTGGATTTCAGGAAGTGTTTGTAGAAACTTGTTGCAATCTGGAAATTCCTATCGTCATGACGTCTAACCACATGGAAACCATAGTATAGGTTGGGATGGTAACCTCTTGGCCTTTGATAGGCATCTTGTTGTTGTTGATTATAGCCTCAGTTGTATTTTTTAAATTGGTTTCTTTAACCATGATTTGTTGCCCCTTGGCTAGAGTTTTGATATTGGTTTAGGCCTTGGGTTTGATATTGATTTTGAGAGGGATGGTTTACATCAATTTTGTCAACATATGACACAATTTTAGGGCCTCTTTGATTGCTCAAGTTTTTATTATTGTTATTGTTGTTTGGAAAACCAACATTCTTGGCTTGATCAAGTAACACTATTCATGGTAACACCATGATTACAATTCACACCTTTAGGTCCTTAGTTTTTGGCACCATTTTTTTGATAATTTGCATTACTTTGATTTGGGGATACCAATTTCCCATTGGGACCATAGATCTTATGCCCACTATCTATAACAACTTGGTCAATCCAAAGCACACCTTCTAAAACTTCCTCATAACTATGGAAAGGAAAATTTTAGACCTCTTCCTTAGTCTTTCGATTGATCGAATGAAGGAAAATATCACAAATTTCTATCTGGTCCATATTGGGCACACTTGTAGAGGAATAGAGAACTTGGTGCAATCTCTAGATGAAATGGGTGATAGATTCATTTTGCTCCTATCTAATATACAAGAACTCCCTAATCCTTATACGCAACAACTTGTTCATGTCAAATGATTTGATGAACTTGTAAACAAGTTTTTTGAAGGAATGTATAGAAGCTTCTAGAATATGGTAATACTAATCCAATGTGATTTCTTCGAGAGTCTTTGGAAAGATCTTAGCCACTACAACATCCCAAGGAAGTAATTCCTTGATAGTAGTAGTGTATGACTTGATATGATCATTCAAGTATCCTTATCCCTTAAATTTTGGAATATCCAAAGAAAGGGCGTGGAATCATGACACCACGTATGGTGAATTCAAGAGGCTCCTTTAAGTACTTAGTGCATGTACCCATTACGTAATATTCCACCATTGAATATCCTTAATGAGAAGGTGGAGGAGGATGAGTTGGATAAGCTCATTATAAGTGTTGACAGGAATGTATGGGGTCCCTTTATATGTTATGTATGGATCAGGAATGGTATATGGGTCCATATAAGGAGTTTTTGAATACATATGCATGTAAGGTGGGATAGTTTTAGGATATGGACTAGTAGGCATAAAACTAGAGAATGTCACATTGCCTGTTGTGGTGACATTCAAGAACACACTTCCAGAAATCCCTTGTGTAGGATAATCTTGAGAAGGATGAGGACCCATCCCTAGTGTGTCTAACCCTATGAGAAGGTCACCTGGATTTGAATGATCCAGATAACCTTATTTTACATGATATTGTGTTGGTTGCTCATTGGAAGGGATGTATCCTTTGTTGTCAATTGGATACCCCATGTTATGCCCTATTTAATATGTTGGTTGGGAAGTCCGGAAATTTCTAGTTCTCTAATCCTCCCCACTAAAGTAGAAATGAGATCATTGGGAGAGGATTAAGTACCTTGTTGGGGTGCTTATGGCGTAGGGTTTGATTGAGTAGGCTCATGATACACGTCATGAATTGTTCATTTTTATAATTCTTGTCTTCCTAAGAAGTAAGAATCTTAGGATAGGTATTCAAAATATCAGAGGTTGAAGCCTTCATTCTATCAAAAGACTTATCTATCTGACGAAGAGGATTAGCTATTTATGTAAATAGATCATCCTCTATTAATTACATGGTAATGTGAGGTCTTGAAAAGACCCTATGGTAAGAACATGTTCCATTTGTGATAGCAACGTGGTTTACATTTGGTTGACCATATTACATGTCTAAAATTTGATCAACCTCCCCATCCTTACATAGCTAATGGAGTTGGAACTGTAACTAGGGGAGGTTTGAACATTGCTTGTGTAATTGTCACCCCATCTCAAAAGAGAAGGGGACTATTGTGGTTATAATTTTGTGTAATATCTATCATAGCCAAATGGCCCACCAAAATCTCTTCCAGACATATTTTAGAAAGTATAAAATACTTACCAAAATGGAGAAATGAGGTAATAGTAATTAAAGGAAAGCAAACAATAAGGAATTAATCCATTCAACATTGGCTACTTCGGCATGACCTTGGGGGTTGAGTGCGGTTGAAGGTTGCATGTCAATTTTCATCCATACAAATTGGTGAACCCAACGTGAATGGATTAATTCCTTCTTGTTTCCTTTCCTTTCATTACTATTACCTCACCTCTCCATTTCTTCCCCTATTTTGGTAGGTATTTTATACTTTATAAAATATGTCTGGAAGAGAGTTTGGTGGGCCATTTGGCTCTAATAGATATTACACCAACATGTAACCAAAACAATCCCCTTATCTTTCTAGATGGGGCAGCAATTACACAAGCAATGTTCAAACCTCCCCTAGTTACACTTCAAACCCCATTATCTATGTAAGGATGGAGGAGGTTGATCAACCATTAGACATGCAATATGGTCAACCCAATGTAAACCACATTATTATCACAAATGGAACATGTTCTTACCATAGGGTCTTTTCAAGACCTCAAATTTCCATGTAATCAATAGAGGATGATATATTTGCATGAATAGCTAATCCTCTTCGTCAGATAGATGAGTCTTTAGATAGAATGAAGGCTTTAGCCTCTAAGATTTTGAATACCTATCCTAAGATTCTTACTTCTGAGGAAGACAAGAATTATAACATTGAACAATTCATGACAGGGTATCATGAGCTTGCTCAATCAAACCCTACGCCACAGAAACCCAACAAGGAAATAAAACTAATTGATTTCTACTCTATTTTATATGATATAACAATGATAAATTTCAAGAATGAAGGAAATAAAACAACACATCTAACCTAGAATTCACGGAGAAAAGGTAAATCCAGCTATGAAATAGTTTTTCCCCTTAGTTTGTCCTTTCTTTCTCCAAGTGGTCATAGGAGTCCAAGGGATTGGGAATGCAAGAACAACAGTTGGAGGAGGCGCTTGAGAAATGGAAGCTTGAAGGTAGTATGGATGCAATGCAAGTAGAAGAGAGCTAGGACAAGAGATCCGAGCTTGCCTATGTAATTCCTAGAAAGATTGTGACAAGATATACAATACAAGATACACAAAAATTCTCGGGCATTTTGCTTGAATACAAACATGGAATATATAGGAATTGGATCTGGGATGTGCCTTCATGCATAAGGCAAGAAGAGGAAGTTAAAATAATTAAATCTATTTAAAAATAGAATATGGAAGGGAAACTAAGCCATTAAGACTATTTTTAGGCAATTTGGTTCATAAACATACCCCAAAAGTCAAGTTAAGTGAACTCAAGCGTGTCAAAAACATGCATGAAGAGTTATGGAAAAATCATTCACCACCATCGCCCTACGTAGGGAGGTAGTCCTAGACCTCTGCGCAAGCCTCGGAGGCGCCTTAGGACCGCCACCCTACCTAGGAGGTGGTTCTAACACTAAGGCCAAAACATGCCTGCGAAATGAGAGGAAGTCTGGAAGAAAGCATGAAAAAGCTAAGTAAGGATGTCTAGGCTACAAATATGCACTACGAATTGGTTTAGGAACTCGAACACCTTCGAAGGGATATGAATCATCATTAGGGACTTTTGTAACCATTTTTTTGATGATGTAGCACATGTAATTTCAGGTGTGTACAATGACCCGTGATGAATGGTTGATTGGGAAGATGTTGTAGACATGAAATCATGCACTTACTACTATTTACTATACCACCAAGTATGTTGTTTTATATATGCATCTTGTGTAAGTAAAGTATTCACTAATGACACACTTCTTATTCTATCTTCTTACTTGATTTATCTATGGTTTTAATCTCTCACCACTCTTATTTTTGCACCCATTTCTAGTCGAGCACGGGATACTTGTCTGTCAAGTATTCTCACATTTTTCTTTAGTTGTCTTAAGGAACCAACACCTAGGACTGGACACTAGTACCTGTGTTCTCCTTTCCCACATGGGAATTATTTTCCTTTTATTCTTGGCCACATCTTTGACATTTAGAGTCATCCTTTTTCATTTTCTTACTCTTATCCTGAGGTACTAGTTGGCATGTTGTGTCATTAGTGTCAAATTTCAAGCAAGAGATCCCTATATACACACAACATACGTAACATTATAATGGAAGGAAATTTTCGCAAGGGATATCTATCCACATACTATCAAAGGGAATGCATCTTTGGGCTATTTACTCCAAATACATTGCATAAAGCAAGGGAAGTGTTAAATTTCATCCACTCATATGCATTCTATCTAGATTTTATCCTGTTATCTTGGCATCATTGGCATGAGGGAAAACTAGGAGAATAATTACATATACAAACTTATAGAACTACATTAGGTGTAAGATGTAGTGTAATGCTTAGTCATAAGTTCAATTTGTTGACAACCGATAAAATTCTGACCTCCCATTTTGCATCTTTCTTTTTTAGGATTTGATGTAGTTTAGGGGTTTTCTAGGCTATTATTTGTGTTACTGATTTACAACTACTTCACCGATCACATTGCGACATACAAGTAACAAAAGGAAACAACCAAAGTGAACATCTTGTGACCATACAAAATTGATTTCTATAGCTCCTATGTCGTCACAGCTCCCAAAGCGGATATCGGGTGCCCTGACACCCCCAACCCTATATAGACACCCTAGTCATGGAATTCTAGAAACTTCTACATTTTTTTGGGTCTAATTACGACACTCACGAGCTATTGTTTCATCATTTTTTCCATTTCAAACACACTTTAGGATAAGATAAGTTCCCTACCTCTCTCATTTGCTTTCATAATTATATCTATAAAATTGCTTAGCATTTGTATTTCATTGTATATCATTGTAGCAGTATCTAAATTCAGATTTTAATAAAATATTTCAGATTTTATTGAATCATTTTGGTGAACCTGTATCTTAGAACTCCTTTCCCTAGGATCCACTAAACCCTAATGGTTAAGGATAGATATTCTTCTCCTAGGAAATATATGCATCATGAGAGTGTTAACCCTATTTATGATGAGGTTACTAAGGCTGAACTTAGCGCTCTCTATTACAATCCTCACATTGATGATGATATTCAAAGAATACTTTTGGCCAATGAATGCAATATTCCTACTAGTTTCGCTCATTCTTCTTTCAACATTGTTTCTAAAGAGGAAAATTTTTCTGGTTGTACTCCTTTTTATTTCATGTACATGTGCATGATGTTATTTCTTATACCAACAGGGATGAATGTAAATTTGTATCTCATGACTCTCCTATTTCTGAACATGCTTCTAATGATTGTAAAGATACATCTCATGCTAGTTATTCTCCTACTTCAATCTATGTTGATGACTCGCTTGATGAAATATTGTCGTGTCAAATGTTGTCGATGATATGTCTGAGCATGAACATGTTAGTAATGATTCTACTTCGCTTAAGACTGCTGAATGTGAATTTTCCATTTTCTTTCATCTACTTCTGAGATTTCCTTTGCTAGCATTCATGATGATTCTTCCATTCCTACTAGTTCACCTACTAGGTTTCTTCTTCTAATGCTTTTACTCATATTCCATGTTCATCTCCATCTCTCTCCTCTTCTTCCTCTCAAGATGATATCTATGTTGTTTCTTCTATTCCGTCTTGCATTCCATCATTTAGCTCTTACGCATCTACATCTATTGTTCCTATAGCATATTCATATTCTTCTTCTTCTTCTTATATTCCTCTAATCACTCATAATGGAAAGCTTCAACCACTCCATGTACCTCTCACATATTAAACCATTCCACCATGTGAAATTTTATCACTCATGCATGGTGTTGGTCAATTGCAATCTCGCCCAATCTCTCACTCTTGAAAGCAAGTCCTATTATGCCTCTATTGATAACAATTCTTTACATGACAATACTATTCCAAAGAAAATTCATAACTCAAAATTTCTTGAGGATTTCATCATGCATACATTCACATACTTTGACGGTACTAGCAATCCATATCTACATCTCAAGCATTATCTTTTAGCTATGGCTTCTTCCTCAAATGATAGATTATTTCTCAAATCATTCCATCATAGTCTTATTGGTGAAGTTATTTAGTGGTACACTCATCTACCTTTTTGGTGTATTAGTACTTTTTTTGAAATGGAAGATGCTTTTCTCATACAATTTCTATCAAACAATGGTCCTAGTTTTACATATGACTGCTTGTTTAGCTTACATCAGGGTAAAACATAATCTATTTAGGACTACATCTTATGCTTTAATGCTTGCATGCATCAGCTAGTATTTTATCCTATTGATCTAGAAAAATAATTCATCTTTTGTCATGGCTTGATTCTTTCTCTAAAATAACAATTTCAATATGATACATGTGAATCATTTACACTCTTATGCTACAAATTTATCAATCTAGAACAAGATTTAATGACAATACATATTATAGATACTCATCCTATTGTTGCATTGTCTTCTAGTTCATCTCCACTTCCATGTGTCAAGCATCCTCCAAGGTATTTATCTCATCCACATCACAAGAATGTCTCATATCATCCAGCGCATAAGAGTCCACCATCTCCTACTAAAGATCCATTAAATTTATTACATTCTTCTAGGCCTCATGATGTGTTGTGTGATTTACTTGATAAGCACTTAATTCACTTCCCTTCTAATCAACATCATCTTCCACATCTCTTGCATCTCCAACATGATCATCCTTATTAAAAATATCATCACATCATTGGCCATCGTGACAATTATTGTTGTTCCCTTAATGAAAAATTACAATAATTAGAAGATAAAGTTGTCACTTCCTTTGGCTCTTTCTTGCATGAGCGGTATATTTCTCTAATTCTATGCAAGCATGTTGTTAGTCCGGCTCAATTTTCACCCTCCTACTTCTAAGGTTGTTATTAATCTACCACCTCAAGTCATCATTTACACATGCCCTCCACCTCAATCATCCATTGTTGCACCATCTCACACATTGTGTAGTGCTCTGCTTCACATTAGATTCCTAATTCATTGACATTTGTGCTTCCCACCATTGTATATCCCATGATTGGCACCATCACATTAGACATTCAATCTGGATACTACACTCATTTTTTTCCACTTCACATGCTTCCACCGCTCCATGATCACTTAATCTCTAGTAGGCGATTCTTCTAACATCACATCCCAATGAAACAATTGTGTTCTTTTGGTTCTTACATGACTATTGAGGGATTTGTTACAATAATAACCCCATTTAATATTTGTGATATAGGTTTCATTGACATATCTATCTAGCATACACTATCATACCATTTCCTGATGATGTACTCCTGCTTTATGGTTCATTCTTGGTTGCTAGGGGGTCTTATATAAATGAGCCTCATCCTCATACATACACACTAGCGGAATCACTATTCTTCCCCATCTTCATCATACTAACACATGATTACATATGATTTTACAATCATATCATTCACATTTATATTTCACATCATTCATTGTATACATACATTTATTACCATCTATCATTATTCATACACACAATAAAAATTTCATCACTTATCTATCTATGTTCTAATCGACATCATCATCTATTCGTTAATATCACAATTTACACAATACAAAACAAACAAACACATGTAGAAACCAATCATCGCATCACATATCAATAAAACATCAACACCACAATATAATACCAACCACGTGTGTGTGTGTGTGTATTGTCAAAAACTCATAGTTACAAAAAAATCACTTGGGGAAAGTCCCCATACATTGCTACATCAATACATATCATATATCATCATCACTATCACTACGTACAATTACAGGAGCTCTAGAACTAGATGTTTCTCGGCTCAATATATGTTGTTGTTTGTGGCCCCTATATCTCTCCATCTGTTTGCGCAATAAAGAGAACTCAAATGAATACTCTAAAAAATGGACTTATAACTCCACAAAATTTATGAATACATATTATGCTAAGGCTCCTCCACCTGTAGCCTCCGATCTCATTGCGTCTCCACCTGCACCTCATCTCACTCTCAATAAAATGGTACATGTGGCTACTACTATCACCACCGAATCAAACAAATGAGAGTGCCCACCCACAATATCATTCACATGCTCTCGTGTCCCACCTCTAAGGATTACATTGGTCGGCACATTCTATGTCAAAGTGTGGATCGAGGTAGCAATAATCAATAACCAATAAGCATCCCATAAAACCGACTAAAATATTGTATTAGTTCTACACATGAGACAACACAATCACAAAACTAAGTATCTCATTATCCATTTTTACCTCTTAGTAAAATGGACAACTAAAGCAACTTGAGCTTGGGCATTTGAAAAATATTCATGGAATATTCTAGAGTATTTCGTAAAATTTACTTTTTAAAAGGACTTGAAGTGTTTTCGGAATTTTGGATCACTTGAAGTATTTTTTTCCTCTTTTGGGTTTCAAGAGAGGTTCCATAGTTTGACCATAATAAATACCAGTCCCCTGGGCCCACACTCATTCAAAATGGATAAAATGAAAAAGGGATGAAAATTCAGCCTTAAAGCTTCTTGTTGCATTTTCATGACCCTCTGGTTGAGAAAAATCCAAGAAAATCTAAAAATTCAAAGAAATTTTGAAAAGGATGAAAAGATTATCTAGGGAACTCAAAATAGCTCGCTGAGCTGATGAGAGAGCTAAAAATATCTCAATAATATATGCATGAGGATTGACCCATTTGCAAGAGCGATGAGTTGTTTAAGGGCTCTGCAAGCCGATTAGTTCTACGAGAGATGGAGGTCACGGGTTAGCCAAGATGATCGGTGAGTTAGGTGTTTGGAGCAGATTGGGGGTCAAGCTCAAGCATGGGAGATGTAGTGGATCAAATTAATTGTTGGTAGATTTGAGGTTGTTGGCATGGGGATGACTTACAAAGTTGATCAATAAGGTAACAAGCGGTGAGGCCTCATATATTACAACAAATCGGGAATTTTTGGCCCAATTGGCTCAGTAAAGAATGGGTCACATGTTCCCGTTATCTCTAATTTTTTTGCACAAAATGACGATTCAATGGAGTGCGTGGTGGGAATGGTTTCACATTAGTGCAAGCTCACAAAGACCCCGGATGCGAGATCGGGCTTCTAGGTTGATCACTCCAAAGATCCAAAGTGTGATTGCACAACATGGAAACCTCTCTCCAAGTGTGGGACTTGTGAAACTGAGAGAGGAATCTCTAGATTAGAGGCTGGTTCCTCAAAATCCTCTGATTTAGATCTATATTTGCACAACTACAGAGGTTCAAATCCTAATCCTACTCTAAATTGCAAGGAGACAGGGATAGAAGTGCAAAAATTGAAACTAACTAAAGATGGTGATGCACCAAAAGGAGTGGTGAATATTTTTGTCATGTAAATAGACATAGACCAAATATTACAACATAAAACATACACAGACTGATAAGATATAATTTAGGATTTGAAATGAAGCAAATAATACAAACAAAGGACTGAAACTCATTCACAAAGCTTGCATTATCATTTCCAATGTCAAAACCACTGCATTACAACCTCAGAGAGGTAAAAACTATTACAATCTTTGAAAAGGTCTGATTCTTGCAAACAATCACTTGCTGGAGGTGAAAGAAGAAGTCTCTATGCCAAAAAAGTATTCCGATTTTATAAATGAGCCAAATCTAGCTTTTACATTGCATGGGTCGAGCCCGGGAGAGAAAAAGTACAAAACGTGGGAGCCCATTCCTCATTGACTACAAAGGCATTAAATCAGCATGGGGGACCTTACAAACCCATACCCTACAATTTTTGACCAAATTGGAGGAGAGTGCGACCCTCCGCATTAAATTTGGTTGCTGAAATGTCACTTCTAGCCATGAACACGTGTCGAGCCGTTTCCTGATTTTTCTCTCTCAAACCGAGCCAAAATGCAATATTGACCATGGAATCCTATAGAGAATTTCATAAGCTTTCCAATGATATAAATAACATGCAAATCCGAGATCTGGATCGAAAGATATGGCAATCAAGATTTAGGGCACAAAACAGGCAAAAATGGGTTTTGAAATTTTTTCCTGCGCTCCGCCACCTGGATGACACGTGTCGGGCTCTGAATGGCTGCGTAATTCTCTCTCCTCCACCTTTCCATGGGTTTTCCTTGAAAATTTTGAATTTTTGATGATTTTTGAATATTTTTCATTTTTTCCCCTCGCCCCCGCCACTTGGGACACGTGGCATGCATTGATTGGTTGTGAGGGGGTGCAGGGGAAGACCTTTACTTTTAGTTTTTTCCAAAAATATTGCCAAATTCTCTAACTCCTCCCCAAGCTCCACACTCCCCTTCTCTTTAGGACACATGTCCCTTGATTAGCTAGAGCCGATGCTTCAAACCTTCCCCTTTGAAATTTTGGGCGTCTTCCTTGGTGACACGTGTCGTTCCCCGATTCATTCGCGGGCCCGCCCACCGCATCCTCGCATCCCTTTGGCCCGAATGTCCCAAACTGTCTGGGAAAAAAACTTCCGATCCACCTGATTTGGGCTTCCCTATCCCTCTTTCGGCTGATGACACATGGCGTGATTTGATTGGCTCTCGGCTCTTTTGGCTCCCCGCGTCCGCCGCGTACTTATGTCCCAATTGTCCCGGACTGTTTGGGACAAATTCTTCCAAACCACCCGAAATGGGTCAGTCTTATCCCTCTTTGCAGCCGCTTCACCTTTTCACGTCCTTCACATCTTTTCGGCCCAGATGTATCAACTGTCAGCCGCAACAGCTTAGTCATTTTTGCTCTGCGTTGGTGGATCGGCTTTCCGCGTCCCCGCACGTCCTTATGGACCGGATGTCCCTTTGCTCTACGGACCACCTGGCGGCCTTTCGGCCAATTCACGCCCCGATGTCCCAACTATCCCAAGGACCACCTAGACTAGGACTTAGCCAATTTTCATGATTTTTTCTGGCTCAAGCTTGTTTTTTGCAACTTTTTGCCCCTTTTCGCTTTTGCTCTTTTCTTCTTGGACAGGCGCTTAGAAAAAATTCGAGGGGACCCTAGAAACATGATTTTTGCCTTGAATCAATCCATTTGCCTGGGACTTGAGTATTCAATGCATGTTATCAAAATTTACCCTAGGGGTGAATTTTGGATAACAGCTTTCCGTGCTTGAGGCGTTGGGCTATAACATGGCAATGTATCCATAAGGTGAGTCGGTGAGAACCCAATGCAATGTGGTGATGCAACAAATGTGGGGATGTAAGACCCAAGCAAAACATTGTGAGGTCGGAGGTATAGGCCCGATGTGGCCACAAGGTGAGTATGGGGAACAATTTTCCATACAGAACATCATTCCTCTCTCGATCTTTTTGGTCTCGTAATACAAAGCACGAAGTGGGGCAAAGTTATGTGGTAGGGTAAGTAGCAATCTATTCACCGATGTGGAGGGATGAAGAATGAGCCTATAATGTGGGAGATATGCACAAATATCGAGTCAACGGATGAGGAAAGAAACATGGACAAGCATCCCATGAAGGAAGCAACACAAATTCATAGGCTATCATCTTGGTAAGCCAACTGGAGAGATGGCACCAAGTTGGGCTAGGACCTAAGGCCACATCAAAAAATTGATCCCCTTAGGAATCGTAATGAAATTTTAATCTTATGAGCCTCATCCAATAAATTTAAATGCCTTCCTGGGAACCTTAGAAACATAAATTTAATTAAATTAGGGGAAAATGTGAAATAATCATTTCTAGCAACCGAGTTTAATACCCGGTCCCATAAGGTAGTGTATAAGCCAAGAAGTGACTTGCACAAAAATGGCCATAACTTCCTCAATACTCAACCAAATTGGAAAAAAATGGACTTTTTAGAATCGTGATTCCATCTTCTACACGATAAAATTAGGAAATAAGAGATTTAGTGGGTGTAGGTAGGTGAAAATGTAGAAAACAAATGCAGCTTCAAATCATCACTTCTATGTGGTTGAAATTGCATTAAAGAAAGCATGGAGATACATTTTATTATGAAACGAGCTACAATATAGAAATGAATGGGTTTTCACGTTCTCCATCATGTTTTACAACCAATTAATGAATTTTTTTGGTGGGTAAAATGGGTATTTTGGGACTCTCTCTCTCTCTCTCTCTCTCTCTCTCTATATATATATATATATATATATATATATATATATATATATATATATTATCCCTCTTCCTCTCTTTCTCTCTCTCTCACCTTCCTCTATATAATGTAATCCTTCTCATTTTGAGAGGGGCGATATTTTGGGAGCTAGGGAAACTCTTGATTTTTTTTTCTCATTTTTCCATTGAATTGCAAACCATCACATGAATTCTACATATGTAACGGTGCCTCTATTATATAACTCGTAATTCATTGTGCAAATTTATAGAGCAATACAATTATGTATTGTGTTGTTTTCTCAACCCTTTTTTAATTTTCTTGTATTCTATGGCCTTTCCTTTGCTACTATTTTTTATGTGGATGTATTATTTCATATGCAGGTGCATTTTGTTGTGTTTAATGGAGATTTGGTGGTGAATGAAGTTTGGTTTTGTGTCACATTTTTTTTTCCTTTCCTTATTTCACCTCCCTCCATCCCTCTCCCTTAACAAAATATTTAAATCGCTTCTCTTTGTGCTATCACCTACCTTAGTGTAGGAATTTCTATTTTTATGTTCTTTCCTTCTCCTTGGTCCCTTAGAATTGGTAGGATAGGATTAGATAGCATATTTCCCTTCATTAGGAGTAGTTGTTGTATTATATTAGGAAGAGGAACCAACATTATTTGGGGGTCCATCTCAAGTAGCAGGTCCCATAACTTGAGAGATGGTCCCATGTTACCAAATTACACTAGTAACTTATGTACACAAACATGAAAAATTAGAGGGTGTTGTAATTTGGTGATAAAAATTTTAGCATGCTCGGCGGGACACAAGGAAGTCATTTTTGTAGGTGTTCCAATATAACATCTAGTCCACATATTCATTTCAGAAATTTGGTGTGCTCTTGTTGGAATCTCATCCTTTAGAGGCTTTGTAACATCACATCTGGTGACTATAAGGATTAGAATTCAATGGTTTTAGCATCCCAAGTTTCTCAAATTCATGAGAAGGTTCCAAACCAGGTATAGAATAAGAGAGGAAGGAGTATTTAAATATTTGCAATTATCTCCATGTAGAGGAAGAAGAGGAAGAAAAGTTAAGAGATATCCATATCCACCGAATAGAACTCTTTCAACACCTCCACCCAAAGAGGTTATTTCTTAAATCTAATAGGGTTTTTAGACTATTAAAAATGGATAAAAATCACCAAATACATTTGTTAATTTCACAGGTAATATTCCACTTTACCTCAATGCACAAAATCCAATTCCAGTGACATCATTAAAGAGAATTCCTTATTTCACTAGAGAGAATCATACAACCCTAATTGATCATATTCAAGACATTGTAAATGTCTATGTCATTCATGAGATTATTGAGATGGATGTTGTGGTTAGAATCCTTATTTATTCTCTCAAAGGGAAAGCCTTACATTCATTTATAAGTTTAACATTGGATCAATTAATAATTGGAATGAGCTATGCTCAAGAATTTGTAACTTGCTTCGGAGAAAGGGTGGAAAATTTATCTCTTTTAGAGCACCTGACTACAATCACGAGGGCTCCAAATGAAGGATGACTTCAATTTCAGATTTCAAAGAACATGGGATATAATTCCAATTCTGTAAGGCCAATGAATGAAGGTGCATTTATCTACTTCATTAAATATCTTAATTCTAATATATATGTAATGATACAATCTACGAGAGGGATAACCTTACCAGGATCCTATGTCATAGCCATTATAATCTGAGAATTTCCTAATTCAATATGAAAAACTTGTGCATGGGAGACCTATTCCTATTTATCCAAAAATGGGGACTCCTAATCCAAGCCAAACACATGATGTATTAATTTTTATGTCCTTAGAAACAACAATCTAATCCTATACGCATCGGTCTATCACCCAATGGGAGCCGGCAGCTCACCCGAGGAACACATAGGTGCCAAGACCCTCGTTTATATGAGTTTTGTGAGAATACATCCCCTACTGATAGAAGCTTGGATGCAAGAAGGGAAATAACCATGCATTCATTCTAAGGGTCTTAGGATGAGTTACTATATAAATTCATCTATTTATATAATAAGGAAAATATCAAATAGATAACATATCTGATAATACAAAGAAAAGGAACTAGGGTTTATACCCATGAAAAAAGTATATATTTTAAAAGAAATCCATATATTCATATTACTCTCTGTTCAATAACCACATTACATTCCTCAAGGTCATTATAGACCAAATGTCTTGATGCAGATAAGACTTATACATAACAATCCTAAACTATGCTTTCCAAATTACAAAGATGTTCATAGACCCATCCCTCTAGATATGTCATCTCTCCTATAGCCTTCCTAATGAGAATACCTAGAACCCATTACTACTTCTACAGAGCTTCGCCTCTCCTTTTCTTATTCTTTACCTCTCTTGATATCTCTCTCGACGCCCTCTTCCCAAAGAGCCGTCCCTTTTTTTAACCTGAGCACCTCTATATATAGCTTTTTCATCCACTGTTGTGCCTTCATGAAGTAGTAGATTGATTTCCAAGTGTCCATATGGTCCTTGAATGGAGCATGCTTCTTCCCATCCAAGCTCTCCACTTTCTATAATGATGTCTTTCTAGATCCTTCCATTGCATGGAATATTCCTTCCTTGACCATTGAGTTGCCAAGATGGCACCTTATCCACTCCACATGCTCATTCAAGTCATGCTTTTCTCATGTGCCTCCTAGGATGTTGAATATGGCTAAGTCCTAAAACCCCTTCCTTTTCCTTGTGCGCGCACCTTGGGTTCTGATAACCCCTTCTAAAACCTTATCCTACACGCCTTCACCATGCATGCCCTTCTTCATATAGGTCCCACGTGCCCACGTGCCTTCTTGTACTTGGCCAATATTCTGAGGCCCAAAATCACCCCACACTACACCTATTCTCAATCCTTGGGAACAATTATATTTAATGAGTAAAGAATGGTGGGATTTGAATAGTTGTAAAAATAATGAAGGAATGAATAATTAGGGGAAATAATTAAAGAATGGGGAAATGAAGGAGAAAATTTTCATTGTTGAAGGAGGAGAGGGAAATACTTCCCTATATCTTCCTCTAGCTTCTTCCAAGAATTAACCTCACTTTACGCTTGCTAACAAAGGTCACCTACTAGGGTTCTTACCTCCTCAAATATTATCCCTTCCCCCTTGGTGCTCATCGTTTTAACAATTCCTTCTAGTTGTTTTCCCAAATCCTTGAGGGCGTACATTCTGTGGGTGATCTGGGGTATAACTCCTTCAACCAGTTTTTGATCGAGCCCCGCAAGGTCTCAATAGCCTCTGATTTATTCTCCACCTTAGTCGGATCCTATCCCACTCTGCTTTGTTCCCCTTATTCTTCTCCTAGAACTCCTTGAGTTCCATCTCATGTGTAGTGACCAAGATGTTTTTTACTCTATCTCTATCAACACAATTATCATAGGAAGCTTCAACAACTTGCCTGTGGCCTTCACATCGGCAAGGAGTTTAGTATACTAAGCCACAATCCCTACAACCTTCAGCTTGTCTTCTCTCTCTTGGCATGCTAGTGCTTCTTCTATGGACTCTAAGGCAAGTGGTCACCTCTCCATAGTGAGGGTGTGAGTTAATTCCTCTAGGCACTGCAAGGTTGATTCATATTTTTGTTCAGCGGCACTAGGTTAGGATGCTTTAAAACAATAACATATGTAATCATTTCAATTTTCTTGTGTAATCTATGCACCCTTTCCTTCTCCTCTTTCATTTCATGCCTTAGTTGTGTGTTGATTAGTTCTTCTTGTTTCAGATCCTTTCTTTTCTCAAGAAGCTCCTCCTCCTTCTCTAATTCCACCTCTAGGAATCTCACCCTATCATTTCTTCCAAAAAATTTGGCCTCAACCTCAACTAAAAATTTGTTGAGTGCATTACAAACTTTCTCATCTGACAACCATTGAGCATTCACCAAGGGATTTACTCCTTTCATCTCTGGAACCTTCATTAGCACCCCTTGGCTTACCTCAAACTTAGGTTCATCGACATGTGATTCAAATGCCCAAGATAACATCTTCTTGGTTCATGGGTATGCACCTTCTACGTCAAATGAGGGCATGACCAAGAGTTGTCATGTTGGCACAGTGCTCTGGAATTACATGTGTAAAACCTTAATTAGATAATTGATGTAACCCATTCCTTTCCATTTTTCTACCACTACACTCTTCCCACCTGTTCATGCAGCCTTTGGAAAACTTACTACTAGGTTGGGGTCTCCACTCATGCTGCCATACTATTTTCCAATGATTTATTCCTCAATCTCCTTCATCACTTCATTTACGCTGCAATCTACTTCTTATTCCACTAACTTTTCAATGATTCATGCCACTTCTCTCTACATGGCTTCTTCTATTTGTTCCTGGTGAGGCTTGGGGTCCTCTGATATCTTGTGTTTACTTATTTTCTCACCCCTTTGCCTTGAGCATCTTCTTCTTCCTCACCATTCTTCCTTCTCTTCCTTATTCTTCTTGAATCATGTATATCATACACGGGATGATTTTGAAATTCTTCATCCTCATCATCATCCTTCTCACCCTTGTAGGCCTCCAAGTCCTTCATTTCCTCTGAGTCTACCTTCTCCACCACCTTTTGTTTCTTCCTAACTGGTGATTCTAGTAAAGGAGACTCTTCCCTCTCTTTCTCTTCAATGGGTGACTCCTTCCTTGGCAAATATTCTCTTGTGAGGGGCTCCTCTTGCTCTGGCACCTCTTCTTCTGGGGTCTTTTCCTTAACTGGGGACTTCTTCCTACGTATGTAAGTGCTTGGCTTAGTGCTTTTTTCCGGCATGCCCATAGGTTGTGTTGTCTTTCCACTTGGTTCCTTCTCTTGCACCTATTATCTCTCCCTCTTCTTTGGTGTGGCCTTCATTATTCTTGTTGGGTCTTATGAAATGGAGACATCATTCTCTAGGTAGGTTCCCTTCTAAAAATTTGGTTGTATGCATAGATATACCCTTATTATAGGCCTTCTGGTGATTGGAAACGTTATTGGTTTCATCATATGTACTTTGTGGGAGACATATTTCTCCACATATGTGTATTTATTTGGGTATACAAGCTTTTGATGTAGCTCGCGGTGGTCCTAGTCTACCTTACTAAGGTCAAACCTTAGTCTCTTAGACTCCTTAAAATGGTTGACCCCCACTTGGAAGTATTGCGCGGTGAAATAAAATGGTAGCTTACACCATGGACTCTTAGTCCCATCTGTCAAAGTGAATCTTTTGATGCATAATTGCTGATACATAACAAACTCAGTCTCTTTATCTACGAGCATAGGAAAATGCTCAAGTATCCTCCTCTCTGCCAAAATGAGTCACGTATCCACTTGTACCATTTTTCTAGGTGCGCCTTATGAGCGGCCATCATGGTCTCACAAGTATATTTCTCAAACCTTTTCATGGGTGAGGGATTTTCTTCTAGATACTCCCATACGAACTTCTCTAGCCCATTGGGCACTCTAATCTCCAAGAAGATGATGGTGAGGAGAATGTTTCTAAACAATATCTTTTCTCCTTCCTGCGTACTACTAATGATCTCATCTGCAATGTAGGAAGATAAGTTATAAATGGTGCCTTCAGAGATCTTCCAGAATACATTCAGCCATGCCTTGTTCACCTATGTCCACCTTTCTTGATCATTTAGCTTGGTAACCAAGCATGTGGCCATTCTCATAACAAGGTCGGGGATATCTGAGATATCAAAGTAGCATGAACCCTTCTTGTAGTCATAGGCCTCCATAGTTTCCTTGATGGCCTCCTTATCATCCAAGTCATCATCTATGGAGTCTCCTTCACAAATCAGGCTAGTGAAATTTGATATGAGTTGAGGAGTTATGTGCATTTTTACGGCTGTTAAATAGAAGTGGTCTTCGTACGCGTAACATCAACCACTGGTATAACTTCTTAGGCTTGCCAAAATAGGGAAAATCATAAAGTTACAATAACTTGACCTTCTCCAACTTAACCTTCACTTTGTCATTGTAGATTGGCATTCCTTCTGGTGTCCTCTTATTAGTTGGATGAACCAGTTCCAACGTCATCTCTTTTTTTGTAATGCTCATGTGATGATTGTAGTCACTTATGGTCATCTTCCTCAAGTGTGATTCCCACTCTTTCCCTAAAAACACTCCATCTAGGTACTACATTTATGCATACCACTCTTCATTGGAACTAGTGATGGCAAGTGGTTTTTTTCCTTTTCCCTTTCCCTTATGTTTCTTTGGCAAGATGGTTGTTTTCTTTGGTGTCATTCTACTTATCGGGATAAAACATAAAATTCATCCTTGCTTTACTCTACTACTCGCTCAAATATAAGGCTCAACTCCATGAAGAATCCTCCTACATTCATGCCCTATATGACAAACCCTAACTAGTAAAACCCTTCTACAAGACGTCGTACTCCAAAAGAATTCTTCCCATGCCCGTGTACTCCTTCCACTCTAGTTTGTAGATAAACCCTAGTCACACACTTGGATCTCTATGATTCTTCTTCCTTCACATAAATCTCTCGGGAAGCCCTAGTTTGCAAGAGGTCCTCCACTTCATAATTACAAGGTAAAATAATGATTCATCGACATCATAATTATAGCTTTTTCCTTCTTTCCAGCAATAAATGATATGCCACCTACTAACGTACGTAGCATTAAATGCAAATTTTTCCACTAAAGCCGACCTTAAGCACCCTTACCTAGGTGCCCAATCTTGTGCAAAGAACTCTTTACAGTCTTCTAGCATGTAAAAATCCTTACTAAATTATTTACAAACACCAAGAAGGCTTATTTACAAACACTATTTGTAAAAATCCTTACGACTTATTTACAAACACCAGGAAGGCTTATTTACTATAAAGGCACTTCTTTTGTCCTCTACCTATTTTTTTCCCATTACTACCTCATGTTGTTCATGTGCTTTTCCTTTATGAAAATTATTTTCTTGTGTTTCCCTTTCTCGATGCTTGTTCCTTTCTTTAGGTTTTGTTTTTCTCCTTGTGTACCAATAACCTCATTATTTTCAAAAGGTTGTGCATGCACAAAGGACCACACATCTATTTTAGTGTGGGGTGGAGTAGTGCAAAGTGAAGTATAAGATGGAAGTAAAAGTTAAATAGCCCAGTTGAAAGATAGAAAGCACATGGAAATGGTGGAAGAAAATTTTTCATGTCAAAATAAGGCTTTATAAAGACCATTTACAGAGAAGGAAAAGCACATGAACAACATGAGGTAGTAATGGGCAAAAATCGGTAAAGGACAAGAAGTGTCTTTATAGTAAATAAGCCTTCCTAGTGTTTGTAAATAATTCAAGAAGGCTAACTTGAAATACTGACTTATTTACAAACACCGAGAAAGGCTTATTTAAAGTAGGGCTTCATATTACTCCCATTGAAATGGCCAGTAACTTTGTCCCATCCAACGATTGTAATTGACATGCATTTGAATCAAGGATGTACAAGATGATTTAAGGGCCAAACCAATGGACTTTCAACTTTCCATGATGGTGCAGATACTTGGAATCATACAACAGTAACCATCTCGCCCAACCTCAAACTTTTTTTTTTTTTTATGACAATCATGTCATGCCTTTTGTATGGAATTTTTAAGTATTCTCACTCCATCTAGCATGTGATCACCTTTCGTCTAACTTTATAAATTTGTGAATCTTTTCCTCAAGTGATTTTTCATCATTTAAACCTCATGTGCATGTTATACGTAGTGATGGTAACATGAATTTAAATGGAAAAACAATATTTGTGCCAAACACTAAATGAAAATGTGTGGCCTTATTCAACCTCTTATAAGTTGTCATGTATGCCCATAGAATGGTTGATACTTTTTTATCCGAATCTGTCTTCGACATCACAAATCTTTGTCAACATGTGACTTAGTATCTTGTTTAATGCCTTAGTAGTTCCATTTTCCTATGGATGATAGGGGGTAGTCTTGTGATCGGCCACAATAAATTATGCTAGTAGAATCCGGACCATTTCATTCAAGAAATGTGTATGCGTATCACTTGTCGAGCTCAAAGCACATCCATACATATTGATTATGTTTTTCCATAAGAACCTAGTAGTTGTCATTGTAGTGCAATCCTTTGTAGGTGCTACCTCTACCCATCTTGTCAAGTAATTAGTGCAAGTAATGATATACCGCAAACTAGTCCTTCACGTGGCTGCAAAAATTGGTCCTACAAAGTCGATCGCCCACTTTTCAAATGGATCTGCTGCTGGCTTTCATTGTCCTTAATGGCATATCATCCCTCTTTCCATTTTTTCCCAGGCATTGACAATGGTTGTAGGCCTTGAAAAATTCAATACAATCCTGGTATATGGTTTCCCACCAAATCCCTATTATTAGAATCTTCCACGCGATAGCATTTCCTACATAGTGTCCTCCTATAATCCCACCATGCACTTCCTCCATAATTTCCATGTTCTCATGTTCCAATACACATCGACACAGAACCTCATCACAACATACCTTATACAGATCTCCACTAAAAAACATATAAGGTGTGGCGTGTATAGCCAACTGCTTCCTCTCCAAAGCCTTCATCCCTTCTAGGACCACACTAGTTTTCAAGAATACTACGATATATTCTAAGTCCGAGGGCACGTGCCGAAACCTAAATAGTTACGCATCTGACATGGTATCCTCAATGGTTTACGCATCCTCCCCTAATTCAATCCTTGATAATTGGGCATGCCCTAAATTTCTCTTCCCTGGTTTTACCACCACCGTGAACTCAAATTCTTGAAATAATAGGACCCAATGGCATATGCGCCCTTGCGAAAGGCTTGTTCACCAATTATTTCAACACCATGTGGTCTGTATAGAATATAAAATGTGTTGCCAATAGATACTGCCTGAACTTATGTAGTGCGTAAATCATTGATAGTGTCTCGCGCTCAGTAGTGGTATAATTATGTTCTATTGGTGTCAACTTCCTACTTGCAAAACATAAGGGATGATCAAAAATCCCCTCACCAGGTTGTGCTAGTACTACTCCAATGGTTGTTCTTGAGGCATCAACATGCACATGGAAAGACTTATCCCAAGAAGGAAAGCATAGTATGGGCACAATAACAAGTTTATACTTGAACAAAGTGTCAAATACCTTCTGTTGCACCTCTCCCCAATGAAAGGCACTCTTTTGCTTTAGAAATTCTTCCAAGGGCATGGAGATCTTGGAATATCCTTTGATGAACTTCCTTTAGTACCCCATTTTCCCAAGAAATCCACACACTGCAATTTGACTAGTAAGCTCCCCCAATCCCACAATAACTGTAAATTTTGTGAGATCTACTAACAAGCTCTCCTTACATATAATATGTTCCAATAGGGTTCCAAATGGAGTAGAAAAGAAACATTTATTAATGTTGAGGGACATCCTCAACTTCCGACATCTCTCAAACATCATCCTAAAATTATCACAATGGTCCTTCACTAGCCCATACATCATCCAATCATCCAGGTAGACTTGAAGAAATTTATGGATAAATTCTTGGAATGTTTGTACCATGATGCGTGAGAAAACAACAGACACATTCTTTAATCCAAAAGGAATGACAGTGTAGGAAAATCTTCCCCACTCAGTGGTGAAAGTTTTCTTTCTCTAGTCTTCCTTTGCAATCCTAACTTAGTGATACCCTAATAACCCATCTGTGAAAGAGTAAACCTTGTGCCTAGCTACTCCCTCCAGAATTTATTTAGTAAAGGGGGTTGGGAAAGGATCGATGACACATACTAAATATAGGTCTTTGTAGTCAACAAAAATCCTTATTCTTCCATCCTTATTGATACTGATGACCATTGGGCTTATCCATTATGATTCTTTCATAGCCTCAATGATACCTGATGCTATCATATTGTCTATTTCCTCCTTGAACCTTATGCGCAAGTTCAGATTCATCTTATAAGGCCTCTTCTGAATCAGGTGCTCACCTTCCTTCAACTTGATTCTCATATCTCCCAAGGAATGGTGGATGCCTTTGATTTCATGGTACCCATGTGGGAATAAATATTGAAACTCGTGCAAAAAATCAATGATCTTTGAAACTTCTTTCTCTGACCAATAGTCCCCAATAATAGCTTCCTTAGGTTTTGTCTCTTTCCCAATGTTACCCTTTTTTTTTAAGGGATCATGGTAGGCACGTGCTCACTCATCATCACTATCTATTACTTCACATGTACCTTCAAAATGGTTAGCATCCAAACTTTCCATTTCTTCATCATCTAGTACATAGACCATTTTTCCTTTTAATACACGCGCGCTAAAGTTATATTTCTTCTAATTCTTCTTCATTGAGGCACGTCTCTAAATAAGTTTCACCCAACAACTCCAGTAGCCTATCTTCTACCATAGAACTATCTCTATGTAAGGCACTTGAAAACTTACAATGCCTTATCCACTGATGGATTGGTACTTTGATACTCAAATGCTTTAATGAGATCGGTCGTTAAATCCTACCAATTTCCTGTCTAACAACATGTCTCCGAGTGGATATATCATGCACGCACATAACCATGTAAGGTGGAATATAACTTATGCACCAATAATGAAGGTGGTAATGCTTTTTTCCTCCATCTAGGCCTTCTCAAAAGCTTGGAAATGGAACTAGGAAGGTTCCTTTCCATGGTAGTTCTATATGAAAGTGGGCGCATTGCTTACCCCGATAATTGTATCGAGATAATGTGACTCTTACCCCGTAGAATTCTAGGATACTCTCGCGATGTGTTTCACACCAATGTGGGGCATTCCCAAGAAATTTATAACTAAGCATACTTCTTATTTTGTCCTCATTTTTCCACTGAACCTCCATTTCTTGTAAGAAATCATTGTTTTTCTCTCTCTCGAGTAACTTGGTAGCTTCTTTCTTCCTAGGTGCTTGACTAAGCACGCCTTTATCACTCTTGTTACATATCCTCTCAATTGTCTCCCAATCAACTCATAAATCCTGTGCGCCCAATTGACATATGTTATGCTTGTATCACTCATCAACCGAGCATCTTCAAATTGGATAGCCCCTTCTATAGGATGAATTATTTCAAGATCTCTAATGGATAACACATAGATTTTGTTGAGGAATTCCTCTCCTAATGGCTCAATATAGGGCGTTGATTTTCCATATGTCAAGGGGATTATGACTCATTCCTCTTTGTTCTCAAAATTGATATACCCCTTGTTAAACTGTAGGTCAACATTGTTATTATAACACTAAGGGCACCCAAGTAATGTTGGGAAATTATCTGCCTCAGCAAGTGCCAAGAATTCAAAGTCCCCAGTGAAATTGGCCCCTTGAATAGTGATAACTTTATCCTTCAAGAATCTAATGGGCATTTCCTTTCTCCTGTTTTCCATATACATTCAACGATGGTTGTAATGTGGGCCACCCCATTTTATGCCATGCATCCAATGTAAGAACATTGACCTCTACTCCCGCTTTCGATGAGGATATTGTTTAAAAGCCACCCATCAACAACTGCATTTAATATAATCTCTTTATCATATTTAAGGATGTGAGGAGGAGGATTGGCATGTAGAACCTGCATTTGATGCTCTCTCTCGGTGTGTGGTACCTTCTCCCCTAACCATTATCCTAGCAAGGGAATGATATTATCATACCTTAACATTTTTCACACTTCAATGGCTTTATCAAGATCCTTCGTGGAGCCTCAACATTCTTCCTTTGCTCCAAATGTCTTGACGCTTTCTTTAGCCATTAGATCTCCCTTACAAAATTTGAATCACATCCATAGTCTCTTGATACACTTCCTTCTAATCAATAGGGTCTAGATACTTCCCATGTAATACTTCTTCCCTAACAACCGGTTTATGTGTTGGCATCTCCCTTACGTGCGTAGCCTCTCGCTTGATCATTGTCACCAAGTACAGGTTCTAATTCTAACTCATGTGCCACTCTCGGCATCCACTATGGGTTGAAATTATTTACGCTCACCATCCCGGTGCCTTTTTATTTCTGGTGTTATTAGGTCATGTGTTAAAACAACTCAGGGAACTCCTCATACTTACGT
The DNA here is from genome assembly GCA_018340775.1 of Taxus wallichiana var. yunnanensis. Taxonomy (NCBI): domain Eukaryota; kingdom Viridiplantae; phylum Streptophyta; class Pinopsida; order Cupressales; family Taxaceae; genus Taxus; species Taxus wallichiana. The sequence goes on from CM031241.1 coordinate 746,204,559, forward strand.
TTTTCTCGTACCATGAGAATTGCAATAGCTAAGAACCCTCATTCTTATAATGCACTATAGACCCACAATTATAACAAGTTCCTCATGGGAACTCACTTCTTCCTCCACCACGATTATCATGCGACCATAAAATCCTCTCAGTAAAAACATCTTCCTTGCGCACCTCCATTTGCATGCCCTTCATAGTGGCAATCATCATACTTGGAACTACTTACAAGGATAGTATGGAACATACCAACATCAATAGCATAATGAATCTAGTCAATCAGCCTGCAATCCTTGGTATCATGGGTTATAGAGGTATAGATCTTGCAATAGCAAGAAAACTTCTTCCATATTGCACATTGTAGTAGAGGACATCTATTTGCATCATGATCCCTATAGAAAATCTCACAGTCTACTGCCACGGCACATACCAAATTCTGAGGGAAACTATCCTTTGTATGCCCTTCCACTTCACATACTGCATACCAAAGCCAACTTTGAACATCATGCACTGAATTTACAGATAGCTTCTCCAACTGCTTGTCCATTGTAGCAATTTGAGCCTCCACAAAAGGGATAACACTAGTATCAACTCTCCCAACAACCTCAACACACAGGGCATCTTCCAAGGCCTCATGCGGGTCTATGAAAGTCTTGTGTGAAAGTTTCCTTATAAATGGTGTTATCAATCCCCCAAAAATCATTGAGCATACTTACCGATAAGGGTGAATTTCATAGGATAGTTTTGACCAAAGAGTTTTTAACCATGTGTCATACTCTCACACACTCTCTACCATTATTTCCTTGATCTCCTTCATAGCACATGATACTCTTCTACTCGAACTTAGGGATATGGAACTCTACTAGGAAGGCATTTTTCAATGTGGTTTAATCCACCACTGTGTGATGTGGGTCATACTTTCAGCATTGATGTGCGCACACCCTTGCAACATCATTACAAAATGACTTTCATTTCACTTCAGGTAGTGATCCCCTTTGTGTGCCATAGTAATTCACACTTGTGTAATTGTGTTACAACATCTTCAATGCCTCTCGTAGTCTAGAAAGTGAAAATACATCTCAAAGAATACTTGTGGAGGTGGTTGTGGCCCTTTTCCTTGTGATCCAGAACCTTGGTTTCGTATGGTATTTCCTCTACCACCAAATCCACTAAACCCACCAGGTCATATCCCTCCCGACCCACCGATCCTTAAAATCCACTAGTTCCACCAGGTCCTCTAGCTCCTATACCACCATATCCACCTCTTGTAGCCAAAAAATGGCCTAAAGTGGTCACGCCTAGTGTCCCCAACGTCCCACTAAACTACATGCCAATGGTTTGTGATATTGTCCTGCTACCAATTGTGTGTCCTACTCCACTTCCAATGACATGATACCCAAACCTTGTGTATTTTCACCTTGTCCAAAAATTCCTCCAAATACAAAAATGTTTCACACAACCATGGATGTCCCAAATGAGTCTCCTAGGCGTAGATCATTTACTTCCACCGATACTAACTAGATTAGCAATACTTCTTTCTTGATCTAAAAAACCAAGCACTAGGGGTTGGTCACCAGTGGGTTTAGATGCACACCGATGACTCTCCTTTCTCCATGCAATGAAATATCATCAGAAGTTGGAGGGGCTTCTCTCCCACACTTTCCAAGATGGGGCAGCATAGACTGCTCAGGTTCCACATCCTCTGTGTGAACCTTAACTCCTTCCCACAACATCTACCTCCATAAATCCATCACACCTGTAACCTCACTTTTTCTAGCCATATCCCTTTCACAAGATTCCCTATACTTGAGTCGCTCTCTTCCCTTTAATTTTCAGCCGTAATGTCCACCATCTTCCTCCACCCTAGATTCCTCCCCTAGTGCTTAGAGAAGCTTAGCAGGCCATAGGAAATGCCTCTAAACTTAGGGTAATGATCAAAATCTTCATAGCCAAAGGGATGACACATAAAAGTGATCCACTGGGCTCCCTCGAAAACTTGAACTTAGGAACCTCTAGGAAAGAATACATATAAATGGTGTATTCTATAGTATAATTGGTCATGACTCCTTTCCACAAGTGATCAAAAACATGTGTCCAAGTTATATCTGCATCCTACATCCTCTAGTAATCATCTTGGGTCCATACACGTGATCTATAGTACCAGTTCAATCTGGATGCATATGCTGAAATCCATTCATATAGTTCTACTGGAAAACAACAGAAGAATGTCTCGTATACAACTCATGGTACATGTTCTCTTCTACCCATCTACGTGCATCAAACTCAGTCCAAGTGCTAAATCTTTGAGAAAACTCATCCTCCATGCTCTTGAACCATGCTTCAACACTTTCCAAGGCTAGATATTTGGTCATCACGCATCATAGGGACCAAGATGTATGCCATTTATCACAACAACTTCAAAAATATGTCCCAACAACTAAACCAAGATGTAGTCATTTTTATGTCATTAGAAACAATAGTCTAATCCCATGTGCACTGGCCTATCACCTAGTGGGTGGTGGGTGCTCACATAAGGCACGCGCCTCCAATCCCCTCTTTTATGTGACTTTTGTGAGAATACATACCCTACTAAAAAATCTTAGATAGAAGAAGGAAATAACCATGCATTCATTCTGAGGGTCTTAGGATGAGTTACTATATAAATTAATCTATTTAGATAACAAGTAAAATATCAAATAGATAATAGATCTCATAATACAAAGGAAAGGCACTAGGTTTATACCCATGAAAAAGTATATATTTTAAAAGAAAGCCATATATTCATATTACTCTCTATTTAGTAACCAAATTACATTCCTCAAGGTCATTACATACCAAATGTCTTGATGAAGATAATACTTATACATCATAATCCTAAAATATGATTTCCAAATTACAAATATGTTCATAGATCCATTCATCTAGATATGTCATCTCTCCTTTAGCCTTCCTAATGAGAATCCCTAGAACCCACCGCTATTTTTGCAGAGCTTCACCTCTCCTCTTCGTCTTCTCTTCCTCTTTTGATATCTCTTTTGATGCTCTCTTCCTAAAGATTCGTCCCTTCCTTTAACCTGAGTAACTTTATATATACTTTGTGCATCCACCGCCATTCCTTCTTGAAGTAGTAAATCAGTTGCTAAGTGTCCATGTGGTCCTTCAATAGAGCATGTTTCTTCCCATCCAAGTTCTCCAATTTCTATAATGATGTCTTTCTAGATCCTTCCATCACATGGAATATTCCTTCCTTGACCATTGAGTTTCCAGGTTGGTACCTTATCCACTCTATATGCTCAATTGGGTTGCGCTTTTCTCGTGTGCCTCCTAGGATGTTGAATATGGCTAAGTCCTGAAACCCCTTCCTTTTCCTTGTGTGCATGCCTTGGGTTTTGATAACAACTTCTAAAACCCTATCCTATGTGCCTTCACCCCATGCACCCTTCTTCATATAGGTTTTGTACACCCACGCACCTTCTTGTACTTAGCCAATATTCTAAGGACTAACACATGAGTTATACCCTATTCTAGATCCTAGAAATAAAAGTTCTAGTGAAGCTTCCACCTCTTCTAGCACCTCAACTAAACTCCAAGAGGTTATGAAATAATTGTAGAACCTCTGGAATGATTTGGTGACAATTAAGAGGTAGAAAGATCAAAATTTCAAACCTTACTAGCCTCGTACTAACCCAATAAGCCCACATATCAGTCTAATAGAACTCATGCTCAAGTTGCTAACCAAAATCAAGTACAACCTCCTCGCTAATAGGCCATTTCAACCATACAATCCTAATGTAGCTTCAACATCCAAGGCCTTGGTTTCAGTCTAGAATAATTTAGCACAAGAATATGAATGGTGTTTTCCTTGTGAATAACCCCATAATCGATAGCATGATTTAATGGAATGCTAAATCAGGCCTTAATGGTAAAAAGTGTTGGCATGCCCCAAGAAGTAAATGAAGAATAAAATAAGCAACAAATAAACACACAAGAGGAAACTTATAATGATACTTCACTAGTAAACTAGAAAGCAAAGTATTTTTGTGGAATAAATCAACCTCTTCCTCAGGGTGTAGCAATAAACACAAGATCTAGAAAGAGAGCCATGGTCAAAGAAAAAAACTATTTTAGCTTCTTCTCATCCTTATCTCATGGCACAAGGTATTAACAACTCAAATATAATCCCAAATCCACAAAATCAGCCTAAAGAACCTATTGTGTAGTACATGTGCAAGAGAAAGCTATGTTAAGAAAAGGGCGGCAAAAGGACAATGTGTCTCCATTCAATATCATTGACCAGATGAATAAAACAAATGTAAGTATCTCTATGTGGGAATCGATGGAAATCCTGGGACAAAGAGATCTATTGCAAGCATCCATGGCCAATCTGGTCTATTTCAAATGATTCATCCAAAGATTAGGAGAAGGTTCTCACAAATGCAACTCAACAAGAAGGATGTCAACCAAATAGAAATATGGAACCTCCTCTATTTTATGTATCTTTGATAATTAGGAACAACCAAGTACACAACTACATGATTGACTTGGGGGCAACTAGCTCAAGAATGCCTAAAAATAGTAGACCAAATGGGTCTTAAATATGAACTAGTCTAAAAATGAGTAGTACAATTGGATGGGACAGCAGAAGTGGGAATAGTGGGGATCATAAAGAATTTAAATCTAACACTGAATTCATTACCAAATGTCACAGTTCAATAAGATGTATCGGTGATACAATTACTACCACTCTTTACCTTATATTTTTCAAGGGACTTTGTGGCTAAATTTGGTAGGTACCTATCAACTGATTGGTCCCACATGATTTTTAAAACAAGGTATGGAGCCAAAGATTCAATTATATCAACTCCAATTACAAATTACCACATTGAACCTTATGTTCCAATCCCGATCAATGCTAATTGTACAATATTTGATCGGAAGATTACCTAGAGATCCAAGAAATGGATACTAAAATTGGGAATATTTCATATCTAACACTAGATGAATGGGTTCACAAAATGCATGATTATGATTTGTACAAAGATATGGAGGAAGTTGAATTAGGCATCTATTGTCTACATGAAGAGAATCCACCTCTTCCTAGCATCACCAAATTGAATGAATAAGATAACAACGAGGTTTGGTAGTTGTTCTTTGATGGCTCAAGGAGCATATAAGGTGTAGAAGGGGGTGTAATACTTGTTTCACACCAAGAAAACAAATTCTAATTAGCCTTATAATTTCAATTTAGTTTTTCTAATAACACAATTGAGTATAAAGAATTAATCCATGGGTTATATTGAGCAAGGAAAAGAGGTATCAATAATTTACAAGCATTCATAGATAGTGAGTTGATTTTGAATCAGGTTAGAGGAAAAATGCTACTAAAAATGATCTATCAAAAACTACAAACATCAAGTATGGGATCTCACAAAGGACTTTGAGGTATTTAACATTGATTCCATTCCAAGGAATAATAGTGAGGCTACATATAGGATTGAAACAATTGGAGCAACATTCTATGTGGTTGAGAATATCAAGATAGATTAAGCACAACCCCATATCAGGGTGGTAGTAAGACCAGTTGTTCCAGATAATAACAAAAGCTAGAAAGTGTTTAAGAATGATCAACAAATCATCAATTTCCTCCAGGAAGAAGATGATTTCTCTTCCATACATAAAGACAAATTGGAAAGGAAATATGGGGATCAAGGGGTTCAACTAAGAATGAACAAACTCCCAAAAGGCCTAATGACTCTAGAATCAATATTCAATCTCAATGACTAGTTCTAGAAGGAGAAAGCTAATATCCAGGTCAAGGGTGAAGATTCAAAACTAGTTTTAGTTAGGAAAAGTAAAATGCTCCAAATTGGCAAAGTGAGCACTCATCGAGAATTTTTATATTTCATATAACTTTGTCAAGATTTATCTGACAAATTTGTATGAAACTATGAATATTTGAAAGGATTTGATCTGAGTTTTCCCCAACACACTATTAAACTAGATCCATAAGCCAAGACCATCAGGAAAAAGGAAAGGCTAGTGAACCCTCACATAGAGCCTTTGATGAAGATGGAATTGAACAAGATCAATGAGGAAAGCATTATATTTTCTATTAAAAACTCAAGACGGGTTACTAATTTGGTGTGAGTCAGGAAAATGAATGGGGAAATTAGATTGTTTATGGATTCCAAATACTTGAAAAGAGCTTCTCTCAAGTATCACTATTCACTTCCTTCCATGGATTAAATATTGCAAGTAGTAGCCAATTAAGAGATATTTTCATTTCTATATGGCTACTAAGGCTACAATCAAATCATAGTGAAAGAGGAAGAATAGTTCAAGACAACTTTCCCCACCAAATGGGCCACATATGCTTACAAGAAAATGCCTTTTTGGCTATCAATTGTTGGAGCTATGTTCCAAAAAGATATAAATATGGCATTCAAGGGGCTAATCAATAAGATGGTTATTTTTTATTTAGATTACATTACCGTATTATCCAAAAATGTAGTTGATCACCTCTCTCACCTCAAGAAAGTATTCAAGAGATGCAAAAATTTAGAGTGTCTCTAAATCTAAAGAAATGTATATTCCTATCTCATGAAGGTAGGATCATAGGCCACATTGTTTCTAAAGAAGTATTGACTATTTTCCCGGAGAGGGTTGAAGCCATCCATTCAATGTCATTACTAAGGCATAAGAAATTTCTTCAAATATTCTTAGAGAGAATCAATTTGTTCATAAGATTCATGCCGAGTTTTCCATTCTTGTTAAGCCATTAACAATTATGTTGAAGAAGAGCATGTCATTCAAATGGAAAATGGAGGGAAAGGAGATTTTTGATGCTATCAAAAAATAAATATCACAAGCTCCAAATCTCATCAGTCTATATTTTTCAAAGGACTTTATCCTCTATTATTTTGGTGGTTCAGACACAATCTCTACCATTTTGGTGCAGTTGAACAAGGAGGGATACGATAAACCCATTTCTTTCTTCATTCAAAACTTGGAGGACTATGAGGTGATGTATTCTTTCATTTAGAATCATGTCCTTGTTGTTATAAGGATCCTAAATAATTTTAGACACTTGGATTCAAAAAACAAAATTCATCTGCTAGTGTCCCATGTTGGAGTGAATTATTTTCTCCAAAACAAGAAACTAAATGAGAAAAGAGATGGCTAGATTACCCATGTCATGGAGTATGACATAGAGATCAAAGTAACAAAATTGGTCTGTGGGAAAGGTTTATGTGAACAGATAGCTTCCGATCAAGATGTTGATTCAAGAGATGAAGAATAATTTGTTTTAGTGTTATAAGATAATAAAAACAAGTAGCTAATGGTATACCCACTCCTTGTTGGACCAAGGACATGATCAATTTCCTTAAAATAGGTATATTCCCTTTGGATTTGAGCAAAGAAAAATAAGGTATTTTAGACTCCAATACATTCTATATGTTCTCATTGATGGTATCTTTTTCAAGAAGGACATGAATGGATTTCTCTTGAGATGTGTTCCATTAAATTAGATTGAAAAGGTGCTACATGAGTTCCATGATGGAGAAGATGGAGGTCATTTTTCTCCATGAGTAACAACCCTTAAGATCATGAAGGCTGGTTACTACTAGTCTACAATGTTTAGTGATTGTTATTCATGGATAAAAAAGTGTAAGAAATGTGCATTATTCACAGTAATGAGAAGCTTACAACACTACCACTCCACCCAATCTCAGTTGATGAACCATTCATATAGTGGGGATTGGATTTTATTGGTATCATTAATCCAAACTCAATCCAAGGCCATAAGTGGATTCTCATAGCAACGGATTATTTCACCAAGTGGACTGAAGAAGTGGCACTCAAGGAGGTAAAGATTCTAACATATTGTAATTATATAAGGTAATTGTTACTAATTTGGGTGTCCCATCCACTATTATATCATATACTGATCTAGAATTCCTTGGCACCAATATTTATAAGTGGGTTGTCAGAATGAGATATATCCGAGAACCTCCTCTAATTATTACCCCCATTGTAATGGGAAAATTGAGTCCATAAACAAGAACTTGCTGAGGATTATTAGGAGTATGGATGAAAATCAGAGGATGTGGCACACCAAACTCAAATAAGCCTTGTGGGCTAATAGAATGACACCAAAAATTTCTATTGTCATATCTCCCTACAAGCTAGTCTATGGAAAAGAGGCTACGCCGCATATATCCCTTAAATTACCAACACTATAACTCCTCAAGCAATTGGAATTATCTGAATTTGAGCACATGAAGACTAGATATGTAGAACTCATGGAGTTAGAGGAGATGAGAGAATAAAAATACAAACCATGGAGAAGGGTTGTGATCTAATCAAGAGGAGCTTTGACAAGAAGGCCAAAGCTAGGATCTTCCAAGAAGGATACTTGGTTATGAAGTGGGATGCCGATAGGTAAAAACTATGTAGACATTCCAAATTTGATGTTATATAGAGTAGTCCCTACATGATCACAAGGTGCAAAAGTAACAACGCTTTCCAATTGTCCAAGCTGGATGGAGAAGAAATGTAGATTCGAGTCAATGGAATCTATCTCAAGAACTATTACTAAAATAAATTATGATACTTGTACATATTAGCTTAGGATTTCTAATTCCTCTAAGTGCTTTTAGCCTACTGTTTTGTTTTTAGAGTAGGTTTCTCTTCCCTAAGTTCTTTGTACAAGTTCTTTTGCTTCTAGTTGTCTCTTTCATAGTTTAGTATGCCTCTAAGAAATATATTGTAGAAAGAAGATCAAAGTTGTAGGAAACAGTTGTAATCCTCAAAAAATTTCAAATGCAGATCAACTAAAATCAGATTTAGGGACTGATTTCAGTGTTCTCACCCTCTTGTCTCTTTGGAACAATCATGGCTTGATATTCTCACACCTCTTGAAAAATTAGAAAATTAGTTTTAAGGGTAGTTTGTTGTGTTAAAAATGGTAGGTCTCATGACACTTTGCATGGTCCTCCTTCTTGGCAAGTATCCATCCCAAAGTTCATTCAAGGTTATCTTGAGTTTTGAGTAGAATGTCAACCTTAAATCCTCCTTTCTCACTCATTGAGTCTAGTTCAGTCAAAATTATTATGATGTGTGAGTATCTCTAGCCTTTAGTAGTGTTTCGAGTAGTATTCAGGTTTGAGGAAATTATTTTTAATAGTAGTCTAGATTTCTTCCTCAATCAACATGTGTTTCCAAGCTCTGCAATGTTCGGTATTTTCCAAGAAACCATCATTCATTGTGTTTCTTACTTGGAAAGGAATCAGATTTTGGGGAAGGTTTAGATCTTCCTTTTCAGTCCCAATAGTTAGAGTTACAGAGAAAGGGAAAAAATCAGATTAAAAATAATTTTCTAGTGTCATAAAACAAAATTCAAAAAATTTCTTATTATGGCCTGGGAAATTCAAGTAGCAAACAATAGTCGGGTTCAAGCCCAAACAGTGTTTCAAGTGGCTCGAGGATAGAAATTCTCAAGTTTAGATCAGTTTTCAGGCTATCATAAATGACACCATGCCCAATGGATACTTAAGGCTACTAATTAACCCATCTAATAGAAATATATCCCTATGAATCTCCAAATTGTTATCCATTCGGAAGTTGATAGAGCTTCATAGAATAATCTAGAGTATTTCAAGTAAAATTCATGTTTTGAAAGGACTTGCACTACTTTTGGTAAGTTTGGGATCACTTGAAGCATTTTTTCCTCTTTTGGGTTTCAAGTGGTTCCATAGTCTAACCACAATGAAGAACAAGTCCCAGGGGCCCACACTCCACCAAAATGGATAAATTGGAAAAGGGTTAAAAATCCAACCTTAGAGTTCCTTGCTACATTTTCACGGCCCTCTGGTTTTAAAAAATCCCAAGAAAATCTTTTAAAAATAGAGAAAAATTGAAAAGGTTAAAAATATTGTCTAAGGAGCTCTAAACAGCTCACCAAGCTAATGAACGAGATAAAAATAGCTTAGCGATAAATGCATGAGGATTGGGTTGTTTGTAGGAGGGACGAGTTGTTTAAGGGCTAAGAAAGGTAGACTAGTTCGGTGGGGATGGAGGTTGTGGATTAGCCAAGCTAATCGGTGAGTTGGATGTTAGGAGTGACTCATTGGTTGAGCTCGGCTCAAGGGATGTAGTGGATCAAATGACGCATTGGATGAGTTGAGAAAGTTGTCTCGGGATGACTCCCCAAGTCGATTGGTGAGGTAATAAGAGAAACGTCTCTTTATCTTGTGGATACATTAGGCATTTCAGTCTTGAGAAGACAACGAAGAATGGGTCGCATGTTCCTCGATATCCAATTTTTCTACAAAAATGAATAGTCAATGGAGTGCGGGGTGGGAATGGTTTACAGGCTCGAGGCCACAGGATTGAATGTGGCTACAAGGTGAGTCAATGAGAAACCAATGTAATGTGGAAAATTTGAGGATGCAAGTCCTGTGTAGAATAGAGTGAGGAAGGCGATGCGAGGCCCGATGTGGCCACAAGGTGAGTGTGGGGAAACATTTTCCCCATGGAACATCACTCCCCACGATTTATTTAGTCCAAAATAAAAAACATAAAGTGGGGAAAGTTACATAGCGGGGTAGGTAGTAATCCAGTCACCGATATGGAGGGATGAGGACCAAGCCTATAAGATGGGAGTGATGCACAACTCACCAAGTCGGTGAATGAGGTATGTTATATGGCCAAGGAGCTCATGAAGGAAGCAACACAAAGTGACAGGCTACCAACTTGGTGAACCAACTCGCAAGCCGACACCGAGATGGCCAGGGGCTAATTTTGTGGGACCCCTCTAATAAATTCAAATTCCTTCCCAATAACCTTATAAAAATGAATTTAATAAAATTGGGGGAAATGTGAAACAATCATTTCTAGCCACCATAATTTAATACCCATCCTATCTCGCTAGTGTATAAAATAAGAAGGACCTACACAAAATGGCCATAACTTCCTCAATACTCAACCAAAGTAGAAAAAATTAGACTTGTTGGAATCATGACTCTATTATCTACACTCAAAATTCAAGAAATAAAATATTTTTGGGTGTAGACAGTGAAAATGTCATAAAAATAACCTAGATTCAAATCATCACTTTCGGTGGTTGAAATTGCATTAAATAAAGCATGGAGAGCCATTTTCTTTTATAACAAGCTATAGTACAAGGCATTAGTTCTGTAGTTTCTCCATAATGTTTTACAACCAATTAATGCATTTTTTTGGTAGGTGAAAGGGGGATTTCAGGAATCTATCTCTCTCTCTCTCTCGCTACATGATCATTTGACATTGGTGATTATCAAAAAAATTCTTATATGGTATGTGATATTTCATACTACTTTCTAGATTCCCCTTAATGACCTAATATGGAGGTCATCAGTAATCAACCAAACACACTCAATCTCAATATAAATTTCCATTATTGGAATCAAGTCAATCAATTGACACAATACAAAGTGCATTTTACTACTCCTTCCGGATGACCTAACTGGGATTTGCATCACTATTTTCCTATATTACCTAACATGGGAAGTCACTTTACATTTTGTATCACTTCAAAATAACCTAACATGGAAGCCATACACATTGTGGTGACACCCTTGGAGTAAGGGTGATGAGGCATCATTACCTTTCCTATACTACTCGTATATGGGTTATTCTCATTAGATTAAAATGAATCTAAATAAATAAAAGTTGGTCTTTGTTTGTCTGCACAGAATAGACCTATTAAGGATGTAGTCATACTTGTAGATTGAAAATATACATCTCTCCCTAACACTCTTCCTTTAGTGGTAGGACGCCCAAACACTCGCTTTTCACTTGCACAAAAATTGGGTTGGGAAATGATCACTCCTACCCCCGTAGCATCTTGTTATTTTAATCATTTCTTTTTCAAAATTTAATAAATCAAATAAATATGAAAAAATATGTTGATTCAATTAACTAAATAATAATACAAATGACGGTACTTAGTTATATAATTACTTAATTATAATTTAAGTACTTAGGTAACTAAATACCATTGTAGGGTATTATTTAATGCAGTATGTTTCACCGAGGAACCTTATTGTCTAGTTCTGAATTATGCGGATATGTTAGTTATGTTTACGACTACGGAAATTGTTGATGTGATGTCATGATTTGGAAAAATTTATAAGGCTCGTTATCCTAGTTGAATGGTTACATAACATTAATTATGGCCCTATTTTAATATATTTTTATTAAATTAGGGGCATAATGCCATACCCACATGGTTGATAGCAATGTTGAATTGAATAAGATGTGTTTTTAAAATAATTGAATGGTGATTAAACACCATGATGGTAAACACATGTCAAGGTAATTATTTCTAGTTGAAAGTCAATTTTAAATAAAAAGGTAAAATTTCATCAAATGGCAATGATAAAGATTTGAATTTTTTTGATAAATTCCACAATGTGGACATTCACGTGAATGTGAAGGCAAGGGAATTATTTGTTTGATTATTTCATTTTGACTTGATCCCTCCCCTCCCACGATGGCAGAGGCTTGGAAAAACCATCCACCTAGCAGCATTAGATGGATGGGTGCTAGGGTTTCTAGGGGATGTGTGGAGAGGAAAGTGGAAAGGAGGTTTAGTTTTGATTTTTTCATTCATTTCCACTATCAGTTAACTCCTCTCATGGAGGAACTCTAACAAAATTTTCTACTCATAGAGAAGTCAATTTTCTTGGGAAACTTTTAATTTATCACGGGAATGCAAATTATTTGGGGTTTTTGTTGCAAATCAAGAAGAGGCATTGTGAAATCGATTCTAGATAGATTTTGGAACAACATAAGCAAGGAAAAAATGTGGACAAGTGTTTCAAGCAAGGGGTTTTCTCCTTTCTCCAATGATTTTGGATTTTTAAATGAGATGAGTTATTTTTTCTTGGTATATTTTTGTTTGTAGGGTGAAATGTGTTAAAATAATGCTTGAATCTGGTTCATTTCTTGAGCTTTTTGCAGAAAAATCATTTAGAAGAAATGGGTTCTTTTATTTGGTTGAATAAATCGATTTTATTTGATTTTTCGTAAGCTTTGTTGGCATAACAATATGTTTTTGTGTTGGGTATTATTATTTTGAATCTTTTAAGCTATAACCTTCTTTCAAAAACTAAAATTGTATGGCTAATATAGAGGTAATATCTTCTTCTATTTGAATCAAATTTCCTTTTTTATTGTGAGTGTGTTGAGGAAAACATGGGTTGCGTGTTGTGTGCATTACTTGTAAGGATTTTGGAGTGTTTGAAACTTGTTCTCTTGTTGGAAAATGATAATGTTGTTAGGTTGGATTTTACCTAGAAAGATTATTGGGAAATTTATTATTTACGGATCTTAACTCAAATTTCATAGTGGTACCTTTGTTATTGTGATGGAAAATAAAATCTATGTTGTGGGTTCGTGAGTTGCTTGATCCTTTTCTTCTTACCCTAACTATATCCTATAAAGGGATAGATTTTTGTGCTTTCTTTTGTGTGCTCAATCAATAGTTGATATGTCTAAAGAACCTCTAGTTTTAGAAATGTATACAAATATGAAATGTGCATGTTGCAAATAAAAATTGTATGGTTTGTGTCACCAAGTAAGACTTACGTTGTTGCACTTATTGTCTTGAAAGGATTTTGGTTTAAAAACTTACTTTCCTATTTTGTTTGAATTGAATCATGGACTAACCTTTGTCATGGAAAGAAAGAAATGATAATGTGGATCTTGTTTTCAGTTATATATATTTAAACACTTTCTGCGGTATTTGAAAAATTATTTTTAAAAGCATAAAATTGTATGAAAGCTAAAATGAACTGTTGGGTAAGAACTTTTCTGTCATTTAATTTCATTTCATTTCATTTACTTATCCTGAGATTTTTAACTCGTGGGTTGGATAACTAATCCATACCTTTTATTTTAAAGCATTTATTTTGAACTTTGATTCAGTATAGTTTATTTTGATTTCTAGAAAATTTTAAAAGTGGAAAATAAAAGGAAAACTCTAGCAAAAAAATTCTAGAATTCTATACTTAGTCATTTTTCTGAATTAAAAATATATGGTTGAATTTTATGGTATGATAATTAAGGTGAAATAATGTCAGATGCAAAATATATTTAATTTCCTTGATTCTTATAGATTAAATTATTTATTTGGCTTGTTTTTGTGTGTGTAATATCAATGGATCCGACATAGATCGGCGGTATCCTCCATCAATCACATGGCTCGTGGTTGAAGAAGCGAAGGACTATATGTGGAGTGGTCCTTCGGGAGAACTTCACATATATTCCCCACACTTATTCCTTCACCAACTATGGGATTGTTGGAAGATCCCATCTCCGTAATTGTTACGGAAGCATTACTACTGCAAGGTAGTTGAGCTAAATTTAAATAACTAGTCTTCTTTATGAGTCAAAACTTAGTATAGCAAGTATAATCACTCTTACCAGCTCTTTGAACTGACACCTCTAACCACAATAGTGTCATAGGTTAAATATCGATAATCGACCATCTCACTCTAGCTTGTGAAAATGGGTGTTAGAGTGTATGTTTTATTATGGATCTTGGATCCAATTGTAATTGTACTTACAATTAAATGTAATTACCTTGGGAAAATTATTTCCTGTAATATTCCTTTAGCGGACATAAATTGTTACATATTAATGAAATTTTGTATTAAATTATTTCTAAATGCTATGGTTGTTAGTGTATGTAAAATATTGGTTGTGTTTGGGATGACAATCAAACCGATTAATTTAACAACATAATGAATTTTTAAATTATTTATTTAGTGTTTCAAATGATTATAGTTGTGAAAAAAATAAAATAATCGGTATCTAGTAAGATTTCTATGGATATAAAGAATGCAAAGGGATAAATGAAACTGAAAATTGAAGGGAAAATCATAAGATGTTAGTCATTTCTCCTCAAAGAATCTAAGGTTCCTAATAACATACTTCAACATGAATAATATTGGATTGGGCTAGGTTACTAAGATTTGATATATGATATGTACCGGTCTATTTCCTTATCAATATAAATATGGGAAAAATTATGGTTCAGAAAAGAGTATAAAAGCTGAATTAAAATGGGGTAGCTTGAAAAATGAAAGGCTGATCTCTTTAAGAAGGAAAATGGAGTATAAGCAATGTCTTTTTCAATCCTTAGTTCCATTATGAGATTTAAACTTGACAATAATCTATACAAGGGATAAAATGAACTAGTGCATGCCTAAGCATCAAATTCATTTGGGACTAAAATCTAAGCTAAGGAATTAAGGTCTAACAAAGCTAGGGGGTATGATCCTTAAATAAAGAAGTGCTTCTAATCTAATTAAGACTTAAGAAAGGAAAATATCAATATTAATATCAACCATGCTAGGGTAATAATTTGGCTTGGTTGATTTTGGGATTAATCATTAAGCGGTAAACATCTTGAACCTAAAAGTTAATAGCTTAGTCTATTTTTAATTGAAATAGATATCAAGATAAAAATGATAAAATTAACCTTATAAGGTAGTTTATTACTCCTAAGGAGTAATATCGTAACCAATATGTTATCTTACTTCACATTACAAGAAGTATACTATAAGCGGGAAACTACCTAACTTTAAACAAGCAAGGATGTAAGTGCAGTCCTCATAACCTAAATTATCTCTTGAATAGTGGGTATAAAAACAAAAAGGGCTATGATGCGACTAAATAGGATTTGAAGGACCTAATGGGAACCTTGGTAAGATTTATCAAATCTTTTCCAATAGAGTGATGAGAATTTATAAAGGGGGTAGTGAAGTAACAATCGCTTTATGTCCCTAGTCCACCCCAAGAGAAGGAAACTATATACTTATACTATTATCCAATAAGTAAGGAATTATGCATGAATGTTATGAACCTAGTGATAACTAGAGTATGAATTCATGATGTAAATTCTATGAGTAGCCCATCGGCTACCTAATACAAAGATGATATATTAAGCAACGGATTGGCCTCCCATAGGTAACCAATAACAAGCATTGGGGGATTCCTTGAGCTTTCATAAATGAACTTGTTAGGAAACAAGTGATTCATAATAGATTCATCTACTTAAGATTAATAAATCTAGATAAATATGATGAGACGATAGTGAGGTGATGGGAAGAAAAGTTAGATGTGTAGTGCACTCATTTATACTAAGCGTACATAGTATAAATGAGTATACTAAGCGTACATAGTAGTGCGATTATAGGTAATCATGAGGATGAAAAGCAAGCCACACCGGTGGAAGTGTCGGGTAAGTTGTATGGTCATTTTGTAAAAGTTTTAATTGATACCAGAGCAACTAAATTCTTCATTTCTAAATTTTTAGCAAAAAAATTACATAGAAAAGATAGTTTTATGGAAAACACATGGACAATATAGTTTGGAAACAATGTTAGGCACAAGGTAAAACAATGCTTTCCTATGGCAGCATTAGAATTACCCAATTTTACAACTAAAGTGAACCTTTATGTAGCTCCATTAGGGTCCTATGACGTAATAATTGGAGTCAACTGGCTGTCCAAACATCAATTTGTTGTGGACTACACAAAAAATAAGTAAAATTACTTGATGATGAGTTAAAACTAGCCACCATTCAAGGGATAAAAAGGGGGTTTTCAATAAGGAAAATTTCAGCCATGCAGCTAAAAAGGGAAAAAGAAAGGGATGCACACTCTTTTCTGTAAAAATTGATGATTTAGAGGAAACTACTAAATCACCCTTGGCTGATTCACCACTTTTACAACGCTTTAGTGATGTATTTTCGAGGAGTTACCTGGATTACCTCTAAAAAGGGAGTTTGAATTCACAATTGACATCAAACCGGGCATTGAACCTATGTCAAAAGCACCTTATCACATGACAACAACAGAGCTAATTGAGTTGAAGGCTCAAATGCATGAGCTCATCATAAAGGGTTTGATAAGACCCAGTGTGTCACCATGGGGTGCACCGGTGATCTTTGTGAAGAAGAAGGATGGAACCCTTTGACTATGCATAGACTATATGATGTTGAACAAGGAAATAATTAAGAATAAATATCCTTTGCCATGGATTGACGATCTCTTTGATTAGATGAGAGGTGTTTTGTTATTCTCTAAAATATACCTACGATCAGGATATCATCAGTTGAGAATCAAAGAGGAAGATATTCACAAGATGGCATTCAGAACACACTACGACCCATTATGAGTTCATGGTTCTATCATTTGGGCTCACCAATTCTACAAAAATGTTTATGAACCTCATGAAAAGTATATTTCATCAGTATCTCAACAATTTTGTACTCATGTTCTTAGATGATATACTCATCTACTCCAAGAATGAACAAGAGCATAACATGCATCTAGAAATCATGTTTGGAGATTTTGAGACGGAACAAGCTATATGGAAATTTGGCTAAGTGTGATTTTTATCAGAAAGAGATACAATATCTGGGTCATGTAATCAATGAGAATGGAATCTCCATGGACCCTGCAAAGATAAAAGCCATTGTAGAGTGGCCAACACCAAAGGATGTGCACGAGGTAAGAAGTTTCATGGGTTTGGTGGGGTATTACCACAAGTTTGTGAAGGACTTTTCAAGATTGGTGGTCCAATAATATCACTTCAGAAGAAGGAATTTTTTTGTGTGCACGAGATAAATGCAAAAAGTATTTTATCAATTGAATGAGTGTTTGACAACTACACCAGTCATAACCATTCCTGACCTAAACAATTTTTTTACAATTTTTATGGATGCATCCGGGGAAGGATAAGGAGGATTTTTTGCAGGATGATCATGTTGTGGCATATGAGGGGAGAAAACTAAAATTTCATGAGTATAATTATGCCCCTCATGATTTGGAATTGGTTGCAATAGTTCATTCATTATAGGTTTGGAGGCACTATTTGATGGGTAAACCATTTGAGCTAAAAACTGACCACTTGGGGCTGAAGTATATCTTCACACAACCCAATTTGAATGCACGACAATGTAGATGGTTGGAGTTTCTGTCACAATATGACTTTGATATCAGTTATATCAAAGGAAAGGAAAATTGGGTAGCGGATGCCTTGAGTCATGTAGGAAGTACATAACAGCTTATCATAACCTTTCACACTAAATTCAAGGAAAAAGTTATGAAAGAGTCAACTATAGATCTGTACTATTTGCAAGTACAAGAAGCTCTAGAAGTTGATCCAAAGGATAAAAGATATGTTGGTTTTAGTTTTGACATGATAAAATTATGCATTTTGAAAACATAATTTATGTTCTAGAAGGGAACGAGCTTAGAACAAAAGTGTTATGGGAATTCCATGATGCATCATACTTTGGTCATCCCGAATAACCAAAATGGAAGCAAACATAAAACAACAATATTTCTAGAAAGGAATGAAAAAGAGCATCACATCTTATGTTTCCAGTTGTTTAGAATGTCAAAGGGTAAAATTCGAGCAAGCACACCCTGTTGGTTTGTTATATCCACATAGTATTTCGTACCACAAATGGAAATTCATTAGCATGGACTTCATCCAAGGGTTGCCCATGACCAAAAACTGACATGATATGATTTTGGTTGTAGTGGAAAAGTTAACAAAGGTAGCTCACTTTATACCTAGGAACCTTATTGATGATTCCCTGGTTCTTGCTAAAAGGTTTTTGCATGAGATATTTTGATTGCATGGTGTTCTAGAAATAATCATTTTAGATAGAGATCCAAGGATGACATCTCATTTCTAGAAAACATTAAATTTTGGTTTGGGTACTAAACTAAATTTTAGTTCAACTTATCATCCGAAATGGATGGTCAAACTGAGCATGTGAACCAAGTGTTAGAAGATATGCTTCACATGTACTGCATGGATCAGCAGTACAAGTGGGAAGAATACCTGCCTTTAGTTGAGTTTGCATACAATAACTCATATCACTCTTCACTGAAAATGGCACCATTTGAAGTGTTATATGGAAGAAAGTGTTGTACTCATGTAAGTTGGGAAATCATATAGGATAAAGAGGTGGTTAGGCCAAAAATGTTAATAGAAATGGAAAAACAAGTTAGGAAAATCTGGAAAAACAAGTTAGGAAATTCTAGAAAAACTTGAAAGAAACAGGAGACCACCAAAAGAGTTATGCATATCTGCATAGGAAAGAAAGATTATTTGAAAAAGGAGACAATGTTTTTCTTCATGTTAAGCCTAAAAATATTTCAATAACGTTTAAGAAGGATGTCATGATTTCCCCACGTTATGTTGGACCATTCAAAGTTCTATAAGTTCTTAGTCTAGTTGCATACTAACTAGCATTTCCTCCTTCACTATCAAATTTGCATGATGTTTTCCATGTTTCATTATTAAAGAAGTGGTATCCATTTTTCCCACCTTAAAATGGACAACTTAACTGGTTGGAATGTCGGCGAGCTTAGAGGGGAAGAGATGTTTTGCAAATCTTTAGGGAGGTAAAAATGTGGTTGTAAAAGGTCATCGATAGCATTTTATATGCAACCAACCAAGATGCAAGATCGATCGGTTGAAAATAGGAAAACAATGCGAAGTGTCGGTATATCATCCTTAGATGTTACCAGTTGGTAGAACTCAAAATTATACTAATTGGTAGCAAGATATTGGCGATGCCTCCAGCAGTTTTAAATGCTACTTGCTAGTAGAATTTTTGGTGCTACCGACCGGTCAGTTGCATAAAGGTGGTGATGAAAAGTAGTCAGTAATGTGAAAGGTGCTGGTATCATTTGCAGATACAACCCGGCCGACACCATGAAGAAAATTCTACCATCCGAGAGCAGAAAATACATACAACCAACTAAGTGTAACAAAAAATTAGGCTTTAATGGGAGTGGTACAAAGTTGTTCAAATACCAATTTAATGAGGTATGACTCCCATGACTGCCCGTGCAAGAAAAGTACCAAATTTGTATGGCCTCCCATACCTCTTTAATGAAACTTGTTGGTTGGTGAGGCAATTTCGAGGTTCTTCTTCTATATATTGTAAAATTCACCTCATTTTGAGGGGATTCATTCTATTTTGCAAAGGAACTTTGTCAAAATTGTTCCAAAGCTATTGTGAGCTAAAGGCCTAAAATTTGGATTTTTGTAAATAATTTTTCCTTTTTCCTATATTGTAATGGATTATGTAAGCGTTTAAGAAATAAAATTGGTGTTTTGTGGCTTTTATTTCCCTAATTCAAGTTATATTGCATCTTTTTCCTTCTATTATATTTACAGGTATATTGTGCATGTTTATATCTCTTTACAAGACCTTTAATTTGTTGTGTTTTATGAATCTAGGGAGTTGAATATTGTTTTAGACTGTGGCGCTCCTATCCACCCTCTCTCACCTTGTTTATTCCCTATTTTTCACTCACTCAGAATGTCTCACACCCTTTCTTGGTGCATCACCTTCTCTTAGAGAAAATTTACTTTTATGCATCATTTTATCCCTGTCTCCTTAGAAAGCATTAGGGTAGGATTAGATTAGTTTTTCATTCTCTACACTTTGGAGAAGTTAGCACTAGGTTAGGAGAAGAAGATGAATTTCTCTAAAGGGTTATCCTACTTGTAAGGTCCCACACTGTAGGATAATCCCATGTTATGTAAATTACACTAATTTCCTCACACACAAATCACAAGCAATCAAGGGTGTTGTAATTTTGTGATAACAAGAAGTACGTATTAGATTTGTCACATGTACTTAATTGGGACTCACTGTAGGTTCTGGAACCCGAAATCATCACCGTGGAGCCCATTAGAGTGCTTTGGAAACACGTAAGTTGCTGCTGTTGAAATAGAGAAATTGGTCAATGCAAGGTCTAATGGGACCAGTATTATGAGGACAACGCAACTTGGGAGAATCTGGAAGAATTTAAAACTACTTTTCCACATTTATTTGTTTAGAAATTTGTGATGAAACTATTTAATTTGTAGATATATTAGTTTTTACTTTCAACATTGAGTAAATCGGGTTATCGGCATTGAGACTGGTAAATATTATTTGTTATTTTATAGTTATTAAGGTTGTTTTAGCCATGTTGTTACTTTTATAAGCTTGATTCTAAAATTTGGGATACTAAATTATGGTCTATTTGGTAAAAATTTCAGCTGATTACTTTTTCTAGTTATGTGAAAATAGTAATTAATTCATCAGGGATGATGAATCATTTTAGCAGGAGGAATGTAACATCCTCGCTATTTTAATCATTTCTTTTCAGCAATTTAATAAATCAAATAAATATGAAAAAAATAAAAATGGTGTTTATTCGATTAATTAAATAATAATACGAATGATGGTACTTAGTTATCTAAGTACTTAATTATAAATTAAGTACTTAGATAACTATATACCATTAGGCGGTATCATTTAATGCGGTATGTTTCACTGCGAGAACCTTGTTTGGTTTTGAATTGTGTCGCATTGCGTTAGTTACGTTTACAACTACATAAATTGTTAATGTAATGTCATGATTTGACAAAATCTATAAGGCTCGTTGGCTTGGTTGAATGGTTACATAACATTAATTATGAGGCCCTATTTTAATATATTGTTATTAAATTGGGGGCATAATTCCATACCGACATGGTTCATAGAAATGTTGAATTGACTAAGACATGTTTTCAAAATAATTGAATGGTGATTAAAGACCATGATGTTAAACATATGTTAAGGTCATTATTTCTAGTTGAAATTCAATTTATAAAAAAGGTAAAATTCCATCAAATGGCAATGATAAAGCTTTGATTTTTTTTTATAAAGTCCACAATGTGGACATTCACATGAATTTGAAGGCAAGGTAATGATTTGTTTGATTATTTCATTTTGACTTGATCCCTCACCTCCCACGATGGTAGAGGCTTGCCAAAATTGTCCACCTGGCAGCATTATATGATATGCGCTAGGGTTTCTAGGGATGTGTGGAGAGGAAAGTGGAAAGGAGGTATAGTTTTGATTTTTGCATTCATTTCCACTATCAGTTAACTCCTCTCATGGAGGAACTTTGGAAAAAAATTCATAGAGAAGTCAATTTTCTTGGGAAAATTGTTATTTATTATAGGAATGCAAGGTATTTAGGGTTTTGTGGCAAATATGGAAGAGGCATTTTGAAATAAATTCCAACTGGCATTTGGAACAATAGAAGAAAGGAAAAAACATGGATAAGTGTTTCAAGAAAGGGTTTTTCTCCTTGCTCCATTGAGTTTTGATTTGAGATGGGTTATTCTTGCTTGGTCTATTTTCATTTTTAGGGTGAAATGTGTTAAAATAATGCTTGAATCTGGTTCATTGCATGAGATTTTTGCTGAAAAATCATTTAGAAGAAATGGGTTTTGTTATTTGGTAGAGTAAATTGATTTTATTTTATTTTTATAACCTTTATTGGCATGAAAATTTGTGGTTGTGTTGGGTATTATTATTTTGAAGTTCAAATTGATTTGGGGGTTAGCATTTGGAATTTTTAGCAATAATATTGTTGGTTGATATGGGTTTGATGATTTGGTTGTGGGTAATAGTTATATTTTTACTTGGAAACAATGGTTGTGTTGGTTTGAATAAAATTTTTGTATTTTTTTATGGCCTTCTTTCAGAAAAGAAAATTGTATGGCTAATATAGAGGTAAAATCTTCTTCTATTTGAATTTATTGTCCTCTGCTATTTAGGGTATGTTGAGGAAAATATGGGTTGCATGTTGTGTGCATTACTTGGAAGGATTTTGGAGTGTTTGAAACTTGTTCTCTTTCTAGAAAATGATAAGGTTGTTAGGTTGGATTTTACTTGAAAAGATTATCAGGGAAATTTCTTATTTATAGATCTTAACTCAAATTTCATATTGGTACCTTTGTTATTGTAATGGAAAAAAAAATGATGTTGTGGGTTCATGAGTTGATTGATCTTTTTATTCTTACCCTAAATGTATCCTACAAAGGGATAAATTTGTGTGCTTTATTTTTGTGCTCAATCAATAGCTGATATGTCTAAAGAACCTCTAGTTTTAGAAAAGTATACAAATATGAAATGTGCATGTTGTAAATAAAAATTGTATGGTTTTGTCACCAAGTAAGACTTACGTTATTGCACTTATTGTCTAGAAAGGATTTTGGGTTGAAAAACTTGATTTCCTTTGTTGTTTCAATGGAATCATGGACTAACCTTTGTCATGGAAAGAAATAAATGATAATGTGGATCTTTTTTTCAGATTTATATGTTTAAATCCTTTTCGAGGTATTTGAAAAAGTTGTTAAAAAAATCATACAAGTGTATGAAAGCTGAAATGAACTATTAGGTAAGAAATTTTCTATCATTTAAGTTCATTTAATTTCATTTACTTATCCCAAGATTTTTAACTCGGAGGGTTGGATCACTTGATCCATACCTTTTATTTTAAAGAATTTATTTTAAAATTTTATTCAATATAGTTTATTTTGATTGCTGGAAAATTTTAAAAGTGGAAAATACAAGGGAAGACTCGGCAAAATTTTTCCATAATTCTATACTTTGTCATTTTTCGGATTAAAAATATATGGTTGAATTTTATGGTATGAGAATTAAGCTGAAATAATGTTAGATGCAAAATAGATTTAATTTCCTTGATTCTTATAGTTTAAATTCTTTAGTGCCTCATTTTTGTGTGTGCAATAACAATAAATTTGACACAATTCGGAATCGGTATCATTTATAAATCTTATGGATTGTGATTGCATAAGTAGGAGGACTATATGCACGATGCCCCTTAGGTTTAAATTCACATATATTCCCCATGCATCTTCCTTTTCCAACTATGGGATTGCTAGAAGATCCCAACTCCCTAATTGTTACGGAAGTATTACTACTGTAAGGTAGTTGAGCTAAGTTTAAATAACTTGTCTTCTTTATGATTCAAAATTTGGTTTACCAAGTACAATAACTCTTGCTAGTACTTTGAGTTGACACCTCCAACTAAAAAAATGTCACAAGTTAAGTATCGATGATTGGACCATCTCACTCTGGCATGTGGGAATTGGCGTTAGAATGAATTCTTTATTACGGATCTTGGATCCAATTGTAATTGTAGTTACAATTAAATGTAATTGCCTTGGGAAAATTGTTTCTGTAATAGTCCTTTAATGGACATAAATTGTTACATATTAATGAATTGGAGGGTTGGATTATGTATAAATGTTATGGTTGTTAGAGTATGTAAAATATTGGTCATGTTTGGGATGAAAATCAAAACGATTAATTTGAAAAGATAATGAATCTTTCAATTATTTATTTAGTGCTTCAAATGATTATAGTTGTGAAACAAAAAATAATAATCTGGTATCTAGTCATTTTTCCATGGATATAAATAATGCAAAGGGATAAATGAACTGAAATTTGAAGGGGAAATCATAACATGTTAGTCATTTCTCCTCAAAGAATCTAAGGTTCCTCATTACATACTTCAACATGAATAAGATTGGATTGGGATAGGTTACTAAGATTTTTATATGATATGTACCATTCTATTTCCTTATCAATATAAATATGGGAAAAAGTATGGTTCAAAAAAGAGTATAAAATCTCAATCGAATGGGGTAACTTGTAAAATAAAAGTCTTATCTCTTTCAGAAGGAAACCATAGTATGAGTAATTTATTTTTCAATCCGTAGTTTCATTATGAGATTTAAAATTGACAAAAATGTAGACAAGGGATAAAATTAATTAGTGCATGCCTAAGCATCAAATTCATTTGGGACTAAAATCTAAGCTAAGGGCATTAAGGTCTAACCAAGCTAGGGTATGAGCCTTACATAAAGAAGTTCTTCCAATCTAATTAAGAATTAAGAAAGACTAAGATCAATATTAATATCAACCATGCTAGGATAAGAATATATCTTGGCTGATTTTGGGATTAATCATTAAGTGGAAAACAACTTGAACCTAAAAGTTAATAGCTTAGTCAATTTTTAATTGAAAGAGCTCTAAAGCTAAAAATTATAAAATTAACCTTATAAGGTAGTTTATTAATCCTAAGGAGTAAGAACATAACCACGAGGTTATCTTACCTCACATTACAAGAAGTATACTATAAGTGGGAAACTACGTAACTTTAAACAAGCAAGGATGTAAGTGCAGTCCTCATAATGTAAATAATCTCTTGAATAGTGGGTATAAAAACAATACGGGCTATGCTGCAAATAAATAGGATTTGAAGGACCTAACGGGAACCTTTGTAAGCTTTATCACATATTTTCCAATAGAGTGATGAAAATGTATGAAGGGGGCAGAAAAGTGATAATCACTTTGTGTCCCTAATCCACCCCAAGTGAAGGAAACTAAATACTTATACTATTATCCGATAAGTAGAGAATTACGCATGAATTTTATGAACCTAACAAGAACTAGAGTATCAATTCATGATGTAGGCTTACTTTGAGTATCCCATTGGCTATGTAATATAGTGACGTATTAAGCGGATATATGCCTCCTGTAGGTAACCAATAGCGGGAATTGGGGGATTCCTCGAGCTTGTGTAAATAAACTTGTTAGGAACGAAGTGAGTCATAATAGGTTCATATATTTAAGCTTAATAAATAAAGATAACTGTGATGAGATGATAGTGAGGTGATGGGAAGACAATTTAGATGTGTTATGTACTCGTCTATACTAAGCGTATATAATACAACTAGAAAACTTTGGCCAAAAATTTGCGCTTGTTGGGTACATTTCCTAATCACCATGATTCCTCAATCATAAGGTGTAGGATACAGGATATAGTTACTAATTAATCTCTAGGTAGACACTAGAGGATTAGTCACGAGGATCTCACTACCATATTGTGGTAAAAATAGAAAGGCTAAAATATGTGCATTCAAATGAATGCTAAGGGTGATCCTGGAGATTAGGGATATATAACCCTTACATCTGCATAAGGTTTATCACTAAGTTATAGGATGGATTAAAGTATGAATGAGAAGTTCCTAGCAAGAGAAGGAGTAGAAATATCTCTCTTTTGAGGTTATGGTGATCTTTGTGTGGATATTACTCTTCTTCTTCTCCTTGGTGAAAACTGCAAGTAGTCAAAATTATCTCCATGAGTTATCATTTATTTTGTTTAAATATGTCTCATGAGATAGAGACACTTATTTTGATTAAACTAGTAGATACAATGTTTGGAGTAGTGAGATGTTTTGTATGGAGCCTCTAAAGGATGAATATCACTAAAAAACACACCAAATCTTAGTGAAATAACAATAAAATATAATTTGTCCAGTTAGTCATGCCAAAACTATTACATACCACCCTTATAGTTATCATGGGATATCAAATACTTTGGTTAACATGGGATTATCTTCAAAATGTGGGATTTTTCTCCTTGAGAAAAGCCTCCAAAGAAGGTTGGTTCCTTCTCTCCTAGTTCAAGGAAAACTAATCGAAGCCACTGAAATTACAACTAAATTTAAAGTTAAATTTAAAGCATACATGATCTAGGGTTGAGATAAAAGAGAAAAAGATACCAAATGAAAGAATGGTGATGCGTCAAGACTAAGACACGATACAAATTTAACCATAAAGACATAAAAAAATTCATATACATAGATTTTTGGAAATGCAGAGTTTTGAAAGAGGTGTATGAATTAAAATCAATGAAAACAAGAGGAAAAATATCAATAGTGATAGAGAGAATTCAAATGGAAAAAACCACAGATGTATTGAATTTAGATATTATACATCATGTTTACAGAGAAGAGGTTGGAAATTCCTTTAAAAATTCTAACTATAGATGTTTAAAGTCAATAAAATGTGTTTCTCTCAAGCATAACATGTAAATATAGCATAAAGGAACCCTTACAATTTGCCTCTTCATTTACATTTATAAAATATGAGAATGGGAGAGAGAAAAGAGAGGGGAAAATTGAACTTTTATTTTCAATTAATGAAGGTTAATATGTCACATGTAGATCTTATCACCGTTAGTCTCCCTAATATATCATTTTTTCATCTGTAATATGCCATTACAATTTGCAGGAGAGAGTTTGGATTCTATTTAAGATTTAAATTCAAATAGGTGAGTTGGTTGAGAACTTTAGAATAAGTAAAATACATGCTTCCTCTATTTTCCCTGATATTTCATGGTTTTCCCTCAAAACAAAATCCTCCTTTTCATTCCTTCATTGTAAAATATAGCCCTTAGGGAGGTGAAGTGAATGCAACCATTCTCATGCAATTTGGATCTCTCAATCATAAGATATGAACAAAACTAGTTCCTCCTTGACTCGTGGTATTATTCCATGAGTCCTCGACTTGACTTTCTTCTTTGGCTTTTACAATGTTCCATGGATCTTTAAATTTGAATTCCTTCATGATTTAGAAACCCGTTAGAAAATAAATCTCATGTATTTGTGGGACTCTTTACTTTCACTATCATGGATCTCTAAGTCTTACACTTAGCTTCCTACACATAGCTCCTTCTTCATTCTACTGATTTAAAAATTCATGTAAGATTTCACGTGGAAGACCCATATGACATCGGGATAGTGTTTCATTGTTTTCATACTTGTTCATTTCTATTGAATCCTTTTACATTGTGGTTTTAGTAGCACGTTCATTATGCATCATGGCTTTCACTGAATATTCCTTTGTGTAAATTTGATAAAATCCATGAATTTCACTTCTTCCATATACCCACAGGGCTCTATGACCCTTTATTCTATGAAATTGAATTCCTTTAAACACCAACATTTCTTCTTTTATCGTGAACACTTGTCGGTCTTCCACTTTAACTCTTATATTTTACACTTAGTGAAATTTAAATCCTTTGAAAATGTGGACATATTTACAAACCTTAGAATCTTCTTACACCCGTAGTAGACTAATCTTGATAACAACGAAATACTTGAACTATTCGCACTTTATTCCATAGAATCTAAGAGTTCTATGGAACATTGAGTTTTTGTAAAAATTCTCTGTGGATTTCATACTTATTTATATTTGGGTCCTTGATGCCAAGAAATAAGCTTCATTAGCCTTGAACTTGATGAGTCATACAAAATACCAAGGGGTGCAATTTTGGATAGAAGTGAACAAACCCCAAAGTAAGATTTTTGATGTTAATGCTTACTACAATCATCACCAATGTATTGGTCACCTCACTTATTGGTGTATCAAAAAAATCATGGCATTCAAGATCTTATTGACTCAAATGAAATTGAATGGGATGATCCCATTGAATCTTCTAATCCAACCAATGATAATGTAATATTGAAATATTTAATGATCTGCTTCCTAAACATAAAAATGAAAACTACTTTAGAAGTGCCTAATATTTATCATGTGGTGCCACCACAACCCTCATATGATCACCCTTTAGATGTAATTATTAGCATTGTCTTCCACATCTCCTACATATATTGTAACTTTTAATGACTCTAATATAGATGACACACTTATTTTTGATACCATGTCCATACATGCCTCTATTAATAAAGTCCTTATATGTGCTAGTTTGTGTGATCTACATAGCAATAATAAAAAAATCCTCTTTGACACTACTTCAATCTCTTGTTATTTTTACAAAGAATCTTGCACTCAATTCTAATCCTTGATATCGATATATAACTTTACATATTACAACTAGTTCTATTATGAAAATTATTTTATTGTTGTTTTATGTTACTCTTAGCTTTTGTGTTCTACATTTAGGTCCCCTTTCTACATTATCTTAGGGATATTGCATCTATAATTCATCAATGTGTCAATTTTATTCATTATAAGTAGGTCTTCCCAATTCAAGGTATTCCCTTTATGTATCATTTTCCTAGATTTTTGTATTATTGATAAATGGTTTTAAAGGGGACCATACCCCAAGGCACAAAAGCGATCAACATCCAGAATAGACATAGAAATAGTAGTGGTTTTTTTACTAGTGGGGGCCACACCCAAAATAAAAAATCCTATAAAAGCTATATAATACATTAAGACCAAAACATGTACATAATTCCAATATTGAGCCAAAACACATCCGAAAATAAATAGTACAATAGTTGTATAACTACGGAGAATTATCACTGAGACAAAAAGGAGAAGCCAAAAAAATAGGAGCCCTACAAAGAATCCTCCATAGCCCTAAAAAGGTTTATAGTTATTTTTTTGTGTAGGTTCTTAGTTTCTCTAATTAATAGTCCTCTTCTTAGCATTTCCTTCCTTCCAGATATCTTTGAATATGCCACTGATGTCACAAATTTTTTAACATGTATCTTAATGAAGCAAAGAAAATCCTTATGCATGGAGAACTGTTTAATCTACTTGTTGATAATTTATTACATTTTTCCTTCATGGACTGCTACTTTTGGAAAGATCCTCAACTTTATCCATCGATTTAGAGTAGGAAGTAGGGTCAGTGTATTCTTTATAGCCCTCATTGATAATAAATTCCATACCCTCTCCAAGGCCCTTAATTACATCATCCTACACATTAAGTTGTTCCCTGAAGTCATATTTGGCTTGGGGTTCTTAAATAGATTGGAAAATGTTAAGGAGGATTTTTACAACTTCCTAATACTTACCCTTCTCATTGTAGTGTAGCACCCTTTTGGTCATAGGATGGGTTAGAGATGGAGGATGGAAGCTCGGGTTATTACTCTTGGATCTATGTTGCTTTGAGGTGGAGGGGGACTATAAGATGAGAGGAGAAAGTAGAAACCACATCATGAAAGTCTTGTGCAGGGAGAAAAATTAACCCTTGTTGGAGAGGAAGGCCTCTATGGCAAGCTTATACATCCGAATAGATTTTTCCATAGAGTGGAGGATGTAATAGGAAAGGCCAATCTTGGGGTACGACAAAAGTGGTTGAAAAGAACCAAATGATGCAGAGGCAAAGTATATACATGGAGCTCTACGATAACTTATCTCACCACCATCTTTGCCACTTCATCGTAAGGTGATGGAATAGAATAATAAACCAGGCTCTTTTTTTCAATCTTGAGGGTTTCATCCCCCTCTACAAACATTTTCTCTTCTCCATCATTTTCAAATTTATTCCTATATAATTTAATTCCATCCATTCCCAAGAAAATGAAAAAGTAAATTAGGTATTAAGTTATAATGAAATCCTTACCTTTGTAGGTAATAACCATGTCCTTCCATTTCTAAGAAAAAGTAATAAATATGTTCCTTTCATGGCCTTTAATTCTCCCCATGAAGGTCTTGAACCTATCAACATCAAGGGACTTTAACAAATCTTCATTTTTATGCCACGAGGGGTCACAAAAAGACTCGATATGGTAAGGAGGGCTGCCCATGGTGAAAGGAGCTTCGAGGCGTAGAGCACTCATAGGCTAAGAATTACCAAATTTGTTCTTCACAACAACAAGATGTTAAAGTGAAGATGCAAGAGGTAAATAAGAATGAACCGTTTGATAGATATAAGTCTCATTTGTGTGAGGTACTCAATATAAATGTTTCTCACTTTCCCCTTCTGTTGGTAGGTATTATTCTTGTGGACAACTATCCTTGACATCTTGCATAATGATTGTCTTTGTATTTTGTGAGATTTCATTGCATCCTGCCATAATTTGAAATTATTAATGATGATCCCATCATTAACTAAGGTGTTAGCTGATCTATTCCCCTCCCGGTAAGTATGGCATATGTTTATATTTTCAAACCCTTTGCGAATGATCATGGCCTCATTGATAAAGTCTTTGCCTTGGTCCATGGGTGCCTTTTAGGTTATTTATAATATTAAGTGAATCCCCTTCAACACTTAAATTATTTACGTTATGGTTTTTAACATTTCGGATACCCTAGAGAGCAACGAGAGCCTCAAAGTAATGATTAGATTGGGTGTGCATGAGACTTGCATATATAACAAGGGTATGGCCAAGATTATTTTTAATTATACCTCCACTTCCTGTAACTCTTGGGTTTCCCTTATTACATCCTTGGTTTCCGCATATCCTTCTCCTAACTTCCGTAGTCATTCTTATATAATTTATATCCCTACTTGTATATCTAAATATATGTATTTATTTTTAAAATGGTCTACAATTTCTATCCCTACTCCTAGTGCATCTATAGATAGGTATTTGTTTTTATGCATGGTCTCTATAGGCTCTATCCTCCGAGGTATCCTCATAGGGCTTTGGTGGAACACATTTCCTCTCATAGAATTTTTCCTTCTAGGTATCTAGATATGCATTACACTTCACACATTATCTCTAGTGGCTCTCATAAGATCTCATGTTGTTCCTCTAATGTGCATGTTTTCTCTAGTTTCAAATAAAACATCTAGTGCACATGGTATTTGTAGGAGTAATTTCTCTTCTAGTCATTTGTGTAGGTCTTCTACTTCGGACACTACCGATGGAGCCACTTCACCTAGTTCTATCAGGCCTTATGTGGCATACATCACTACTATTGTACCACTATCATGTCAGTCACATTGTTTGGCACAATTGAGGCATGTGCCTCTATATTTTTCAAAAGTTTATTTTCCTCTTTAGTAAGTTCTTTTTGGGTAGATCTTATGATACCACCTCTTTGTACATAGCTAAATATTTAAATATAAAAAAATGACATCGTTACAAAATAAAAAAATTATTTAAATATTTGTAAAGATAAAAAATCAAGACCTATACACTTTGATTGCATTGTTAGCATTGTACATTATACATGTTGTTTTTTACTTGGTTTAATAGATATCATATATATTTAATTTTTACACATGTGTTCACGTGGTATATTGAGCTTGATGTTGAACATATACATAGTGATACACGATGATAGGTGTTAGTTGTCCCTTAACCAAAACTTATTATACATCTGATGTCATTTATTATACACTATTTTTGTCATGCACGTAAAATTATGATCCAAAAGTAAACCATTTACCAACTCAATATCCTAGAAAATTTGTGGCTAATTTTATTTTAAAAATACATCGATTAATGATTATACTAGATGAGCCAGTCACTCTGTCATCTAGCTAGTCCTATGAAGGATGTCAAGAAGTAACACCAATACCATTTACATTAAATGAGGTGACTTATATATTTAGCTAATCCAAATTTCTATAACTTTATTAATTAGTTTAATGATAGTCCAAAATTATCATACTTGGGCTATGCTCAGGACTCAACTCACCATGGTTCATCCACCAAGTAATTGTATTCATGGGATTAGGTTCAGTTGATTATTCCAAGTGGTTATACAATGGTTTAAATTCCCCATAGGACTTATCCTTATAACCATGTTACTACATCCATCATTTTTACTTAAATATGATCTCTAGTTATCATGGGGTGGTGGCGTTAAATAAGGGTATAACATTATAATGGTTATCATTAATATAATTTACTGATTACCAAAGTTGAATAAGATTTATTAATAGCTCTTAAAATTCCACTTTTAGCCCAAATTCAGGTTTAATCATAATTTCGTTAAATATGGACATTTTACTAAGAATCTAGATTTATAGTATTATTATTTCTAGTTTTATAATTGTTGAAATTGGATTCCTAAATTTCCATTATTGGTTTTTATCTAGTGTGATATTGGATTCCAATATGTTTATTATTGGAATTTAATTAGTGTAATATTGGATTCCAATATTTACACTATGCCATACAAGTATGTTCCTAATTCTATATTGAGTTTATGAGAATGGGAATATGCCCATTCTCAACACACTTATAGTACAACTATGTTCCTAATTATTTTTATGTGTATCTGTTTTATCTCAATTCTTTTCTATGATTCCTATATGAGGCATTTTGACCCCTT
This sequence comes from Taxus wallichiana var. yunnanensis, assembly GCA_018340775.1. NCBI lineage: Eukaryota > Viridiplantae > Streptophyta > Pinopsida > Cupressales > Taxaceae > Taxus > Taxus wallichiana. Next base: position 746,237,309 of record CM031241.1, read on the forward strand.
TTGAAAATTAAACCAATGTGATATGGGTACATGTTATATGAAATAAGAAGAAACTATTGAGTCAATGAGAATGGGCATATGCCCATTCTCATAACACTCATGGTACAAGTATGTTTCTATTTGTTTTTATGTGTATCATATTTATATTTATTTTTCTTCTTTGATTCATATATGAGGGAATTTTACCTCTTTTGAAAATTTATATCTTGGCAGACAGTAGGTTAAGTTATGGAGCATTGTTAGACACTTTTATTGAGATCATTAAATAATATATCTTGGCACTCTAAATACTATAGTTTTGCATTCAAGAATTAGGGGATTCTAGGCATATAATTTAGTATCTAGACTTCATAAAGGTTTGCATTTTATAAAGTTATTAGAATAATTAAAAATAAGTTATCTAGACTTATGCACATAGCCTTAGGAAAAGACCATATAATTTTGTGGTTGTAATGAATGCATAAATCAATTCATTACATAACATGAATTTTTTAAATGAGTTCCTTGTAAATCACATCCATGTCCCTTTAAATCACAAGATCCAACTCCTTGTAAACTTAGAGCATAATTAAGGTTTTTTTCAAATTAAATTAATTGCATGGTGGAAATCATATTATTAATAATACATTAATAAGATTCAAGAGTTCCATAAGCAATACAATGTTTTATAGAATTATATTATGGAAAAATCTTCCAAAGTAATATAATACTCAGTCTTTCATTTAATTATCAAATAATAGTACAACTATAAAGTTTATAGGACCAAGGTTTGGAATATTTTTAAAAAAACCCACATCCCGGGCCAAGATGATTTCACATATAAATTTATAAACTTCAATAGTTTCTCCAAGTCAACATTCCTTATCCTGTTCAAGTAGTTCAAGGTATGATTTAATGGCCACGTGTCCTTTATTAGGTATCTTTATGTATCCACTTTTCCTTTTTTGTTTGGTGTCCATGCCCAGATGATATTATCCACATTGATATCTAGCTTTAGGTTTGTCGAGATGGTCCATGTTTTATTTAGCTTTAAACAATCCTGATACAATGTTGTACCTTCTCCTCTCCTTATAGGTTTCCAATATTGAACTCTCAGCTTTTTATTTACATCATTTCCTTCTGTTGAAGGAAAATATCCCCATCTTCTCTCCCCATCCATATCTTTTCATTATCATTTCTTGGTCATATAAGTAGCATTTTTCCCTTGAACACATCCTTCAACGGATTGAATTCTTGGTTAGATCTTACACAAACAGGCCCATCATAAATATCTACTTGATCACTATGTACAAGGTGCAGACCAACCATTTGAGCACCCCTTGCTTAATCATAAGGGAACTTCTTGTTTCATTGAAAATAAAATGTTTTATTGGCCAAACAATTTTTTTATTAGGTTCTAGCGAGTCTAAGCATTCTGAACACATATTTACCACAATCTCTATGCATACACCAAAATTCAAAGGACCCAACCTCTCTCCATCAATTTCATGAACTTCTAGCACATGAGTTATATAACCCATGGCTATGTCATCATCTCTGCTACAAGATTTGTGTTTGAGAATGAAATTGTCTGTGACAAAATATTTTCTATATTTAGGACCTGTATTGATGGTGCTTTCACTTTGTCATCACTAGAATCTCCATCACTCTCTGCATTGTAATCTTCGAACCACTTTGCAATTTTTTTACTTCCCAACTTGGGGGGAATGAATGAATCTGCATGCTTTGACAATTCACTCTCTTCCCAAGAAATGTAGTATCCTTTATTCTGACATCTACCAAGGTTTCAAATTCATCAATTGAGAAAGGAAATTTTACTCTTCCATCCAATACTATGTTAACACTGACAACCACAAATCCTCTTCCCACATATTTTCAATGTAGTGTCTTCCTACTTGGATATACTCTTCCCTCTGCAACTTTGGTTCCCTTTGAAAACAAGTCCACATGATCATCCTCTACAAATGCAAAAGACTCCACTGTTGTAACAACATAAAATACAAAGTTTGTGAGATGATGGAAAATATCTTAAAGCATTGCATAAAATAAATTAAAAATTATCATGTATGTATAACCATAAGTATATTGAATACACATAGCACATGAGGGAGTAAACTTCTATAATTCAGTAAGGTTTGGAAATACTTCAAAATTATGCATATAATTTGGAAATATTTATAACACAATTTTTAAACTATAATTGAACTTGACTCAATTGAATTTAAATGATGAGAAATAAATAGAGGTTACATTTCCATTTGCTAACCGCTTCATCCAAATAGAGGTTAAATAGATGAGGTTGAATTTAAACGATGATAAATAAATAAATAGTGGTTAAATAGAAGTTAATTAGAAACTTGATTGCTAACCGCTTCATCCAAATATCTTCATCATTTTAACATAGCATGTATTACTTTTGCAAGAATTCCTCATACTTCCCATATTCCTTGTCTATGAGAATGGGCATCTATCCATTTTAAACATTCTCATAAAAGGATGTAATTGTCATTCATTCTTTATGTTTCACATAGGAGAATTTTTCTTTCTTTCTATATTGAGTTTATGAGAATGGGAATACGTCCATTCTCATTACAATGATAAAAATATTTTTTTATATGAGAAACGACATATTCTCATTCTCATCACAATTATAAAACTCTTTATTTGTATGAGAATGGGCATATGCCTATTCTAACCATTCTACCTCATTGAAGCAATAATGAACTTAATCATTTTTATATCACTATAAAGGATGTGGGAATGGCGACTATCCATTCTAAAAAAAATTATATATTACCTCTATTTCTCTTCTATGATTCTTATACGAGAATGGGCATATGCCCATTCAATACAAGATAAAAATGTTTGTTTGTATGAGAATGAACATATGCCCATTCTAGTATATGTGTATTTTTCTTCTATGATTCTTATATGGGAATGGGCATATGCCCTTTCAATACAAGATAAAAAATGTTTGTTTGTATGAGAATGGACATATGCCCATTTTGTCCATGTGTATTGCAACAAACATTTTATTTTTAGTAATGTAAAATATTAATTGAAATTTATAGGTATTATTAAATGATACAATATTATTTCTTGTATTTAATTATTAGTATTATTAATTAATGTTGTTTATTAATTAATTTTGATTAGTCCTAATATGATATGTTAAATACATATTCTTTGATTTCTAATTTTTTTGGTGATTAAAGTTTAAATATTTTTACCGGCCCATTCTAAGAATTATAATTAATGAAGCATTATAAGTAATCAAGCATTATAAATATTAATGGAGTTTATGTGGTTAATTAGTTTTATAAAGTTTTACTATATTTTTTATAATTATTGTAAAAATGCACAATAATTAATTAAGCATTAAAAATAATGGCGATTAAGTTGTTAATTACGTTTATAAAGTTTAATTATATTTTTATAATATTATTTAATTATTGTAAAATTATTTCTTATTCGTTTGATAATATATATAGATGTCATTTTTAATATAATAATTGAAGTTTATTAGTAATATTAATTCTTGTAATTAATATTAATTGATAGGATATTTTTTTAAAATTAATTATAATATTATTGAGTAATTATATAAATTAGCACTAATACTATTTAATTATAATATTATTAATTAAATTTATTTTGAATTTTTAATGTATTAATATTACTTTATTAATTTATTAATTAATATTATAATACAAATTTATTAATATTATTAATTAATGTTATTATTAATTAATGTTACTATATTTTTAATGTTAATATTATTAATTAATGTTACTATATTTTTATAATTATTGTAAAAATGCACAATAATTAATTAAGCATTTAAAATAATGGCGATTAAGTTGTTAATTAAGTTTATAAAGTTTAACTATATTTATTTTGAATTTGTTAATGTATTAATATTACTTTATTAATTTATTAATTAATATTATAATACAAATTTATTAATATTATCAATTAATGTTATTATTAATTAATGTTACTATATAATTAATGTTACTATATTTTTATAATTATTGTAAAAATGCACAATAATTAATTAAGCATTTAAAATAATGGCGATTAAGTTGTTAATTAAGTTTATAAAGTTTAATTATATTTTTAAAGTTTTTAAAGTTTAATTATATTTTTAATACTATTATTTAATTATTGTAAAATTATTCCTTATTCGTTTGATAATATATATAGATGTCATTTTTAATATAATAATTGAAGTTTATTAGTAATATTAATTCTTATAATTAATATTAATTAATAGGATTTTTTTAAAATTAATTATAATATTATCGAGTAATTATATAAATTAGCACTAATACTATTTAATTATAATATTATTAATTAAATTTATTTTGAATTTGTTAATGTATTAATATTACTTTATTAATTTATTAATTAATATTATAATACAAATTTGTTAATATTATTAATTAATGTTATTATTAATTAATGTTACTATATTTTTAATGTTAATATTATTAATTAATGTTACTATATTTTTATAATTATTGTAAAATGCACAATAATTAATTAAGCATTTAAAATAATGGCGATTAAGTTGTTAATTAAGTTTATAAAGTTTAATTATATTTATTTTGAATTTGTTAATGTATTAATATTACTTTATTAATTTATTAATTAATATTATAATACAAATTTATTAATATTATTAATTAATGTTATTATTAATTAATGTTACTATATTTTTATAATTATTGTAAAATGCACAATAATTAATTAAGCATTTAAAATAATGGCGATTAAGTTGTTAATTAAGTTTATAAAGTTTAATTATATTTTTTAAAGTTTATAAAGTTTAATTATATTTTTAATAATATTATTTAATTATTGTAAAATTATTCCTTATTCGTTTGATAATATATATAGATGTCATTTTTAATATACTAATTGAAGTTTATTAGTAATATTAATTCTTGTAGTTAATATTAATTGATAGGATATTTTTTTGAAATTAATTATAATATTATTGAGTAATTATATAAATTAGCACTAATACTATTTAATTATAATATTATTAATTAAATTTATTTTGAATTTGTTAATGTATTAATATTACTTTATTAATTTATTAATTAATATTATAATACAAATTTATTAATATTATTAATTAATGTTATTACTATTAATTTGGCATAGCGAGACCATTAATTGTTTACCACCTTTTATTAAATGAAGGTACTTCTTTGTCAAACACGTCTTCAAGCACTTGTTGGAGGGAAATTGGTGACATTAATGGCAATTAATTCTTTTGTGGCATGGTAGAGATAATGATGGTGGTTACTATTTTCAATGATGGTAGAGATCTTGTGAATCGAGATATTATTTCACGGTTGGTGAAGCTATCTCTTTCTTCTTCATCCTTTCCGCTTTCTTTTTCATCCAGTTTTGGCTTTTTTCATCCTTTTGTTTAGGGATGCCTAAATTTTGGTTATACCATTTCATCCTTTGAAGTAGAAGATTTGAAGATTATTTCAGAGATATTGTTTGTTCTCTCCACTAAATTTTTGTTTATCGTTTCCACTTTGGGCTCCCTCTGTTTCGTGAGACCGTTTGGGATTTCAAAGCACAATATTTGAAGAAAATTTTAGGCATGAATTATTCTAACTCTTCTTTGTTGAATTATTATGAGATGAAGAATATGATTTGGTTTTCTTTCCCTTCTATTCTATTATGTGTTTAATGATAATGCCCTATTTTTTATCTTCTGTATTTTTTGATCTAGGTATTAATAATATTACTTCAATGTTTTGAAAGACATGCGTAGTTGTTAACCTAAGTGTAGTTGATAATACAGAAGTTTCTTTCCCTTCTATTTTGTTCTATGTTTAATGATAATGCCCTATTTTTGATCTTCTAGTATTTTTGATCTGGGTATTAAGAATATCACTTCAATGTTTTGAAAGACATGTGTAGTTGTTAACCTAAGCGTAGTTGATAATACGGGAGTTTATTTCCCTTCTATTTTGTTATGTGTTTAATGATAATGCCCTATTTTTTATCTTCTCGTATTTTTGATCCGAGTATTAAGAATATCACTTCAATATTTTGAAATACATGTGTAGTTGTTAACCTAAGCGTAGTTGATAATATGGGGAGTTATATGTTATGATGTTACCAAAGTAAAGAGTGGTCTTACCACCTGGATGACATAACAAGCATTTCTTATTTACCGATTTGTGTGGTATTTTGTATTCCAAATTTCTGGGTATAAAATAATGTTGTATTTAATACTTTTGTATTTTTGATATGGGTTTTAAGAATATCACTTCAATATTTTTACTATAATGCTTGCATATTTGTTATCCTCCATAGTTATAAAAGGATACATCTAAAAATGGTTGTCAAGTGGCTTTGTCAAGATGGTCATTCAAGATGGCCAGTCTAGCTCGTCGATTGAGTTGGCTAGATGAGATGGGATAGCGAGCTAACTCTGTCAAGTTAGGTTGGCCAATTGATGACCTACCAAGCTAGGGAGGCAAGCTCACCTACCAAGATAAGCAATATTGAACCTAATTTTGGTCATATATGAATTAATAATTAAGTTCGATGTTATATCTAATGAGAAAATGCCTAGTCTCATAATTTGAATCATGAAAAGAAGAACAAAGATAAAATCTAGCTTGTTTTATAATTCACAGTTTCCCATTCTCACAACCTTCATAGAGTTATTGAAAAGAAAAGTTCAATATTGATTGTATTATAGTGATTAGAATTGGCATACGCCCATTCTCATACAAACAAACTATTTTGTCTTCCATTGAATGGTTAAGTTAAATATTTCTTGTATTAGATTGACAATTCCTTTTCACTCTTATATCCTATTACTTTTCCCATAGTAATGATCAAGTTCAGTATTTCTTGTATTGCAATGATAAGAATGGGCATACGTCCTTTCTCATACAAAAATATTTTTATCTTGAATGGGCAGATGCCCAGTCTCTTATAGGAATCATAGAAGAAGAATTTAGGTTGAATTTATAAGATGAGAAATTAATAAATAGAGGTTAAATAGAATTTAATTAGAAACTTGATTGCTAACCACATCATCCAAATATCTTCATCATATTAATATAACATATATTACTATTACAATAATTTCTCATACTTCCAATATTCCCCACTATTAGAATCAACATCATCGGTTTTAAACATTCTCATAATAGGATGAAAATGTCATTCATTCTTTATGTTTCACGTAGGAGAATTTTTCTTTCTTTCTATATCGAGTTTATGAGAATTGGAATACGTCCATTCTCATTACAATGATAAAAATATTTTTTATATGAGAAATGACATATTCCCATTCTCATCACAATCATAAAACTCTTTATTTGTATGAGAATGGGCATATACCTATTCTAACCATTCTACCTCATTGAAGCAATATTTAACTTAATCATTTTAATATCACTACAAAGGATGGGGGAATGGGAAACTGTCCATTCTAAAACAAATTAAATATTACCATTATTTTTCTTCTATGATTCTTATATGAGAATGCGAACATTCCCATTCAATACAAGATAAAAATTTAAATATATGGAGAAGGTGCAGAATGTAATAAACATTTAAATATATTCATAAACCTTATATCCAATCATAATAGTAAAGTAAATAATAATATTCATAACATATATGACATGTCAATAATAATATAATACTATTAAAATTTGAAACAAATTTTCTAATTATCCATGATTGAAAATCTCCCTCTCTCTAGTGTATCAATTAATTTTGTTGATTCTTTGTGCTAGGTATGTTGTTGATTCTCGCCGCTACCTTGGTGATCCCTCTGCTACCCAAACTATTTCTTCAAGGGGAATCAAAGGAGATGGCCTTCTATAGCCCTATCACCTCTAACAAAGGCTTCGACTAATTTTTAGGATTGATTTTGACTTAATGGAGAAAACATAGAAACTATTCTCGAAGAGGATTACATGCAAGGTTGTGGTCGAGCTCGCGTTAATGCCTAGGTTGTTTCTTTTTTTTTTCACGAACCTACTAATATTTCAAGGATATAAGGATGAGACCATGCAAATTTACCGACATTTTATTCAACCTAGACACGCAGTTGGTATTGTAGAAGAGGTGAAATTTTTTAGCTTTCCCATAACACTTTCAAAATTTTCAATGACAGTTAATGGGGATTTAGTGGCTCAGGGCTATGTTGAAGAATTAGAAAGGAGTTATTGTAAAAATGAAAAAAACTACAATAATGAAAGATAAAAAAATAATTTTACAAACATCCTTGTACTTCCTTCAATGAAAACCTCACTAAGGTTGTGGAGACCTTGTCTGTGGAACCTTGTAAATAAATGTAGGTGCTCTTGAATGTTCTCCAAACTTTGGATGTGATTGCTATGAAGATAGTGAAATTTAGTAGAGTTTTTGTACTTCAAATTCAAGAGGATTTGTAAGAGGGTAATCCTAAAATTTATAAAGGCAAAAGTAGTTAGAAATTGCTTACCTATGGGTGAATGTATATGCTAAAACTAACATTGTAGAAAGTTATAGTAGTGTCGGGAATTTAGGGGTAATAAATGGAATTAATTACAAAAATATGCATCCGAAGGTGGTTGTTCATGTAATTCAATTACCCCGCCTTTCGAGGATTTTAGAAGTGCAATTAACTAGGATAAGGATAGGGAGTCCAAGTGGAGTCTAAGTGGAGTCTAGGTGGTTGTTGATCAAGTGAAAGTTGACTCGGATGTGCACACTTTTAATTAATTAATCATTTAATTAATAAATGGTAATTAACTTAGCTAAATGGGTACAAATGGGTACTGGTGATTAATTTAATTAATCCAAAATAGGTGAATAACATGGTGTATTAGGACAACATTGGGAACGAGTTGAAGCAGAGTGTAATTTTGGGGTGTCTACATTTTTCCCCTCTTTAAAGTGCTATTGCAAAGTAATAGTGCTTTAAATATAATAGACACATGCGAGATCGGTGAGTGAAAAATTGTGAAATTAGGATGCCCCAACAAGTAGGAAGATGTGAAGCATTTGGATGCCTGTTGGGGTTATCATATTGGTCATACAAATAATATATCAAATATAAGCATACATGCAAATAAAAGTGGATATTCTACCAGAAGAAATATACAAAACAAGAGATATAAATCAACACCAAATTTAACGTGGTTTACCTAGTGTGGGCTATATCCACTAAGAAACAAGATATACAATTGAATATTTACAATCTTCCACACCTCTCAGATGTATAGTATTTTCTTTTTCTCAAGATTTTTGCTTCATCTCTAATAATTCTCTCACTCACTCAATTATTCTCACAATAATCAAGTTCTTCTTAATTATTGGTAATTCTTAATTCTAAACCCCATCTTTCATTCCTATATAGTCATTTATAAACTTAGGGAACTTATCCATGTAATTAGAATCAATAGATATACTTTAATGCTAAAAATGTATCTAATTCCCGAGATTTAACTAAAACACTCCCACACGGATCATTGATGTCGGTTCGTCCTAACCGATGTCGGTTCCTCCTTGCCTAACGATGTCGATCCTAGGTGATGGATTATGGTTCCCCCTAACTAATGAAGGTTACTATGTTTTCCAGCAAGTTTTACATTACATGCTAATCTGAAGTAATTGAGCTCTATAACTCAACAATCTCTCACTTGGAGATTAATTACTGCACCATACTTGTACAATGTCATTCTTGGATCCTTTTTTAGCTTTGTTTCTTCCTCTTCAAATATCAAACTCGAAGACCAACAGAAGTGGAGTGTAGCTCCAAATTTTCCTTTGCTAATGGATTTGTTAGTATATCCTCATGGTTCTCACTCGTATGAATATTTTCCACATTCAAATTTCCATCCTCCAATACCTGCCGTATGAAGTGATACCTCAAATGAATGTGTTTCATTCTCGAATGAAATGTTGAGTTCTTGGGAAAATGAATTGCACTTTGACTATCACTGAACAATTTACAATCACCTTTCTTCTTTCCCAACTCTTCCATGAACCTACTCATCCATATCATCTCCTTTCTAGCATTTGTAGCTGCAACATACTCTACCTCTGTAGTAGACAAAGCCATAACCTTCTGCAATCTTGAAATCCAACTAATTGTTGTTCCACCTACTATGAAAATATATCCAATAGTGCTCCTCCTACCATCCAAATCTCCATCCATATCCGAATCAACATAGCCACATAATGAAATATTTAAACCTCCATAGCATAGTTGCATGCTAGATGTCCCTTTAAAATACATGAGTATCCATTGGACTGATTTCTAATGCTCTTTACTTGGATTGGCCATATATCTACTCACAACTCCCACTACCTGTGCAATGTCTAGTCTGGTAAAAACCATAGCATACATGAGACTCCCAATTGCTGAAGCATATGGCACTTGTGTCATGTATTTGACCTCCTCTTGTGATGATGGACACTAATCTTTTCTCAATTTGAAGTGTCCAGCCATAAGTGTACTAATAGGTTTTACATTCTACATCTTGAACCTTTCTAACACCTTGTAGATATAATCCTCCTGAGATAAATATAATTTATTTTTTTCTTGTCTCTGTGTATTTGCATGTTAGGGATTATTTTTTCAGCTCCTAAATCCTTCATAGAAAATGTGTGAGCTAGATTTCCTTAAACTCACCAATGTCTTGCATACTAGATCCTACAATAAGAATATCATCCACATACGTGAACAAAAAAATATAGCTCCCATTTTTAAAATTATTGAAAGAAACACAATTGTCGATTCACATCTCAAGTAACCATATTCATGCATAAAACTATCAAACCTCATGTACCATTTCATTGGAGCTTGCTTGAGCCCATAGAGGCTCTTTTTCAACTCGCGCACTAATTTCACCTTACCCTTGACTTCATACCCAATGCTTTGCATATAAATATCTTCATCCAAATCACCATGAAGGGAATTCATCTTCACATCTAGTTTCTCTAAATGTGTAGTGCTCACTCTCCTTTGACACTATTTAGATAATGATGCTAACACTATTGATCATATTTTGGACATAATTATGTTTTTATGTAGTATGATGTGTATATGCTAGATCATGGATTCCTATGGACATTATTATGTTTTGCTTAGTATGATGGTTAGATGTTAGACTATGGATTAATATTGATCTGGATTCAGTTATTATGCTTGAGGATCATTGAGACATTATTATTATTATTATTATGTGGATGATGATATACTAGTTGACATGGACAGGTTATTGATGTTGATTTTAGACATGTGACATTGATATTATGAATAGCTCTAGTATAGAAATCTATTGGATGATGATATAGTTACAAATTGAATTTAAATGATAAATGTTAAATTCTTGATAATGTTGTGATTTGGATTTAATAATTGTATGTTGCTTATATCATTTGGATGTTCTGATATGGCCACGAGGTGAAGGGGTATATTGCATTTTGTAGGTTAAAAATCACAACAATGTTGGGGGACTGGAGACTAACCATATTGGAATTCAGTGTGAAATCAACAAGGTCACCATGGCAACTGTGTTTGAGTTGTATGTTGTGTTTTGTTAGGATTTCCCATGGGGGGATTTCCATTATTGTGACCATGGGGGCATATGTGTGTTTTATTTGTATGTTCCCTTTTCAATATTGTTGTGTGTATTTTTATTTGTATGGTGTTCCTTCTTTTAATAAATTTTTAATGTGATAGTATAATGTGAGAGTCTTATAGTTAAAATTTAATTAAATTAATTAGGATGTGGAATATAAATTAATGTTATTGTCTTGGTTGAAAATGAAAATTGACTTATATATATTATAACCATGTGGTAAATAAATAAATCTTTATAAAAGATTGTAATAAATAAATGTCATAAATATAAATGCATGTGTAAGAAATTGTAAGAGGATGTAAGAGTTGTGTAAGTGAAATGATAGATTGTGTAAGGCAGATTTTGGAGTGTAGAACACTCCATCCTCTTTGAAACTCGGATTTGGTCTTGGGAGCCTAAATTGGAGGCTTGTGGGACAAGTTAAACTTGTCCCACACCTCTCAAAAACCTCCACCAACCATGATTATTATTTTGGAGTCAAAATCAATCTATTTTATTGTATTTTGACATAAATTTGGGTAAGTATGGATTGCACTTGTCTTACAAATTTTAAATGCATTCCTTTTGGGGTATGGGCTACATTGTGTATATAAGTAATTCTATCATATTTCATTTATGGTGATTTGTTGTTGATGTGGATTGCACTCTTGGGGAATGAAGAAAAATGATGTGGCATCCCACTTGGAATCCACATCATCCTCTTCCACCTTCTCCTTTAAAAATTCAAATTCCTCCTCATTTTGGGGTTGTTGAAACTTTGTTATTGCACTCTTGGGTCAAATTTTTCTCTTGCCTTTGGAGCTTGCTTTGTGGAAGAGCTTGGATTGATTCACATGCTTGTACATTGTTGTTTTGGGACTATGTTTTGAGCATCAAAAGAACTGTTGTTTTGGAAACAAGTCTCCATTATGGAGAGGTAGGCTCTCACTCTTTTAAAATTGTTGTTTTTCCCTCTTTTAGCATGAATTTTTGAATGTGTTTGTGTTTGCAATTCTTAGAGGGATGGGTAGAATTCTTAGGGCATGGTGTGGAGAGAAGACTATGAGGTTAATCAAAGGAGGGATAAGGGATTTTCCATTGGCACTTGTCTTGAGGAGGGAGTGTTGGTTTGGAATCCACCTAGGAAAATAATATGCATGCATTTCTTACTTTGGGGGAGGTATAAGGGATAAATTTGGAGGAGGGATAAGGAGGGGTTGAGGAGGGATAAGGTTTATGGGATGGTTATGTTCTTGGTGGTTGTTGTAGGTGGATGTCTAATTTCAACACGGGAGGCATAAGGAGACCTCCATAGCTCTTACTCTTGTTTGGCTTGCTTGCTCAAGCCTTTGTGATTGTATGACTATTTTCAAATGTAGTTGAGAACTGTTGCCTTGTTTTGATTTGTGCCTTCATTGATTCTTGTGATACATGAGTGTTGCTTGCATGTGAAAGAAGTCCATGTTGCCATGAGTTGAATTATCATGCTCCATTTCAATATGGTTGGGGCTTGGGGGCCAATGGGGAAAGATGTCTTCTCCTTTCCCATTGGATGTCTTGGTTGGGTGGAGAGCATTTCCTTTCCCCTTCCTTTTTGTGATCAAAAGATGAAGAAATCAGCCTGTTGTTGTTGTTGGAGCTTGGAGAAATCAGTTTGATAGTCATTCCCTTTGGGAAAGTTCATTGTACCCTTCCCACTTAGAGTGGATGAATGTATTGATATTGAAATGTAAAGTGTTTATATTGCAAATGGAAGTGTAATTGATTTGAGAAATGTGGAGAAGAATTATCTCTCTGTTTTTCTTTAAAGAGAAATTAAAAAAAAATGTTACTTGCATTGCAGCTGTACCTTGAAATCAAATTGGAAAATGATAAGTTGTAAAGTTATTTGATCCTTCAATACAAGATAGCATTGATTCTTTTAATTCCATCTGGTAATGTGTACTGGAATTGTATTGTAAGTTGAGTTGCATTGTAGTGTTGAAAATTTAAATGACTGTTATATGTTTCACCAATTCTGTTTTGGAAAGGAGAACACGTACTCAGGAAAGGACATAATTTTGATTCTTGAAGATGAGTTCAAAAATTGAAATCAACTTTTCATTTTGAATGTAAATGTTCACTTTATCCTTGCCACTTTATCTACTACGTTGGGTCTAAACACCATCTCAATGGTCACTTTATCCTTGCCAAAAAAAGGATGAGGTGTCACTAAGCAAGATGACACTGCTAGAGAATCAGCTTTTTCATTCTTCTCCCTAGGGATAGCTTCAATGGAGAATGCATCAAAGGATTCAATACAGTCCCACACTCTATTTCTATAGTGCCTGAGCCTTGGATTTTTCACCGATATTATTAGCGAGCCTACTTCACCAAAATATATGCATCACCTTTGCATCTCATCTTCTTGATTCCCATGTCCTCTACTGCATTCATGTCTAAGAGAAATGATTCATACTTTGCAGTATTATTTGTATTATCAAATTGCAGCTTGTAAGAAAAAGGGTACACCTCATTGGAAGGAGAGTACAATACTTCACCAGCTCCTAAAAATACTCTGGAATGACTACCATAAAACTCCATTGTCCAAAATTGATTTTCTTCTTCCTCTAGGAGAAAAGAAGTTCTCCTCTTTTTCGATGTGAGGAAGTAGTTTCCTAGCCCACGATCTTGAAAGAGAATGTTTGCTTTCGGGTCATCATAATTTCATACTGTGAAATTCATTTTTCTAACTGGTAGTAGCTTCTTCATTTCTCCTTTCACCGAGAAAGTTGCGAGATGACCAATCCATTTTTATTTCTCCACCTAGATCTCTACAAAAACTTCTACTCAACAACATACCAAAAGATGTTGGGATGTCTCGCATACAAAAATGGTCGAGTATCTTCTTGTTAGGGTAATCACTAGTGCAACATGAGCATCCTTAATACTTCCTACTAGTGGAACTTATCTGGATTCCATTGAGTAGCATGTGCCATTTACCCAGGTCAAAGTGAGGATAAGAGCATTTGAAAAAAATTGGCATCACATTATCTCGAGGCTCTGGAATCTATAATGTAATTGTTCATCCGAAACCTTTGATGAGAAGTAACAGTAAAAAGGCTCAACTCATTGGTGGTGGAGGCATTGAGGGCTAGCATGTTTTGAGAAGATGGTGTGGCTGGTGTGGGAAGTAAGCCTTTAGAATTAGAGATTGGGGATGTAGAGTTACCACCCCAGACCGACCGTATGAATCTATCAAATTGGGCAGGATGTGTTTGTAGGTATTCAATTTTAGAGAGCTAGACTTTGGTTTTTCTAGCATGCTCTACAAATTAAAATGAAGTTATGGTAGATGAGGAAGAGGTTCCAACAGTGGATGAGGAATTAAATGGCATATGCGTCTTTACTTTTTGTGTTGGGTTCTCCTTTTCAAATGTAGCAATTGGCTTGGAAGGAGATGGGGGTGTAGCCTTTGATTGAAATTTAGATGTTCTTGCAGAACCAACATTTAGAAGAGAATTGCTCTTAACAACTTTTGAGTTGGGAGAAGAATTAGATAACTTACTTGGCATAGTAGTGTGATCCTTGACAACTGGTGAATCTGATTTCTCTCTAGCTGATTCCATGGAAGGTGGTAATGGTGATCCCCTACTGATGATCTTGTTTAGTGGAGGCTTTGAAGAGCTATCTTCTTTGTTCTTCCTACTCTCAGTTGCAACTGCTGAGGCTGAAACACCATTCTTGGATTGTGCACGAGTGAAAACAACACATGAAAAACTTGGAGCTTCTTCATCACCTTCCTCCTCATCATCAACGTATTCAATCAAGCCATTTTGCATGCTAACCTCTTAAATTTCAAGATAGTTTTTATAGTTATCCTTTTTTTCTTCTTCGCTTCCTCAATGTTTTTCCTTCTTCGATTCTCTAGTGTCACGAGATGGCATTGACTGGTGGTGCTTCAAGAGCAATCCTACGAGGAGGTGGAGAAATTATTGATCTATCAAGAGGATTTGGTCTCCTTGGAGCATTCCTCATTATGATTTGTGATAGCTACTTCTTCATTGTAACTAGGTCATTTTCTATTTTTTTGAACATTGGATCAGTGGTGACTGAATTTGAACTCTGACCTTTTTTCTTCCCATTTGGTCTTTTCACTTTTCTAGAAATAATTAGATCATCATCAGTCTCAACTGAAAATTCTTAGACTTCCCTCAATGTTCTTGGTTGGGCTCTTATGAGGAAGAAACCAACTTCTGATGGCAAAGCACTGATGAAGAACCTTTTCAAGTTATTTTTAGGGGTACCACATCTTCTAGGGATCCTTCTTGTCAACCTATTATACCTTTCTACAAAATATCTCATTGATTCAGAGGTCTCCTTCTTCATCTAAACCAATTGGACTAGCAGATCCTGACAATCTTTTGTGCTCTTGAACCTATGTTCAAATGCACTTCTTATATCTTCCCAGCATGTGACAGATCTTGGGGCAACATGTAGAACCATTCGATGATCTTTCTTGGAGTGACTCCACAAAGATCCTAACTAAAACATCTTCATCTTCAACTCCTAACACTCCACAAGTAGTGATGAATGTTGTAACATGTTATTTGGGGAGTTGAGAACCATCCCCTTTGAATCTTGGGAAGTTCTTTCTTGATCCTCTTGGGAGCTCATGGAGTGGTTAAGCAAGAGCCAGTGGACCGGTATTTCTTCCCCATAGTACGTTAGGCCTACATTCCTCATGCTCATGATCACCCATTCTATTCCTATTTCTATCCTCCAGTCTTGCTAAGGTTGCTTCTATTGCTGCTCTTTCTTCTACTTCAATTTGGAGTCTTTCTATTTCTTCAAGTTGAGCCCTTATCTCCTCTTGAAAGAATTGCCTCTCTTTCAAGATCTTCAAATGTGGGATCATTTTTTCCTCCTTTTCTCAGTTGTCAGGTGTATCTTCTATCAACCAACTTGAAATTTTATGCTCTTCTCTGGGGTGCTGGAATTTTTCTTTGCCTTTTCAATTCGACAGCACATTCCTCTTCCAGGTCCAGAATCCTTATAGCAATGAAGTATTGATTGAAAATTTTTCTATTATGCCAAATAGCTTCTCTCATATCAGAAGCAATGTCTTCTTGGATGTGAAAGAGTAAATCAAGTCTCTCAACGGGAGGATTTCCCAGAATAGCCATGATTTACATCCATGTAGTTTGTGTGATTATTCAATCTCTAGAAACCTTTCTTCTAGAATCTTCTTTATATATATATATATGACCTTGAAGTCATTTTTAGGTGCAGATGCTACAAAATCTGCCCTAAGGTGGGCACCGAAACTATTGGCAAGAAAAATTTTCTTGTGGAAAAATTGGTGGGTTTCAAGCCAAATCTATGGGAATCTAAGTCCCTCTACTTGAACGGTGCAACTTCCATATGTACATGCATGAAAAAGTGGATTTCAATGGTGGCCTTTTGACTAGAGATCCAGTAGGGGCACTCCACTGACCCTGTGGCAAAGCTAGAAATTTCTCACTAGAGAAGAAACTTTGTCTAAGAAGGGGAAAGGGAGTGAGAATGGAGGTAGGAGAAACTAATGTTGCGAGTAGAATATCAGATGCCCACACACATTAATTAGAAATTTCATTCACATGCATTTAGAGTTAGAAGAAAAACAAATCATAGGAGAAGCTACAAGACCAAATGAAATTCATTGGTCGCAAGGTACCAATCAATCCCTCAATCAAAAAGGTAAAAATTCCTTATTTTATTATTGAAGCTAAAGCAGAACTTGTACAGAGCTTTCAAAATAGAGGAAAATCTAAGGAGAGGAGAAAATGGAAGTATGGCATTTTATGTCCTTTACAGTGTACAAAACACTCTAATATTTTTTTAAATCAATCACCATCCCTTTAGAATGGCTCTAAGGATCCATTATATCCTTTTCCAAAATGGTTACAATCTTTACAAATTATTTACACCTCTTCAAATTCCTCCACTACAAAGAAAACACTCATGGCAAGTTAAAAACCAGATATTGCAACGCAAACATTACATTTGATTTTCCAGTTTGAATACAAACCATTTGATTTTCTCATATAACTTTGAAATCGGGTCATCCACATGGTAGGAAGAGATTAGAGTAGGTACGAGGGAAAGCCCTTTGCATTTTGTGAATTTTTAGAGATTTGGCAATTTGGAACAAATTGGCTGCGCGCCTCCCACTTCAGCTTTTTAAGTTAGGCATGTGGCACATTTTCATTGGAAATGGGGTTGTGGCCCTTTTCTCAAAATTTTAACCTTTTTTAGAAAAAGGCTCAAAAACTCAATTTCCTCTGTTAACCCACTCTCCCGCTTTGACTTTTCAACGACGGGCTTCACCTTTGACTTTTTCCCTGTGGGCTTCAACTTTGACTTTACCTTTATAGCTTTGATCGGGTGCATGGTCATTTTTTAACTTTTTGAATTTTTCCCTAAAAGGCTCAAAAACATAAACTTCTCTGTCGGCCCATTCTTCTACTTTGAATTTTCCAACGACGGGCTTCACTTTGGCGGAGCCGAGGAGCATTCTAGAACTTTTGCTTCACTTTTGGGAATTTGGTTAAATTTCCAAAAGTGCCCCGATGGCTTGCTCATCCGCTTTGACTTTTCAATGGCGGGCTTGACCTTTGAATTTTTCCTGCGAGCTTCAACTTTGAATTTTTCCATACTGAGCTTCACCTTTGAATTTTACCTTTATAGCCTAATCGAGGCCGCGGGTTACTATATGATGGAAAAGTGACATGCGAGCATGAGAATCTACAAGTAACTCTTCCTTGCACCCGACCTCCCAAGGTCATCTTTGAGAGAGCCAGTGGGGATGGAATACATGTGGGATGTAAATAAGCTAGTTAGGTAATCTTATGTCTTCAACACGCAATAGTGGGATCTGTGAATCTAAAGCAAAGAAGGCCCTCCTAACTCCGAATCGATGTGATAGATCACTCGGTGAGGATCGCTTGCTCGAAGGCTCTAATCAATATCAAGCTCTGCCATGATATAATCTATGGGTTATGGAAAACGTGGAAGATGACTGTGGGTGCTTCGTATATATCTCCTAACAAGGTCATGAAAATGGAATGGATAAATGTGTAGTGGATATTTTGGTGCTTTATGGATGATTCTCTAGTCTAGTCTAGAAATCTTTAGCTTGGTTGGCTGTTATGTTTAATAATGATAGTTGTGTGATGATGTCTAGTGGGAGTGGAGAGGACCTAAATACTAATGTTCGCAAACCAAAGATCAACATTGGATTGATTTGTAGGCCCGTTGGGTTTTGGGACCTATGGATCACAACCATAAGTTCATGGTTGTTGTGGACCTCCTATGATCATATGAAGAGTCAACCCCTGATTCTGAGTATCTAGTAGTCGTATGCCTTTTCGGGCTCTACGTTTAGAACTAAAAGTTACATGATTTTCTCATAGTACCTAACAGGTGTTCTAGCAACTTGGATACGTAAGCTAGTGTTTATATCAACGACGAGGTCTCCTGCGTCTGGCTATGGGACTAGTGGATCACAACCGAATGTTTTCTCTCTTTCAGGTCCTTCTACAGTCATACGGATATCTATCAAGGTAGTCTATAATTTGGCTGATTTGACTAGAACGTGTGTGCTTTGTCATCTTCTATGTTTAATACTCTTAGTTGTGTGTTGATTTCTTGTAGGTCTATTGTTGCTCGGAAGACCTGAATTATGAGATTTTGGTCTATGTTAGTTATTGCTGCAACAATATTTGGTTGAGGCACTATTGGCTCAAAAACGTATTCCCTGGGCTTCCTACGTCCCATGATTGTCATACAAGATCAATATAAGCCTAACTGAAATGAAATAAACTAACTATGCAAGATATATCTACAACATATATATATATTCCTCTATTTTTATATTTTTGATAGAATTTTGAATAGAATTGAAAGAGCAACTAATCTAATACATTTAGAAAATGACAACTAATCTAATAACAAAATTAAAACAAGCAAGGTAGCCTGGTGTAGCTACTTTCCTATGCAGTTGTGAGTTTATCCTAAATAACTAGATAGCTGATTAACTTAATTGAAAGATTCTTGATCCTACCTTAGAAGTGAGGAATGAATCATAGTTTCTTAGAAACTATCAATCCCCACAGCTTCCCTGGCAATATAAAAAATGAAACTTTAACTGAAATGAAATATTTCACTACTCTATTTGATATGTTTTAACTAGAACTTTGACAAATAAAACCTGGAATTTGTAGAACAGTGGCGAATCTAGTAGTGTATGATTTTGTCCCCTCAGAATGATCTCCTCGTTCCTTCGTGTTCTCGTGATTCCAGAAGAGCATGTATATGCTAGCATCAATAGAAAAGGTATTTTCAATAATGGAATATTTGTATATAGACTGAATAAAATGCAAGTAGGAGAGGGATAATGCAAGTGACAGAGCTTGGCATATGCAATTCCTAGTGGGTTTTATTGTGGGAATACAACACAAGTGTACCAAGAGATTCTAGAACCTACCTTTTGTGAAGAACACAACCTGTAACTCTAATGGTTTCAATCTACAAATGACACTACTCTACTCTAAACTAATTTGTATGAAAAGCAATGAACAAGACTGAAGCAAGAAGATTGAATGGCTTCTAACAGCAAAGAAAACTAGCATGGATGCAAACATGAAAACAAAATGAGCTCTAAACAAGAAATTGAAAGACTAAACAATGGAAATTAGAAGTAGAGGGGCCATTTTCTTGAAAACAAGCTGGATACTTATAGATTTCACATTCACCCAAAGGTAATTCCCATTAGAACTCTTTTATCATTAAACAATGAAGAAACACTATTCTAGGGAACATAAAACATTAATACAAGCTAAGGCGGTTGAGAAAATCTCGTGAAATTTGAAAAATTATGCAAGTCGCAATCAAAGGAGCATGATGGAAAATGCATGAAGGGCCGCCACCCTAAGCAAGGTAGCGGTTATAGGGACTGCCACCTGGTAGGGTGGAGGTCATGAGACCGCCGCCTGTTAGGGTGGCGGTTTCAATCACCGAAGGACAAAAAGCATAGAAAAGAAAGGTAGGGGAACAAAACAAAGCACAAGGAACTTGGATAAAGCATTTTGGATGTTAACATATACTTTGTGAGCTTCTCTGGATCCTAAACACCTTGTAAGGTGACCTGTATCATCATTGGGGCATGTGTGTACGCCGGAAAAGTGACAAGCGAGCGTGGGAATCTACAGGTAACTCTTCCGCGTACCCAACCTCCCGAGGTCATGCCGAGACAGCCGGTGGGGATGGAACATGCGTGGGATATAGAAAAACTAGTTGGGCAATCTAATGTCTTCGATACGCACTAATGGAATTTACGAATCTAAGGCAAAGAAGGCCCTTCTAACTTGGACTGGTGTGATAGATCGATCGGCAAGGATGACTGCTCAAAGGCTCCAATCAATATCGAGCTCTGGCGTGATTCGATCTATGGGTTGTGGAATACGTGGGAAATGACCTAGGATAGTTTCGTGTATGTCTCCAGATAAGGTCATATGGTGGATGGTGGAATACAATTGACTCTACGGATGATTCTCTGGCCTAGTCCAAAATTCTCTAGCTTTGTTAGCCACTATATCTAGTAAGGAAAATTGTTCGATGATGATGGGTGGAAGTGGAGTGGATTGGAATACTAGTGTGTGTAGGCTAGTGTTTATATCTGATTGACTTATGGATTCGTTAGGCTGTGGGATTTGTGGGTCACAACCGTAGACTCTTGGTTGTTGCAGTCCTATTATGGTCATATACGAAATCAAGTCCTAATTCCTAGTATCCAGTAATCGTACACTTTCTCAGCTTCTATGTTTAGGACCAATAACTGCGCGATCTTCTCAGAATATCTCACAGGCATTCGTGCAACCTGGATCCTTAAACTAGTATCTATGTCTGTGAGAGTGTCTCCTGCACCTGGCTGTGGGACCAAAGGATCACAACCAAAGGTTTGTTCTCTTTCAAACCCTTCTACAGTCATGTGAATGTTTTGCCTAGGGAAATCTGTAGTTCGGTTGATTTGACCAAAACGTGTGTGCTTGGTCGTCTTCTATATTTAACCCTCTCAACTGAGAACTGATTAGTTGTAAATCTGTTGTTGTTTGGAAGACTTGTATTCTAAGGTTCTGGTCTATGTCAATTATTGCTGTGATGAGGTTGGGTTGAGGTATGATTGGCTCAAATACGTATTCCCTGGGCTCCCGAGGTCCCGTGATTGTCATACAAAACAAAATGTAAATCTAACTGCAACAAAGCAAATTTTGACTATCTAAAACATATATAACTTCTATTTTTGTATTTAACTTTCTAAGAAGAAAAGTAGCTATTTAAACGTATCTAGAAATAACAACTAAATAACAATTTAAAACAAACAAAATAACCGAGTGTAGTTATTTGTCTGTGCAATTTGTAGATTTATTCTAAATAATGAAATAACTTGCTTGATCTATTTGTGCAATTTCTCGATCCTACCTCAGAAGTGAGGAGTGAATCATAGTTTCTCAGAAACTATCAATCCCCACAGCTTCCCTGGTAATATCGAGAATAGAATTTACTGAAATGAAGCAATTAACTACTTTATTTGATATGATTCTAACTAGAACTTTGAAAGTTAAAACCTGGATTCCGCAGAACAGTGGCGAATCTGATGGTGTGTGTGATCTTGTCCCCTCAGTGTGATCTCCTCGTTCTTTCGTGTTCACGTGGATCCAGAAAAGTGTGTAATGCTAGCATCGACAGAAGTAGATATTGGGACAAGGACAGCTCAGAATGCAGACTGAATATAATGCGAGTAGGAGAGGGATAGCGCAAGAGTACAGAGCTTGGCTTATGCAATTCCTAGCGGGATTTACTGTGAGTCATGCAACATAAAGCATCCAGAACCTGAAACTATCCTATTTGAAGAGAAAAACCTACAACTTTAATGGCTTCCTAAGCTATTCTACTCCAATGGATTGGATAAAACAACAACACCGTTTGCACAAGCTGGATATGTGGCTTACCAACAGTTGAACAATGCTAACTAGACATATAATGAACTAAACCAAGCACTCTAAGCAAAATGAAAGCTAAGTCTATTGCAAAGAGAAATTCAGAGACAAACTTCAGGGCCATTTGCTTGAGCACAAGCAATCTATTTATAGGAATTGCATTCACCCAAAGATCAAAACCAAACTGAACTCTCAAACAATAAACAAAGGCAAAACACTATTCCAGGGGACCAAAAACATAAATGCAAGCCCAAGTCGGCAAGGAAAAGCTGGTGAAACATTGATCTTTACGTGAGTCGCGTCAAAACGCTTTCTAGAAAATGCGTAAAGGACCGCCGCTCTGAGCAAGGCGGCGGTTACAAGACCGCCACCCTCATCAGGGCGGTCAAGACCACCACCCCCATTCGGGCGCGGTTTCGTCACTGAAGAGCAAAAGGCCAAGAAAAGAGGGGAAAAAGGAAAAACAAAGGATGCGGGGGCTAAGCGGGGCATGCGGGATGTTAACGCATACTCCGAGAGCTTTTCCAGATCCCGAACACCTTGCAAGGAGACCTGTATCATCATTGGGGCACTTGTTACACTGTTCCGGTAGTACAATACCTTACAATTTTGGGTACGTACGGTGTGACATCGTTCGGTGGTATGGTACCCTATAATTTTGGGTACGTACATATTTCCCCCTTGGAGAAGCATTTTAACCATGAATAGGTGTAAAATGGTGGGTCTAAGTATGGTGGTCCCAAAATGGGAAGCTTATAAATTATACCCGACATGCTGTGTGTTGAAATGTCACCGTCCAAGTTCCCGCTACTGCTGCAAAATGGAAAGAAGACTCAAGTGCGAGATAGATAAAACAAATCGAAAATAAATACTAAATTAGTATGAAATGAGGACTTACCATTTGCGTAGGGATGATAACTTACCTCCGTCGGCACTCTAAACCTACAAAAGGGGCATTCAAAATGAGTCAAACACCATATATATATATATATATATATATATATATATATATATATATATATTTTCCTATTCATTTGCATGTGATGATTTGATAGTTTTGAGCTCTGTGACCCATGGGGACGGTTTTTAATGAGAGTATAATCGAAACGTTCATATCGAGATAGTGATCATGCCTCCGTGAGCGTAAGCTCGGCCGTGAGATCTCGGGTTATTTCTTTTCGATTTAACATTTTTGCACCCAAAATATAAAAATGATGAGAACTTTGTTGTGGGGGGTTATTTTTAGAAATGTCGAGTTTTGAATGTGTCTCTTAGGGGGCTAATGGGTAGGATTTTGTTTTAGCTAAAATGGTCAAATTTTACATTTTTAAGCATTTTTAGGGCATACGACCCGTTTGTAGTCATAGGAGAGTCTGCCGCCTAAGCGGGGTGACAGATTATAGGACCACTTCCTTTTAAGGTGGTAGTTACGGAACCGCCACCTTGCTTAGGGCGGCAGCTTCTCTCTGAAAGTGTCAAAACAACACTAGTTTAAGTTTATTTTTGCATTTTTAGTATTCTTACTTGTTTTAATGATTTTTCTAATGTAATATTGGCACTAACTTGCTTCTTTTTGAGTGTTTTTGGGTGTTTTACAAAATAATGAAGAGTACATTAGATGGAGCTGAGAGAGGGAGATTGATTGGCTTCCAAAGCGGTGTTAGATGCTCTCTCTCGGTGACGAGGATACTCTCCATAGGGTAAGCATATTGAGGATCGCACGAGTCCCCCACGTTGCACTTGCCAGTCACATACTATGTGACTTATTTTCTTATTGGGATGCAAATCGGAACACCTTCCAATTTTCAGGTGTTAGGGGTGAGTGGACTATCACCCTAGAGGATGTCTACCACATTTTAGGAGTCCCGATTATTAGGAGGAGACTTTTATTTGATACAACAGTATCCAAAGCTCAGGTGACTTAGTG
Organism: Taxus wallichiana var. yunnanensis; assembly: GCA_018340775.1. Classification (NCBI taxonomy): domain Eukaryota; kingdom Viridiplantae; phylum Streptophyta; class Pinopsida; order Cupressales; family Taxaceae; genus Taxus; species Taxus wallichiana. The sequence continues at coordinate 746,261,866 of CM031241.1, forward strand.
GGCCACCTATATGGGAGACGCGGTTGTCTCTACTGGTTCAAAGAAGGGGGTGAAGGTCTGTTCTATTCCTGGCTTACCCATCCCTTTGATCCGTCAGGACATTATGGGCATCCTTGCTTCGAGATTGATCGGAGACAAGGGAGGGGATACTTTGCTCTACTGTTGGGCCCCCATCATCACACAGATTGAGGTACATGGTCAAATTTATGCCTGGGGAGCTGATATACTTAGGACCATCTATCACGACTTATACAGGGTGGTTCGATTACAGGGAGAGTCATTTGAGCAACCCGACCTTAGTTATGACTTGGGTCTATGAGCGCATCATCCCTTATGGGAGAGGTATAGAGGTAGAGGATCCCGAGGCCATGAGCATAGCTAGATGGATAGATATGACGGTGCTTAGAGCACCCCACCAGCCAATTGTTTCCCACGACTACGAGGATATGGAGGCCACACCTTATCGTGCCATAGAAGGGTTATGGGGCGAGAGACCTTTACTTTGATTTCCTACTCTACTACTGAGGCAGCTTATGGACAGGATGAGGAAGGTAGAGACACACCCCTTTGATTGAGTGCTTGAGCAGCTTGGCCTTGCTTACATTGACATGCTTCCCCAGTGGTCCCAGTGTTCGAGATCGATTCCGGAGGCTAGGGGAGGTCCTAGAGGCTGGGGTTGGATTTTTGTTACTCCCGGTGTCCCTATTGCAGCCAAGAGGGTGGTACACACTCGAGAGAGAGAGCCGGTGCTCCTCGGTACCTTTACTTTCGATTGCACCGGTCCCCGCCCATAGCAGTGATGACCCCTTTGATATAGACTCGATTCTAAGGAGTTCATAGGGGGAGAGATGGAGGAGGAGACTGAGGACATGCAGATGAGAAAGCCGAGTGGGGAAGAGGATAGCGATCCCGAGTGGCATGACACTTAGGATATCCTACGAGGTTGAGAGGAAAGAGCGAGCACGGAGAGGGTGACTCTAGTATCAGAGGAGTTACTTTCTTAGGATCTTGGTGGAGAGGAAAAGTCTGTGGTAGGATACCATGTTGTCCCCGACGTAGGAGGATGACATCGATCGGGGGTGGCATACGTGGCGGTGTGGATCCTAGAGATCCTTCTTGGAGGCCCAGAGATCCAAGTGAGTTGTCACTCTTCTTTTGATATTTGTTTTTAGCTAGGATTGCCTTAGTTTCTATCTCTCTTTTTGTTCATCCTTGGTTTCACCTTTTTATTATTTTATAATTTATTTTCTCCTTTTCTTGCAAAGACTGCTGATTAGTGGTGAGAGTTGATTCATCGGTATGTACGATAACTGATGCTTCCCATGGAGAAGACTTGTGCTGAGATATTCATGGATGTAGGGGAGCCTTTAGCAGCTGGTAGGCATACCGATGTTTTTTCCCCTGTCTAGCATATGGCCAAGACGGTGACTTCCCTCTGTACCGAGTTAGCCAGGTATAGGGCAGCAAAGTGCCTAATGAGGAGGAGCCACTCTCATAGCGAGGCTATAGCTACTGTTTGAGACCGCAAGCCCTCAGTGCACTCAGAGCGCCGGCGTAGCTAGAGTCCTAGACGTGATCATGTGCCTTTTTAGGGATCCCATAGGCATTGAGAGGCCAATTAGATCATTTTGTATTGACCTTTGTTAGGTTGTTTATACGAGTATTTTGTACTTTCTAGGCTCATTGATTGTTTTGACCATGCCTAGTGCATGATGGCATTGTACATGAAACATGATTATATATATATATATATATATCTCTTTGGATCTAAACTCTTGGTATCTTGAATTTTGTGACTCATTTTCTAAATGTGTTTTTAGATTTTAGAATATTTTCTTTTTATGTTTCCAGAATGTATGCAATGGACAAAAAATGGTAGTAAATAGAATGTTTTACTTTATATATTTTTGCCATGCTGATATGAGATGATACTAACATATGGTAGTCTTGAACTTTTGAATTCTTTGGGAAATGTTTGTAATTCCTTCTTATATTGGAAAAGCTGATGAATGCATAGTGATAAAGAGATGAACTTGCCCCAATCCCAAATCCACATAACTAGTAATACGCGAAGGCTCCAAACCAAGAATTAGGAAGGGCACAAGTTGTATGAGTTTGATTGAATGGAATGATGAGAGATAAACAAACCAAGAACAAGAACCAAATTTGGACCTACACACCCACCCTACTCAGAACTACTACTAAGCTTAGAAGGCCAATTACTTTTTAGTTTATCTAGACTTAGATTCATAAATGGCAATGGAGTTGACAAAATCAAGTTTTGAGGATTTGATCTCCTTGGAATTTGGATGTTTGAATATTTTCTTTCTCTTAACATAATTTGACTTGTGTTTTTAGCATACCAAGATTTGTTAGTTTGTGTGACTGGACCCCCCACACCCTGCCTCATGCTACTAGTAAGAAGCATGGGTTTGTTACCAAAGGCAAGATACAAGCGAGTAAGGGCACTTATTTCCTTTCCCAACCTCATGTCACCAGTAAGAGATGTGGGCTTATCACCGAAGGTTGATGGGGTAAAGAAGTGTGTAAAATAAAATATTTTGCTTGGTGCTTTTGATTTCATTTTATTTTGACATTTCGATCCATGACTTTGGGATATCCTTTCATTCTAAGATATTTTAAGAGGGATAAATGTGACACCAAGAAGCTTCCAAAGCGGGCATCGTAGGCAAGGGAAATTTTACCTAGTAGAAAGAACAAAGCCAAGTATGCGGGTCTTGGTATGGTTTCCGTCAATGTTTTTCTATCGAAATTGATGAGAAGATTTGAAAATATTTGATGATGTTTGAAGAGATGTGATATGAATATTTTTTCCAATATCTTCATAAATTTGTAACAGTTTTTTAAGAGTAAGCTCTGAACTATCATTTTTACGAAATAGACAGAATGAAGCGGCTAAAAGACTAATGCAATGTAGGTAGTTATAATGTACTAGCAATGACTTTGACATTTTATGCGTAAAACCACTTAAGGTGCAAGGAATTGATAGTTTCGCCAAATTGCTCACCTTCTAGTGTGCACAAGAGATACGCACCATTTTTGTAGTCCTTCATGACTCGGTATGGGCCCAACCATTTGGGCTAGAAATTTATTCCTTCACCAGTTTTCTTATTGATTCGGCTGTCTAGTCTTAGAACTAGATCTTCTTCAAATATTTCTCACTCATAGACTTTTTTGTTATATTGCCTGCACATCCGGTCAACATAGGCTCTGTGTCATTGTTTAGAATTTAACCTGGCCACATCAAGGCTTTCTAGTTGAGAGAGGTGTGCCTCCCTATAAGCTTCCTCATCCAGAATCCCTTGTAATGAGATGTAAAGACTAGGTATTTCAACCTCAAGTGGGAGAACTGCCATTCACTCTAAATACCAAAGAAAAAGGATTTTCTCCCCGTTGGTGTTCTTATTGAGGTTGAGTGGGCCCACAAGGCCGGATATAATTTTAAATTCCAATCTCGTTTGTTCTCCTTTACCATTTTAAGGAGAATAGCTTTCAATGTTTTATTTTTGCTTCATGCCCATTGGCTTGAGGGTAGTAAAGAGAGGCTATGTGATGGTTTATTTTGAACTTGCTACATAACTCACGAACCTTGTCATTCTTAAATGACGTGCCATTATCTAAGATAATGACTTGTGGTACACCATGCCTATAGATACTTTGGTTTAAAATGAATTTGGCAATCACTAAACTGGTGTAGTGGTGAGAGGCATGGCCTCCACCCATTTGGTAAAATATTCCATGGTTGTGATTATAAAATTATGGCCATCGGTTGATGAGGGAGATAATTTCCCTATTAAGTCCAGACCCCAAGTGGAGAATGGCCATGGAGTCGCTATTGGTTGCAAGGATTGTGCTGGCATGTAAATCTTGTGAGAGAATTCTTGACATTTGTGGAATTTACGTACAAATTCCACTACGTCATGTTCGAGAGTGGGCCAAAAATATCCCATCTGATGTATTTTGTGAGCGGTGGCATGACCATTGAAGTGGCCCCCACATATCCCACTGTGGGATTCATGAAGAATCCTCTTGGATTCTTCTATGTTGATGCATCTTAGAAGCATGCCGTCGAAAGCTCTACGATAGAGCACTTGGTCTAAAACAACATATTTAGTGGTAATAATGCGTAACTACCTTCTTTGTTGTGATGTGGCACTTTCCGGGTATGTATGGTCCATGATAAAATTGATGATATTAGTATACCAGGGACATGTAGAAATGGGGGGTCTAGTTTCAACAAAGTATATACACTCATCGGGAAAGTCTAGATCTACCAGCTCACCCCCATCTAGTGGATTGTCAGCTAACCAGTCTATAATGATTTTTCCTTTAATGGACTTTTGGTTTACGAATGTTAACTCAAATTCTCCTATTAGGGTTATGAAATGGCCAGCTTTTTTAGATAAAGATCCTTGTGTGATAAATGTTTGTAAATGGTATGTCTTTACAATGACCCTTGTTTCTTGGTTTAACATGTAATGTCTTAAACATTTTGTTGCAAAAATTATGGCAAGGCATTCTCTCTCTGCCTATGTGTAACATGTTTAATAATCAAGTAATGTTCAGCTAATGAAATAGATCACGCGTTCTCGTTTATCATCGTCTTCTTGAGCCAACATGTAGGCCAGTGAGACATGAGTGGCTCGTGAATATAGAATCAAAGGGTGGTCTAGCTTGGGTTCATTAGCGTGGGTGGTGACAACAAGAAATGCTTAACTACTTCAAAAGCTTCATTGTAGTCTTCCGTCCAATCGATACTATAATCTTTCTTGAGTAGATTGTTGATTGGATGAATGGTAAACCTTAAATCTAGGATGAACCTTCGATTGCATTTGAGTTTCCCAAGAAATGACCTAATTCTGACTCAAATGCAAGGTGGAATCATTTCAAGAACAACTGTAGTTTGGCTGGATCAACATCAATTCCTCGTGAAGATATAACGTATCTTATAATTTTGCCTCTGTTACACCGAAAATGCACTTCTCTGGGTTTAATGTGACACCATACTCAATTAGTCGTGAGAGGATGATACGAAGCACCTCCGGATGATCATAGCATTTCTTGGCCTTGGCTAACAAGTCATCCACATATGATTCCACAATTTTATGGATAAGATCGTGGAATATATAAGTCATTGCTCGTTGATACGTAGCGCCGGCGTTCTTAAGACCAAATGGCATGACAACATAACAATAAGTTCCCCAGGGAGTTATAAATGTGGTTTTGGCTTGATCTTGTTTAGATATTTTAATCTAATTGTACCCTGAGAACCCATCCATGAGGGACAATAGTAAAAATCTAGCATTGCATCAATGGATGGTAATGGGAAATCATCCTTGGGACAAGCTTTGTTAATATCCCGAAAGTCTATACAAATGCATATCTTCCCATTCTTTTTTAGGACGGGAATGATATTAGACACCCATTGTGAATAGTCAATGGGCTTGATGAATCCTACCTGGAGAAGTTTCACTACTTCCTCTTTTACCATGAGAGCCACTTTTGGCTTCATTGGTCTTGACTTCTATTTAATTGGCTTCATCTGGTTTAGTGACAAGATTATGTACCACAACTTGTGGTGCAATACCTGTCATTTCTTTATAATTAAATGCAAAATCCTTTTGATGTTCTTTGAGGATTTGGGTGTGTATTTCTATTTCTTCCGGAGTTAGCGAGGATCCCAACTTAAAAATTCCGGGTTCTTCCTCCATTCCAATGTTTATGTCAATGGTTTCTTCTATCAAAGAAGCGTTACCTTCTTCAAATTCGGGTGGGGCTGGAGGTACTTGTTAGTGTAAATCAGCGGCACCCCTAGATGTTGATCGATTTCTAGTTTGATATTTTAGCATCCAGTGTGATTGCACCACATTGAATATTTTCCCCAAGTGTGGGACTTGTTAAAATAGAAAAGAATCTCCGGATCGAGGTTGGTTCCTCAACTCCTCTTATTAGGTATATGCATGAACTTATAGAGGCTTAAATTCACAATTCCTACTCTAAATTCCAAGGGACGGAGATAGAGAATGAAAGAAAATGAGACTAATGCTAATAAGGTGATGCACCAAAGGAGTAGTAGACACTGCTACCACAAAAAATACATAGTCCAGGAGGAAATATAGCACAAAACATGCACAAATTGCCAAAATTTAATGAGAGGTTAGGAAAACAATGATAAACATATGAAAGGATTGAGAAAACTTTTAATCATAGAGCATACATTATCATTCCAGGTCCAACACAGTGCATTACAATGACCAAGAGGCAAAAGAGATGTTGTATTTTCATGGAAAGGTAAAAATTTCCATGAATTTTTCCAAAAAGGAAAAAAAAGGGAAGTTACAGAGCTAAAAGAGTGTCTCCTTTTTTTAAAAAAATGAGCCCATTCTGGCTTTTACAATGCAAAAAATGAGCCTATGAGAGGGAAACGTGGGAAAACGTGAGAGGAGCTTCAACCACCAACCAAAATGCAATAAAACAACATGGGAATCCTTAAAGGTCCATTCCCTGACATTTTTCACCATGTTTGGGAGAGAATGCAAGCCATTCTTCATTAAAAATGGTGGTTGAAATGTCATTTCATTGATTACCATGCATGCGAGGGTGTTTTTTCAATTTTATCTCTCTAAACTCCACTAAAACACAAAATTGAGCCCAAAATCATGTAGATAATCTCACTAGCTTTCTGTTGATATAAATAATGTGAAAAACTTAGCTCTGGATCGAAAGTTATGGTCATTTGAAAATTTAGGTCAAAACAGGGCCAAAACCGGTTGGCGGGCGAAAATTTGAAATTTTCCCACTTTTGCATTTGGAAAAAAATTCCCAAAAATATCTGTGCCCCGCCGATCCAATGCCACATGGCATGATTCTATTGGTCGTGAGCTCTTTATACTTCATTTTCCATCGTTTTGGCCTTTGGAAAATTTTCCAAAAATTCTCCGCCAACTAGATGACCCGAGGACACGTGGCACAATGTGATTTGCCATGGGATTTTTTCTCTATTTGTTCATAACTTTTGACCATCTTTTCTAACTTAGACATGTGGCAAAACCCAAATAGACATGGGCTTTCCTGCCATTTTTCCCTGCGGGCCTGTCTTGCATTTTTTACCGCCACTAGACACGTGGCACGATCCCATTGGCTCGGGTTTTGGGGCGGGCTCTCCCTTTCAATATTTCCTTTGATTTTTCTTTGGGAAAAATTCCCAACTTTCCCCACGTTCTACGTCAGTTGAAGACACGTGGCGGGTTTCCATTTGTTATGGGCCATGGGGGTGAAAACTTCTCTTTGCACTAACCTTTGGGAAAAATTCCCAACTTCTCCCGCGGCTGCTCTGCTCTCCGACGCCCTGGGACACGTGGCCTGTCCTCATTGGCTGCGGGCCTTGGGGAAAAAAATTAACTTTGCACCCTCGCCAAACACTTTTGCCAAATTTTCTATCTTCCTCCGCCTCCCGACATTCCTTCGGCCTGAGGACACGTGGCGTAATGTGATTGGGTATGGGCCTTGGGGCCAAAAATTTTGTTTACGCCAACACTTAGGAAATTTTCCTAATTTCTTCCCCTTAGACACGTGGCATGATCCAATTGGCCGGCGGGCCATCGGGCTGAAAATCTCTTCTGAAACCTTGCCAAACACTTGGTAAAAATTCCAAGTTTACCTCCACCTCTGCCCTTCTGAGGACACGTGGCCTCATCTTATTGGCTCAAGCTTTTCTAGGGAAAATTTCCCACAAAAGCTCCGAGCCATAACTTCAAAAATACATGGAGTTAGGAGGAAAACTTTACCTTTCTGGAAAGTTGAGAAAAATCTCTATCCAATGGTGCCATTTCCAGAAGGTTTTGAGTGACTGAAAAGTAAAAAAATTATGACTGAGGCACAAGAGAGGAAAGAATGAAGGGAGTTAGCCACAAAATGAGCAAGGGGCTCATTTTGGATAACAATTTTGGCGACTCAGAGGGTCATCTGCCTGTTGGATGAAGTTACCAGTTGCCTGAAGCAATCCATTGGGCATGGGGTCATCTAATTCTCTACTTGGTACCCCAACTGATTAGAACAACTGCAAGGAGGAAGATGGAGGGTAGAACACCATCTGATTGGAGCAAGGCCTACAAAACACATTTCCTGGAATAGCAAGCTTGTGCCAAAGCACTTAGGGAAAGCAAAGCTAAACTACAACAAAACAATGTGCATAAGCACTTGGAGGAATGAAAACCTAAGCTAATATGTACAAGGTGGATAGTTTCTTTCATGTAGAATGCTTGGATGGATTCCATTGATGGGAATCTGCAATTCTTCACCATCTAATGTAGACAATTGAAAGGCATTGTTGTCCTTACACTTTGTGACCATGTAGGGCCACTCCAAATGGCATCAAATTTTGAATGCCTCCCGGTTTTTCTCTGTCTGCATCCCATTTTAACACTAGATCTCCAACTTGGAAAGATCTATCCTTGGCCTTTCTATCAAAGGTCTTCTTGATCAAAGCTTGATCCTTCTCCATTGCTTGGGATGCCTGATTTCTGATTTCTTAGAGCTCCATCAATTCTACATATCTAACCTCCATGGGTCCAAACTCCAACAACTCCAACTGTTTCATGAGTTCCAATGTTGGTAACTCAAGTGACATGGGAAAAATTACCTCTCTTCCATAAACAATCTTGAATGGAGAGTTACCTATAGATCTCTTGGGAGTTATCCTATCAGCCCATAAGGCTGATTTCAACTTAGTATGCCAAGACCTCTGATTTTCATCAAGATTCCTCCTAATGATCCTTAACAAGTTCTTGTTTGTAGATTCAGCTTGGCCATTACCCTAAGGGTAATAATTTGATGAAGTGCTTAGGTAGATCCCATTCTTGACAACCCATTCAATTACCTTGGACCCAATGAATGCCAATGCATTATCTAATATTATTGTAGCAAGTATGCCAAATTTGGTTGTTATTCCCTCATAGAAGTCTAGGATGCTAGATTCATTTACTTCCTTGAGTGCTACTGCTTCAGTCCACTTGGTGAAGTAATCTATTGCTGTTAGAATCCATTTGTGTCCTTGGCTTGAATTTGGATTAATGACTCTAATGAAGTCCAAACCCCATTGCATGAATGGTTGGTCAACTAAAATTGGATGTAATGGAAGGGTAGCTAGTCTCTCCTTACCCATGAAGAATGCACAATTCTTTCACCTCTTGATCCATGCATAACAATCACTGAAAATATTGGGCCAATAATAGCTATCCCTCATGATCTTTAGAGATGTATCTCTTGGTGCAAAATGACCACCAGATGATCCACCATGGAACTCTTCCAACACCCTGTGAATCTGATTTGTACCAATGCATCTCAGCAACAATCCATTCACATCCCTTTTGAACAAAACACCATCAACAATTGCATATGGGACAGCCTGTAATCTGAAGTGTATTCTTTTGGTCTTGTTCATCTCTGGAGGGCATAGACCTATGTTTAGGAAGTGCATTATGTCTTGGGTCCAGCAAGGAGTGAGGACACCATCATTTTCTTCTTGAGTGCTTCCTTGCTCATGGCTATCTTGCAACGCCAAAACAACCTCCTTCTCATTGCATGCTTCCTTGTGTTTATTCAAGACCAGCTACTCACACAATCCTTTTCCTCTAACCAACTTGGTGACTTTGATCTCAATTTCATATTCCATGACACAAGTAATCCAACTTGCTCTTTTTTCATTCAAGTCTTTGTTGAGGAGGAAGTCTTTAACTCCCACATGAGAAACCAGCAATTGAACCTTGTTGTTTGAAACTAGATGCTTGAATTTCTTCAAGCTCCTGATTACTGCAAGAACATGCTTCTCAATGAAATAATACCTCACCTCATAGTCCTCTAGGCTTTGGCTGAAGAAAGCAATTGGCTGCTCATCATTGTCTTTGTTCTGCTATACCAAAATTGTAGAAATAGTATCATCACCTCCAAATGCATAGAGGATGAAATCCTTGGAGAAATCTAGGTTAATGAGAGTTGGGGCTTGTGAGATGGCTTCTTTGATTGCTCCAAAACTTTCTTTGCCTTCTGCTGTCCATTTGAAAGCTATGCTTTTCTTTAACATCTTGGTGATAGGCTTGACTAGGGCTGTAAAATTTGGGACAAACCTCCAAACAAAATTTATCCTCCCCAAGAAACTTTGAAGGGCCTTCTTATGGCTTGGCAATGGTAGTGCTCTTATGGCTTCAACTCTTTCTGGATCAATTGCTAATCCTTCTTGGGAGATAATGTGGCCAAGGAGTTTTCCTTCATGAGCTAGAAAAATACATTTTTTGGGGTTCAAAGATACCCCAAATCTTCTACACCTTTGGAACACTTGTCTCAAGTGAAAGAGATGGTCTGCTGCATTCTTTGAAAAAATAGTGATATCATCAAGGTATATCAGCACCATGTTGTTAATCAAATCTTTGAATGCCATGTCCATTGCCCTTTGGAATGTAGCTCCAGCGTTGGACAACCCAAATGGCATTTTCCTGTATGCATAAGTTCCCCATTTGGTTGTAAAGGTTGTCTTGAACTGATCCTCCTCTTTCACCATAATCTGATTGTACCCTAAATAGCCATCAAGTAATGAAAACCTCTCAAAGCCAGCAACAACTTGTAAAATTTTCTCCATAGAAGGAAGTGGGTAATGATCCTTGAGAGATGCTCTATTCAAATCTTTGAAGTCAACACACAATCTGATTTCCCCACTCTTCTTTCTAATTGGAACCAAGTTGGCCACCCAACTAGAATGCTTGATAGGGAATATGATACTTGACTCTATCAACTTATTCAATTCTTTTCTCATGAGAGGCTCCATGTGTGGATTGACTGGCCTTTGTTTTTTCCTGATGGGTTTAGTACTTGGATCCAATTCAATGGTGTGTTGAGCTAACTTGGGATTGAAACCTTTCAAATCTTCATAGCTCCAAGGAAACACATCGGGAAATTCTTGACAAAGCTATATGAACTCATACCTTTCTTGCTCAGTTGTCACTTTACCAACTTAGAGTGATTTGCCTTCTTCCACCAAGATGGACACTTGAATCTTCTCCTTGACTTGGATGTTTGCTTTCTCCTTCCTAAAATGATCATTAGGATTAAAAGTGGACTCCAAAGTAATAAGTCCCTTTGGTAGTTTGTTGGTTCTTAGCTGTACCACTTGGTCACCATACTGTTGTTCCATATTTTCTTGATTTTTAGTTGAGAACTCAACCTCTTCTTGCAAGAAATGGATGATTTGTTGATCATTTTCAAACACTTGCCAACTCACATTGTTGTCTTGCACCAAAGGCCTTACAATCACATGGATGTTTGGTTGTACCTTGTCTTTTTAGATTTCAACAACATCAAAGGATGCTCCAACTGCTGCAAGCTTGTTAGCAGCTTGGTTCTCTTTTCTAGGAATGGATTTGATGTCAAAGCCCTCAAAATCTTCAATGAGGTCCCACACCCTATTTTTGTAGCACTTGAGTAGATCATTCTTGGTAGCATGTTGCCCCTTAACTTGGTTGACAATCAACTCACTGTCACCAAAGACTTGCAAGTTCTTTATCCTTCTTTTGATTGACCAATGCAATCCTTGTATCAAGGCTTCATATTCAGCAGTGTTATTAGAACATGCAAACTGAAATCTAAAAGCTGAATAATACTTAACTCCTTGAGGTGAAACAAGCATAGCTCCCCTCTTACACCTTGTCTACTTCTTGATCCATCAAAGAACACCTAATATACCTCATTGCCATCCTTGTGGTCTGGTTTGGTGATGCTAGAAATTAGCTGATTTTCTTCATACATGCAATAGACTCCTAGCTCAGATTCTTCTATTTCTTTATAAGGATCAAAATCATGCACCTTGTTTTCCCATTCATCAAGATTCAAATATGGGATGCTTCCAACCTTGGTGTCAGCTTCATCAGTGCTTGGATAATCTTCTTGATCAAACACTGAACAATTGGTATTGATTTGGCTTGGAGTGTGAGGCTCAATGTGAAAGTTTACAATAGGCTCAGATCTAATTGTGGCTTTAGTTCCATATCTTGTTCTGAACAACATGTGTGACCAATCAATAGATAAGTAACCTCCAATCTTAGCTGTGAAATCCCTTGACAAACATAGGGAAAAGAGTGGTGGAAGGTCTATATAATCGAGACATCTTGCAAAACAACAACGTTGGGGCATGCGTGCAAAGTGAGACTCAAGTTTTTAATCACTCCTATGTTGTTACTGTTGTCCCATCCAATTGCACTACCCCTTTGGATATGAATTCATATTGAATCCCCAACTGATCAGCTATTTGCTTGGGCATTACTGAACTACTTGCTCCGGAATCAATCATGCAGTTGTGTACTAAATGGTTTCCAATGATCAATGAAACATAGAATGGAGGGGGCTTCAACATTTTACCTTGTTGTCCTCCATGATTCCCCTCAGGTTGGGCAACATTTTTGAGTACCTTCTCTTGCATTTGGACCTGCTGATTTGAAGTTGACCAGTCCTTCATGGCAGCTTGTAGCAAATCTCTTTGGCCTGGGATGGATAGTGATTCCCACATTGATATGTTTACATTTGTCTTCTTCATCTGATCAATGATGTTGAATGGAGATGAAGCATCTCTCTGCTGTCCCTTGGCCTTCATTCCTTGCACATGGGCAGCAACAACTGGCATCTAAGTTGGCCTAGGAGCTGTTTTAGGCAGTCCTTGCATGTTTGGAACTACATTTTGTTTGCCAATAATTTGTGGAGTGGTAGAAGGTTGTGAATTACTTGGAGCCAATGGCTGTTCTTCACCCAAATTTCTCCTTTTTGACCTTGTGTTGGCTGTAACACTTTGGGAGATTGTTTGATTCATGCCACAAAAATACTTCTACTTTAGGTTTACAAGTGTGGTATCATTTGGAGCTGATTGTTGCTGGGATGTTTCTTGTTGTTGGTTATTTCCTTGACTCCCTTCACCCTCCACACTATTTTTGTCACCATTAATGCTTGATTTAAGGCACCGTTGAAGCACATAGACTGGTTGTGAGGTTCATACATGGGAAACACCAATCATACTCTTGAGCTATGTTGTTTTGCACTGGCACTATTGCTTTAGAGGTAGATGTAGCATTGGGATTATAGGGCTGAAATGGTCATTGGCAGGAGGTCTTGCTTGATTTTGATTTGCAGCTAGATTGGGTGGTCTTTGAGGCTGGTATGGCTACCTGTTAGGCTAAGCTTGAGGCTGGAAAGAAGGTCTAAAACCTTGGGCTTGCTGCCTCTTGAGTGTAACCAGCTCATTACCTAAATTTTGCAATTGCTTCATGACTTCTTAAAGTTCATTTGAGGTGCTAGAAGATGAAGTAGAAGCTTCACTTGAATTATGATTTCTAGGAGTGGGAATAGGAGCTAAAATAGGCATTTGACTAGTGCTTGGGCTCTCTAAATTTGGATACAATGGCATTGGAGGCCTAGGAGCTAGCTTACCAAACTTGAATCAAACAATTTTCAGCTCTAATGGCGATGTTATAAGTAGCAGAGGGATAGTTGTGCCTCCTATGGATTGAACTAACATAGAAATATTAGAATTTAAAGCTTTAAGGTAATATAGAAAAGCACCTTCTGTTGTTGGCCTTACTACCATTGGAATTCTCTCCCAAGTCCTTTGAAACCTGAAGTTGAAGTCAGTCAACTGCTCATTGGGAGCTCTCTTGATGGTTGTCAATTGTTCCAAAAGGGATAAGTTATCTCTCTTTTCTCCAAACTACCCATGGAGGGCTATACATAGCTTGTTCCAATTTTGATAGAACCTGAAGCAAGACTCTTGAACCATTGCAAAGCCTTCCCTTTGAATGAAGATGCCAGTAGTTTGACAACAACTTGCATCTCATCAATCTCATGGATTGCACAAATATTAGCAATATCCTTAACATGATCACCAGGAGTGGTCTGATTCTCTCTAGTAAAGTATGGAATGTTCTTCAGTGCTACAACTGGGATTGGATTTTGTGCATTGAGAGCAAGTGGGCTGCTGCCAGTGAAATTGACATATGGGTTGTGTTGTGCCATTCTGATTGGCCTTAGAACCCTCGTTGATTGGATGAAAGGTCTACCAGGTGGAGGAGTTGATAGAGTTCTATTTGGTGGAGATGGAGACCTTTGAATTCTCCTCCCTCTTTACCTTCTTCTTGGAGATAATTGCAAATACTCAAACAACACCTCTTCTTCTCTAACTCTTGACCTTGTGGTGATTCTTCTCATGAGTTTTCAGGTCTGCACTGCTAAAACCAGCTGATTCTTCTTCCTTGGAGTCGCCAGATGTGCAATTTAGGGCTCTTTTAAGCAAGAAATTTGCAACAAATGCACATCTATTTTTTTGCAAATGAAGATGAAGACCTCTTGGTCCCACCGGGCATGCCAAAACTGTTAGTGCAAATCAGCAGCACCCCTAGATGTTGATCAGATTTCTAGTTTGATATTTTAGCATCCAGTGTGATTGCACAACATTGAATCTTTTCCCCAAGTGTGGGACTTGTAAAATGGAAAAGAATCTCTAGATTAGAGGCTGGTTCCTCAACTCCTCTTATCAGGTATATGCATGAAATTTGCAGAGGCTTAAATTCACAATTCCTACTCTAAATTCCAAGGGGACAGAGATAGAGAATGAAAGAAAATGAGACTAATGCTAATAAGGTGATGCACCAAAGGAGTAATAGACACCTGCTACTTGTAAAACATACACATTCCAGGAGGAAATATAGCACAAAACATGCACAAATTTCCAAAATGTAATGAGAGGTTAGGAAAACAATGATAAACATATGAAAGGATTGAGAAAACTTTTAATCACAGAGCATACATTATCATTCCAGGTCCAACACAGTGCATTACAATGACCAAGAGGCAAAAGAGATGTTGTATTTGCATGGAAAGGTAAAAATTTCCACAAATTTTTCCAAAAAGGAAGAAAAAGGGAAGTTGCAGAGCTAAAAGAGTGTCTCCTTTTTTAAAAAATGAGCCCATTCTGGCTTTTACAATGCAAAAAATGAGCCCAGGAGAGAGAAACATGGGAAAATGTGAGAGGAGCTTCAACCACCAACCAAAATGCAATAAAACAGCATGGGCATCCTTAAAGGTCCATTCCCTGACATTTTTCACCATGCTGGGAGAGAATGCGAGCCATTCTTCATTAAAAATGGTGGTTGAAACGTCATTTCTATTGATTACCACATGCCAGAGGTTTTTTTTCCATTTTCTCTCTCCAAAATCCAATAAAACACAAAATTGAGCCTATAATCATGTAGATAATTTCACCATCTTTCCGTTGATATAAAGAACGTGAAAAAATGAGCTCTAGATCGAAAGTTATGGTCATTTGAAAATTTAGGGCAAAACAGGGCCAAAACGGGTTAGCGGGCTGAAAATTTGAAATTTTCCCACTTTTGCATTTGGAAAAAATTTCCCAAAAATCTCTGCGCCCCACTAATCCAGTGCCACATGGCATGATTCTATTGGTTGTGAGCTCTTTCTACTTCATTTTCCATCATTTTGGCCTTTAGAAAATTTTCCAAAAATTCTCCGCCAGCTGGATGACCCGAGGACACGTGGCATGATGTGATTTGCTGTGGGATTTTTTCTCTGTCTGTTCCATCACTTTTGACCATTTTTCTGACTTGGACACATGGAAAAACCTCATTAGATGCATGCTTTCCCTGCCATTTTTCCCTGTGGGCCTGTCTTGCATTTTTTTCTGCCACTAGACACATGGCACGATCCCATCCTATTGGCTCGGGTTTTGGGGGCTCTCCCTTTCAATATTTCCTTTGATTTTTCTTTGGGAAAAATTCCCAACTTTCCCCGTGTTCCACCGGTTGAAGACATGTGGCGGGTTTCCATTCGTTGTGGGCCATGGGGGTGAAAACTTCTCTTTGCGCTAACCTTTGGGAAAAATTCCCAACTTCTCCCCGTGGTCTCACAGCCCTCACGCGCCCCAGACACTTGGCCTCGTCCTCATTGGCTACAAGCCTTGGGGAAAACAATTAACTTTGCACCCTTGCTGAACACTTTTGCCAAATTTTCTATCTTCCTCTACCTCCCGACATTCCTTCGGCCTGAGGACACGTGGCGCAGTGTGATTGGGTGCGGGCCTTGGGGCCAAAAATTTTTGTTTGCGCCAACACTTAGGAAATTTTCCTAATTTCTTCCCCTTGGACACGTGGCACGATCCAATTGGCGGTAGGCCATCAGGCTGAAAATTCCTTCTAAAACCTTGCCAAACACTTGGTAAAAATTCCAAGTTTACCTCCGCCTCCGCCCTTCCGAGGACATGTGGCCTCATCTTATTGGCTCGGGCTTTTCTAGGGAAAATTTCCCACAAAATCTCTGCCGAGCCATAACTTCAAAAATACATGGAGTTAGGAGGAAAACTTTACCTTTCTAGAAAGCTGAAAAAATTGCTATCCAATGGTGCCATTTCCGAAGCTTTTGAGTGACTAAAAAGTAAAAAAATATGACTGAGGCACAAGAGCGGAAAGAATGAAGGGAGTTAGCCACAAAATGAGCAAGGGCTCATTTTGGATAACGATAGTTTCAATCTTTCTCCATTTTTTATCTCATAGATATCGAGATCCTTCTATGGAGGAGACTCTACCATGGGATTTCCAAAGTAGGAAGAGGAGTGTGGTATTAGGGAAAGATCAACTATAGGGTGAGCAAGGTGTAGCTCTGCATAGGCGTTTAGATATTTGAGAGTGACTTTATCACTGTCAACATGATGTAAGATAGGAGATTCATTCTCAGCTGTATGTGTTAGAAGAGGGTTCGTTGATATTTTCTTCACCAATGGTTCAATATGAAGTGATACCTTGAAACTTGTATCTTCCAACTCATTACTTGGGGTAAAACGTGAAGCTGAGGTTGCTATTGAATCTACAAGAAGGTTCTATTCTCATGGGATTGCCTTAATGGATATGAAGTTGAATCCTTTGCTTAGATCTAATACCGTTGTTTTATAGAGCTGTAAGTGCTCAACTCTAGTCTCATATACTTCGAGAGACTTGGTTTACAATTAATTATGAGTCTCCTAACACTCGATGTCATTAATACCGATCCTTTTAGCTATGATGAGGCCAAGGAGGAGGGCTTCGTACTCAATGCCGATGTTTGTACATTCAAAGTTCAACTTAAAAGCAAAAGGTAGGATCTTTCCCTCAAGAGAAGTAAAGATCATACCGCCTAGCTCCGTAGCGACATCTATCTCCATTGAAGTGGAGAGTCCAATACTTACTAGGAAAAATGGATGCTAGGACATTATTTACGTCTCTTTCTTCTTTTTCGGTTACTTCTACCATGCAAAGTTCCTCTGCTGGAAGAGAACCAACTCCTAGGGTACATCCCATACTTGTGGAATCAAATGGTAGGAAAATTGGTAGATATTGTTCCAGTAACTCAATAATATTTGCAGTAGTTCCTAATGACACTATTTCTACAACGTTAGCTTCATCCTTGAGGGCTGGGATGCCCTTGACTAGGTTCGTAATTTCTAGTTTTGTTGTAGGTATTAATTTTTCTTCTAGTTTTGAGTTGATTGGTTTGTTAAGTTGGTTTGTTGGGAGTTCAAACTCAGAGTGAATGCTTGGTCTTTTCTTTAGGTCTGCTAGGTGTATGTCAAATGGTTTTGGGTCACCTTTTGCTATGAATATCTTTCCTAGGTGTAAGAATCTTATTTCCTAGAATAACATAGAAGGGATTGCTTTCATGCGATGTATCCATGGTCGACCGAGGATCATATTATAGTTGGTTTCCTGATCTATGATATAAAACTCGGTGAGGATTTTCTTGGGTCCTAAGGTGACTGGTAGTATTATAGTCCCAATTGAAGTAGCTTTAAGGTTGTCATAACCTCTTAGCATATTTCTTGTTGTGGAACAGTTTGTTTCTCCATATCCTAGCTTTTGAAGGAAAGAGAAGGGGACAATATTAACTGCTGCCCCATCATCAACCATTGCACGTTTAACATAATTATTGTAAACCCACACCTGTAAATGCAAGGTCGGATCGCCTCTACGTGTAATTTCAGCATCTATTGGCATTTTGTTTATGTTGAATATAAACTCGGTATCCCTATTTGGCTGCCCTGGAGGGTGGATATCAAAGTCTATATGGTTTACTTGTGTTTCGGGAGGTGGAGTGATGTTAATTAAATGACCTAGACCTAGTTATTCTATAAGAGAAGCCCTATGGGTAGGAGAATTTTTCAATAAGTCCAAAAAGGATATGTGAGAGAAGGTCTTTGTTAAGTCATTAATTAAATCATAAGCACTTCTATGAGTTTTACCAACGTTTGTTGAATGTTATCCGCTCTAGTGGATAGATTGCATTTGGTTGAGAAGAATATTCTCATGCTCTTGTTATGGCTTCTACATGTAGCTCAGTATCTAACTCCACTAGACCAACTATCTTGGTTTGTGGCTAATTTCCTAATTGCGGTGCGACAAGTGGATTTAGTGAAGTTAAGGCTTTGTGATTGTTATTTCCTGTCATTACACCTTTGTTCATCCCATTTAGATTTAATTTATTATTGTTATTGTGATTTGGAAGTGGATCATTGAAGATATTAAGAGGTGCGTTTTGAGGGGAAACTACACCTATGAAAGTATTTGGCATAGGTGTCACAGAATCTGTTAAGAACATATCTATGAAGAGTTGTATTTTTTCTTCTGGAAAACGTTGCATGAACTTATTGTAATCATGGAAAGTCCTAGTGTCATGGCCTCGAATTTTGTGGAAACCACAATACGAGTTAGGATTATAACTCCTAGGTTGTTAGTTTGGCACATGTTGTGGTTTAAAACTCTGATTAAACTGTTGACTATTAGGATTAAAGTTTTACGTTTGTTGTCTTTAGTTTTGGTTTTGATATCCAATTGAGTTTTTACTTAGACCCTGTGTCTGGATCTTCCATTGTTGTTGTTGTCATTGGGGATGATTAAAATCCACCATGTTGATTGTTAATCGGTGGTGGAACATTTACAACGTTTACTTTTTTGTTTGGTCAGTCACTCCATCTGTTGTCACTCCATGGTTTTTCTTAAGGATTTTGGGTCCTTGATTGGCATTTGTGGGAGTAGGATAAGTTGTAGTGTTTTGGTTGGGGATGATTAACCTCCCATTTGTTCCATATGTTTTATGACCGATATCTATTGCAACTTGATCTATTCAAAGAGTGCTTTCGAGAACTTCATCATAAGTTTTTAGTGGGAACTTCTGGACTTCTTCCTTTATCTCTCTGCTAAGAGAATGAAGGAATAAATCACATAGTTCCATCTGATCCATGTTTGGAGCACTTGCTAAAGAATAGAGGACTGTACGCCATCTTTGGATGAAATGAGCAATAGATTCATTATGTTCTTTCTTAATATGCAAGAATTCCCTGATTCCTGTTCTCAACAATTTGTTCATGTCGAACGCCTTGATGAAATCTGAAATGAGTTGTTTAAATGAATGTATTGAGGCTTCAAGTATTTTGTAATACCAATCGAGGGCGATACCCTCTAAATTTTTGGGGAATATTTTAGCAACAGCTCCATCCCAAGGGAGTAGTTCTCGAATGGTCAGGCATAGGCCTTAATATGTGCATTCGGTCTCCCTCCTTTGTACTTGGGTAGATCAAGGAGAGGTCTTGGAAGGATGATGCTTCATATGGTGAAGTCCAAAGGTTCTTTCAAATATTCTCAATAATCCCCTATCACATAGGTTTCACCATTGATGGTGTTTGTTGAGGGG
Source organism: Taxus wallichiana var. yunnanensis (assembly GCA_018340775.1). Taxonomy (NCBI): domain Eukaryota; kingdom Viridiplantae; phylum Streptophyta; class Pinopsida; order Cupressales; family Taxaceae; genus Taxus; species Taxus wallichiana. Next base: position 746,281,648 of record CM031241.1, read on the forward strand.
TGGAGGTGGAATGTGTTGTTGATATGGAATAGCATATGTATTTGCGAGGGGCATAAGGAAATCCCTTTGGTTGAGTGAACATGCCGGAGAAGAGAACATATCTCCCTGTGGTGATTTGGAATACATTTTTAAGTATGGAGGAGCATTGTTTAGGAATGGATTCTTTTGTACTAAACCAAGAGGTATTATATTTTCCACTAGAGCAGCGTTAAAAAATGTGGTTCTAGTTGGTGTTTGTTGTGAATAATGAGGAGATATGCCCAACGTGCTTGTTCCTGTGATGAGGTCTACTTGGCTAGGATGATGTGGAGGATTGGAAGTTCCTGCCTACATGAACTATGAATTTTGACTTGCTTGAGCAAGTTCCAACCCTCTAACCTTCTCAACTAAGGCTGAGATGACCTCGTTTGGTGAAGATACGGTATTTTTCTTTAGTGGTGTTTGTTGTATACCTTGAGGTTGTATAGGCATATGGTACCCTACTATGAATTGATCGGTTCCCTACCAAGTCTCAACAAGGGCATTTCCTATAGGTGGAGGAATGGGGGTGTTTTCTTGGAACAAGACCTCAGGTTGTGTTTGCAAACCTCCTATAGATGGGTACATATTTTGAGAGCGTTGTTCACTCCTAGCATAACGTGCTAAGTATTCGTCATCTAACAACAGATATGGATCTAACTGTCTACTAATTTGTGGTCTAAGTAACACCTAAGGAGATGAACCAAATTCTCCAGTGAGCGTCATGTTGTTTGAGCCTGAAGGCTCTAGTTGTTGCATTTGAGTGAGCTGATCCAACTCCTCTATTTGGAAAGAATAACTATATCAAATCCTTTGAGGTAGAGTTTGTGTTGAAAACTGGTTGGCTAAATAGTTGCCACCCCATGCCGAGAGTGAGGGTGATGTTTGTCTATTTAGTTTATCGTAGTATGCTTCAAGACCTAGGGGAGGTCTGTCATATGCATCGTATCCTGACATATTCGGGGGGTATATGAATACCCATAGAATAATGGGAAAGATCGAAGGTGGATGAAAGAATAGACAGAGGAAAATTAGTTTGAGTCACGTCAGGTTCACTCATTTTGTTGGTGAAGCTGATGTGGAGGCTAAAGAGGTAGAGAAGATGAAGTAGTTGTTTGTTTCACGTCGGGTTCACCAATTTTATTGGTGAAGCTGATGTGGAGGCTAAAGAGGTAGAGAAGATGAAGCAGTTGTTTGTTCACATCGGGTTCACTAATTTTGTTGGTGAAGCTGATGTGGAGGCTAAAGAGGTAGAGAAGATGAAGCAGTTGTTTGTTTCACGTCGGGTTCACCAATTTTGTTGGTGAAGCTGATGTGGAGGCTAAAGAGGTAGGGAAGATGAAGCAGGTTGTTTGTTCACGTCGGGTTCCCAATTTTTACGATGGAAAAGTGACATGTGAGCATGAGAATCTACAAGTAACTCTTCCTCACACCTGACCTCCCGAGGTCATGCGGAGATAGCCGGTGGGGATGGAATACACGTGGGATGTAGATAAGCTAGTTATGTGATCTTATGTCTTCAACACACAATAACAAGATCTGCAAATCTAAAGCAAAGAAGGCCCTCCTAACCTGAATCGGTGTGATAGATCGTTTGGTGAGGATATCTGCTCGAAGGCTCTAATCAATATCAATCTCTATCGTGATCCTATCTATGGGTTGTGGAAAACGTGGAAGATGACCTATGGGTGCTTCGTATATATCTCCCAACAAGGTCATGAAAATGGAATGGATAAATGTGTAGTGGATCTTTTGGTGCTTTATGGACAATTCTCTAGTCTAGTCTAGAAATCTTTAGCTTGGTTGGCTGTTACGTTTAATAATGATAGTTGTGTGATGATGTCTAGTCAGAGTGGAGAGGACCTAAATTCTAATGTTCACAAACCAGCATCAACGTTCGATTGATTTGTAGGCCCATTGGGTTGTGGTACCTATGGATCACAATGGTAAGTTCGTGGTTGTTGTGGACCTCCTATGGTCATATGAAGAGTCAACCCCGATTCTAAGTATCCAGCAGTCATATGCCTTTTCAGCCACTACGTTTAGAACTAGAAGTTGCACGATTTTCTTGGAGTACCTAACAGGTGTTCTAGCAACTTAGATACATAAGATAGTTTCTATATCAATGAGGAGGTCTCCTGCATCTGGCTATGGGACTAGTGGATCACAATCGAATGTTTTCTCTCTTTCGGTCCTTCTACCTTCATACGGATAACTATCAAGGCGGTCTATAATTTGGCCAATTTGACCGAGTAACATGTGTTCTTTGTTGTCTTCTATGTTTAATACTCTTATCTCGTATGTTGATTTCTTGTAGGTCTGTTGTTGCTCGAAAGACTTGAATTACGAGATTTTGGTCTATGTCGGAGTTATTGCTGTAACAATATTTGGTTGAGGCATGATTGGCTCAAAATGTATTCCCGAGCTCCTAGGTCCCGTGATTGTCATACAAGATCAATATAAGCCTAACTGAAATGAAATAAACTAATTATGGAAGATATATCTACAACATATAGATATTCCTCTATTTTTGTATTTTTGATAGAATTTTGAGTAGGATTGAAAGATAAACTAATCTAATACATTCAGAAAATGACAACTAATCTAATAACAAAATTAAAACAAGCAAGGTACCCCAGTGTAGCTACTTGCTTGTACAGTTGTGAGTTTATCCTAAATAACTAGATAGATGATTAACTTAATTGAAAGATTATCGATCCTACCTCGAAGTGAGGAATGAATCATAGTTCCTCAGAAACTATCAATCCCCACAGCTTCCCTGGAAATATCAAAAATGAAACTTTAACTGAAATGAAATATTTCACTACTCTATTTGATACGTTTTAACTAGAACTTTGACAAATAAAACCTAGAATTTACGCAATGTGGCGAATCCAATAGTGTATTATTTTTTCCCCTCGAATGATCTCCTCATTCCTTCATGTTCACGTGAGTCCAAAAGAGCATGTATATGCTAGCATAAAAAAAAGGTATTTTGAACAATGGAAGCTTTTGATATAGACCGAACAAAATGCAAGTAGGAGAGGGACAACGGAAGTGATAGAGATTGGTGTATGCAATTCCTAGCGGGTTTTATTGCTGGAATACAACACAAGTGTACCGAGATATTCTATAATCTACCTTCTGTGAAGAACACAACCTACAACTTTAATGGATTCAATCTACAAATGACACTACTATGCTCTAAACTAATTTGTATGAACAACAATGAACAAGAATGAAGTTAGAAGATCGAATGGCTTCCAACAAAGAAAGGAAAACTAGCATGGATGCAAACATGAAAAAAAAAATGAGCTCTCATCAAGAAATTGAAAGACTAAACAATGGAAATGAGAAGTTGAGGGGCCATTTTCTTGAAAACTAGTTAGGATACTTATAGATTTCACATTCACCCAAAGGTAATTCCCATTAGAACTCTTTTACCATTAAACAATGAAGAAACACTATTCCAGGAACATAAAACATTAATACGAGCTAAGGCGGTTGAGAAAAGCTGGTGAAAGTTGAAAAATTATGCAAGTCATGATCAAAGGAGCGTGCTAGAAAATGCATGAAGGACCACTACCCTAAGCAGGGTGGTTGTTATAGGACCGCCGCCAAGCAGGCGGTGGTTTCATCATTGAAGGACAAAAAGCATAGAAAAGAAAGGTATAGGAACAAAACAAATCACAAGGAACTTGGATAAAGCATTTGGGATGTTAACATATACTTCGTGAGCTTCTCTGGATCCTGAAAACCTTGTGAGGTGACCTGTATCATCATTGGGGTATGTGTGACATTGTTTCAGCAGTACGGTACCCTTCAATTTTGGGTACGTATAGTTTTTTACAAAGAGGCTCAAAATTTCAAATCCCCCCGATGGCCCACTCATCCACTTTGAAATCACCTTTTGAAATTATGTCATTGTGACACGTGGAGCCATCCGCTGAGCCATCCATACTTAGTCTATTTTAGCCCGTTTTACCTTCATTTTGTACTTGGAACATGTGGCAAGCTCTGCGCTTAATTGAAGATTGTCCCTTGGACCCTACCCCTGGAGTTGCGCGTTTGGATGTGTGGCTACTTCCACCGGGATTTTGAAATATGACTAAACCGCATCCAATCAGAGAGACCCACATATCACCCGAGGATGCTAAGGTAAAATTTGACGGGGAAGGAAATGTCGATCGTTGTTGACCATGGGAAAAATACACGAGAAGAAGATAACTTTGTCATTTTGAGTCCAATTTTCCAATTTCCTTCATGAACCAGAGGCATGGAGGCAAAACAATGATTTGATGACCCAAGCCATAGAACAATTGAATAATTTTGATCAAAAATGGAGGTTGCAAAGAGGATATTACGTGCATAGACCGGAAATGGAGGATTTCTCAAAACAAGCAAAATAGAGATTTAAATAGCACTAGAGCACAAATTTTGCTATTTCTTCGAACTTTCAACTTGGATTAAATACTTTAGGAGGGCGAGAGCTTGAAATTTCAAATTTAACTTGGAAAATGAAAAGTGGTTTTCGGGAGACAACACCTTGCATAGGAAGTAATATTCTAACCTTCTTCACCTCAAATGCATCTACCACCACCGAGTTCCCATGATTTCCCTTAGAAGAATCACAAAGTTAAGTTTGAAAAAGATAGTATTATGGGGTAACCAAGAAACAAGAGACTAGTCAATATTTGAAGAGACAATAGGATTGAGAGCACTAGAGATGTTATAATTCTTAAGGATTACAACCTCCTCTTTATTTTGAATAAAATTCTTCTTGGGTCTATACCTAGACATGTCATGTTTAATGCCTTCAAGAAGATGATTAAACAACTTGAAAATGGATGATTTTTTATTATTAAAGATGTTATTATTCATGTCTTTCTACATAATCTAAGAGAAGGACAACAACCAAATCCTTTTAACGATCATGTGTTTGAAGGGAGGATACCATTGTTTCCAGGTGGGAGAATATTATCCAAAAATATCCAATTAACACCCATGAACTTGAATACAAACATCGAAACATAATTACAATAAAGGAAAATGTGATTGACCTACTATCCAGAGTTCGACAAAGGTTACACTTGTTTGGAATATGTTGCCCTCTTTAATCTAGTTTTTGTGGTTAGGATTTATTTTGGATGCAAATCCAAAGAAATATATTGATTTTGGGAGTCAACTCTTTGAAACATACCTTATTCCACTCAATAGAAGATGGAATGTTGATAGAGAGCAAGTTATAACCATTTTTGACAAAATAGGACCCATCTATAGAATCTTCCTAAATGATCTCATCAACAATGTCACTAGCATCAAGGTGATGAGAATTAAGGGTAAACTGTAGATTCTTGGTAAACTCTATGAGATTCTGATATATAAAAGGAAGTTGCACCCATAATTTTCCTTCAATATTGACTCTAATATAATCCTTAACCTTTGTTCCAATCAAGTTGGAGTAAGGAACAATCAATTGAGAACATTATTCCTTGTTCTTAAGCGGGAAGTAGAGATCCATTTATCTTCCTAAAAAGAGATATCCTTTCCATCTCCCAAGTTCCACTTGCTACCTTTGATCAACAGTTTCTTATAGTTAACAAGAGCATTCTATAATTAGGATCCCATGGGCTAATCCTCTCAGTGAAGCCAATCATTACTTCTAGTATTTTCCAGATATTTATCTCTAATAATAGCGGTCCATGGAAGGTCTTCTTTCAATAATCTCTAGCCCATTTTGGTCACCATAGCTTTGTTCATATGCATAGAAAAAAAATTATGCCAAGACCACCATGTCTCTAGGGCTAACAAAGTTTGTCCCACGCAACAAGGTGAAATATGTCTTGTTCCTCAACACCGCTCCATAAAAATGTTTTTGGATTTTCTCAATTCTTTCAATTACCTCCTTGGGAATTTGAATAGAGACATTAAATATATAGGGAGGTTTTTGAATGTGTTATTGATAAGGATGAATTTTCCATCTTGGGAAAGGAAAACTCCTTTCAAGATAGATAATTTTCTTAGGAACCTATCAAATAGATTGTTCCATACCTCATTCGAGATTTTTTCATGGAAAAGGGGCATGTCAAGGTATGAGGAGGGAAGAGATAAGATGTTGCACCCAAGGATATCTGATATTTTCTTCTACCTATAGAAATAAGTGTGAAGAAAATAGATGGAACTCTTATCAAAATTTATCAATTGGCCTGACACATCTTCATATTCTAAAATAATAGCTTTCATCTTCTTAGCTTCAACCACCAATGCCATGGGAATAAATTAAAAAAATCATCTGCAAAGTGTTGATTGGCCACTCGAGGTCCAAATTATCCCTTCTATTTCTTGTGAGTAAACAAATTTTGATTGAGAAAGCTCCCATATTATCCTTTCATATTTTAATCTTCATTTAATACCTCATCATGATGTTGTTTGCCAAATTCTTCCTTGCATTCTTAGCCACAATCATTCCTTCCCCAATTTATGGTAAGGAAATAAAATAAGTCCCTCATTTCTTGTATTATATCTATATTGATATAAGGGGTTAGGCTTGTGGAGATGGATGCGAACTCAGTCGAATCCCTAACATCTTTGATCCGAATATAGCGCAGCAGATTATAATGGCTAATGTGGAATTGTTAGGGGTTTGGAATGGTATTCCCATCATAAAGAAGGATGCGGGCCTTTGTTAAGACCTTCAAATCAATGCGTAAAGAGGTTCGGGTAGACTTCATTGAGGAATTAAAAGCCGAGCGGTGCAGGTTCACTTGCCTCGATCACCCTCCGGTTCTCGACCACCAACACCTCCTTTTGGCACGAAGGGCAGCTTGAGCGAGGTTGTTCTTGTTAATGGTCGGGTTGAATCTAGCACTCAAGTTTGTGGGGTTCCTCATTCTAAATCTTTCACCCCCAAATTTACTTCTTTCAAGGCTATCATCTACAAATTGGCCCCTAAGCCAAGTGGCACCATGCGTACACCATTGATCTTTCCACCGAGATGTCGATTGTAAGCCTAGATAACCCATAGGTAGGCATTCATTTGCAATAACTTTCTCGGTTGGCAATTATCGTATATTTAAGGGAATTTGGTTTCCTACCAATGTCTTATCCCAAAGGATTTTAGAAAATTTGTCCAAAGACTATGAAATCTCCTTCGCTCTGAGGTTTTTTTGTTGTCTAGTTTCAGAATAAGGAGGATTACCATAAATCCTTAATGGATGGTCTATGGTTCTAGGGAAATGTTGGATTGTTCCTCACTCCTTTTTTCTCCAAATTCAATCCAAACACCCTCTCAGTTATAAAATGCTTGCATGGGTTTGGCTTCTTAATCTTCCATTACACTTATCATACACCCTCAAGACATCGGTAATACTGTGGGAATATTTTTAAATATAGATCACTCTAGGGCTACATTTATCATCCATACTTTCACCATATTATGTGTTGAAATCAATATTAGAAAGGGTTTACCGGACAAGATTTTATTGAAATTGGGAAATTTAAAGCATGCTCAATCTCTATATTATGAGAACATGAAATTTTAGTGTCATATATGCAAGACTTCTGGTCACCTATAGGCATCTTTACTGGTAGATAAAAAGAAAAGTTCTCAAAGAAAAAGGAATACGTCATCCAGCAATAGCTGGAATAGTCCTTCCCTGGTTCAGAAACATGAGGCCGCAATATAGGCTAATCACGATGGGACCAAAAAAATAGAATCAAAGGATAGAATGGAAAAACAAGATGAAAATAAGGAAACATCCAAAGTAAAGAGAGGACATGAATCTAAAAAATCATACAAATTTGATTCACGTGAGGAGCCCATCCTCGATAGTTTTGAATCTTCCATGGATCCCATCAACATGTAGATGGTGTTCATTTTAGATCCGTGTCTCTAGAAAGAGGTCGAAGGACAAAAGGTAAAAAGGGATGCTTTAGTAACATGCTCAATTATTATGCCTCGATTTAAGGTCGTCATTAGTCGGATATGGTTTGTTCATTTTTTATTTTGTTTTTGTTTGTATTCGGGAAACCTAGCTTAACTTATTTTATTTTTTAGCTGCCCTATCTTTTGTGGAAAATTGTATATCTCTCATTTTGAGGGAAGAGACCCAATAAATCCCCAGCTCATAGCTCTAGTTAAAAGCATTTATCTATAAAAATAATTCTTTCCTTTCTCAATGATTTCAAAAAAATTGACCTCTTCATTTTGTAAGTGGAATTTCAACCACCTCTTGTGAATTTTGAGGGTAAATTCCCTATATTTTGTATCCCTCAACCCCCAAGAATAATATGTGCCTCAGCTGAAATTAAAAAAATAATTCGATACAAAATTCATATCTTTCTATGGGGATAATGAGTTGGGGTATCTTTCTTGTGTAAAGGGGAGATGTTCCATAGGCTATGGTGATCATGTAGCCCTTGAAACCAACCTTATTTGGCCCCATTATTCTTACCAATTCTTATTCAATAAATTTATGCATATCATTTCCCTTACACCCCATTCCTTTTCTTTCCATTTTCATGGACCATTTAGTTAACCACATATGAAACAAAAAGTTAGAATCACCATCATTTCCATCTATAATGATTTTGAAATATGATATTCATACTTTTTTAAATCTCAACATAGAACTTATATTCCTCATAAGGAAACACCTTTGAAATTTATCCCAACTATCTATATGCTCTTTACTACAAAAACTACTTCTTACCTCAACATCCCGTGAAGTATGATTTGCATGATGATATCCAATCAATGGTGACATAGGAGGCTATAATACACATGAAATGTGATTAATAATCCAAATCAGTCATCCATGGTGATAAGAAATATGAAATTACATATTGGAAAAAATTGATATATCATCATACCATGGGCTTCCCATATCATTCTTATGACTCGGAATTTTTGAGTTTAAATCACCACTCTTCCTTGGCATGGTTTCCTCACCTGATGGGATATTTTATTTTTTTGCATTCATTCCAAATATTTTGGTGCTTATCTTAGGTAGCTTATGGATTATTTTTAAGGTTTTATCTCCAACAAATGACCTCCTTTTGACTATTGTTAGGAATAGTCCAGCCACCTCATCTAGTTCTTTCCTAGAATCTTTTCCTTCATGGAGAGTTTCTTCCAATCTTCTTGACCTTATAAGACTTGTTGAGATACCATCAACACAACCATCATTGTGACCCCAAATTCTTTCCTCAAACACATGTATATCAGATGGATTACAAGCCAAATGGAAAGAGGAAGTAGTTACCTTTACATGCATACCGTGGGCCTTGGGAAGAGGGTTACCTCTTATCAATCCAATTTCAGTCCTTGAGCATAAAGTGACCTTTGTCTTGATGCATGCATAACTTGTAATTTTCTTGAAATCATGTAAGTACCCATTTTACAATACCTCCATAACTTACTCATATGTATTTGGAATTTATTACTAGCTCTTACTGAATTCTAATCCACCATCAATTTACTTTTTAGTTATTTTTGTGATAAAAAAACTAACATGCTTATTGCCATCATGTTTATTTGTAAAATGGTTTCCAGCCATCCCTTTCTTCTCCCCTTCTTGCTCATCATATTTATTTTTAACCTTAGTTTCATCACATGTAAAAATATAATTAGTATTAACAAAAAAATGATCATTATTTACCTCATTATGTTGACTCTCTAGAACAAAAATGGGAGTAACGGATAAATATTCACTCTTCGTGGATTCATTTACTTCAAAATGTAGATTTTATTTTTAATCAGCATGTGTATGAATTTTAGGGCTCAATTATTTTTCATGGGGACTTAAGAGACCTCTACCTCCAAACCCTTGAACTTTTGGTGTCCTTATGGAGTGCTAACCCCTTGTTGTTTGGTTTTGACCTTGTGAAAATTATAACTCTCTTTGTTTCCAAATCCATGAACTCGAAAAAATGAGGGAATGTCATACCTTCTCTAGAAGATCGCTATAGAGAAACATAAAATCTGGAGCCTTGGAATACTTTGGAGTGGCTTCTTCTTTGATTGTTCTTACTTCAATGAGTTTCTCAACTTTTATGGTGAGGGTTTCTACTTCCCTTTCATCTTCTTGAACCTTTCCATGTTACACAGTGCCGGGAGGATGATGATATGATACCATTGTAATGTCCCTTTTTGAGAGGACTCAGAAATGTAAAATTTGAGTTGTGGGTCACAAATCAGATTTTGTAAATGGCATTATAACCCTACAAACCTATAAATTAAACCCTTACTAGGGCACCAATCTATTTTGGGGTTTCAAACCCACCTTTGGGTCTTCAAAACCCTTCAAATCAGCTCCACTCAAGTCTCTAAAATTATGATATATCACCAAAAATAATATGATGTAATAAATTCAATTTTTAACGGCCTAGATTTGGAGATATGAATTTATATAAACCCTTTTCAGAGCTACTTTAAAAATTCATAACTTAACTTAGGAAGCTCCAAAATTCATGAAACTCAAGTTATTGACCTTATAAATTATGGATAACAAGATAGTAATTTCATATTTTCCAAATGAACATAACACATATAAAATCATCATCTCCAATGGGTTTCTCCAATCTAAACAATTATATTATTGCACAAAATATACCAAACATGTAAGAAAAATATACTTTATTACTTTTTAAATCAGCTTACACACACAAAAATCATGAAGGGTTTTTCATCATTCATGAGTTCTCAACTAAGGGATTTCTTCCTTGGATGAGGTATTTAACTCAAGGGTTTTCATCCTTGAGAGAGAGAGAGAGAAAGCTACACTTGTCAACTTTCACCAAAGTGTGAATAATCACCAAAAACATGATTCATTAGTGCCCAAGAGACCTCCTTAAATAGCCGCAAGGAGTTCTTAACAACATAAGAAATGATGGGTGACCCCTTAAGGGAATTGTTAGTGCAAAATCACAGCACCCCTGGACGTACATCAGGCTTCTAGGTTGATGTTTAGGAATCCAATGTGATTGCACAACATGGAAACCTCTCTCCAAGCGTGGGACTTGTAAAACCGAGAGAGGAATCTCTAGAGAAGGCTGGTTCTGCTCCTAAACTACTCGCCACAAGCTATTCCAAAGCATGAGCAAGCTAATCTAATCCTAATCTAACCATGCCAAGGAGACAGAGAGAGAGAGAGAGGGAAGAATAGCAAAAGCCTACACTAAAATGGTGATACACCGTAGAAGGAGAATGTTGAACATTTATCAAAACTGCCATGGGACAAAGAGAGGTGAGCCATTGGGAAGGATGGACAGAAGCATCACAACCCCAAGGATAGATTTCACACAGAAAATGTCCCAAAACTCCATGAACACAGCTCCGCACCTGCAATGAACATTCAAACATGCACAGACACCTGCAATGAAGAGAGGCAAGAAGAAGACAAGCAAAAATGAGAGAGGATGGACAAATGCATCACAGAACACGTTTTGTTGCTCCAGAGGTTTGCACAGAACATCATTCCATTAATGGTAAAAGGCAGGAATGCCATTACAGAGAAAGGGAGGAGGTTCGAACTCCATTTTCAACCCTAGAGAAGAAAAGAAGGGAGGGCCAAGTAGAAAGAATGAACAACCTTTTTTAAAAATGAGCCAAATCTGGCTTTTACATTGCATGGGTCGAGCCCAGGGGACAGAAAACGTGGGAAAACGTGCAAGCCCATTCCTCATTGACTGCAGATGCATTAAATTAGCATGGAGGATCTTACAAACCCATACCCTATCACTTTGACTAATTTGCAGGAGAATGTGACCCATTTGCATTAATATGGCTGCTATAATGTCACTTCTGGCCGTGCAGAAGAAGAATGCGACCTATTAGCATTAAAACAGGTTGTTGAAAGGTCGCTTCTAGCCATTACCACACGTCAGATCCGTTTCTTGATTTTCTCTCTTGACTACACTAGAACTCGAGATTGATCCCGAATCATGTACAACATCTCAACAGATTTCCGTTGATATAAAGAACGTGGAAATCGAGCTCTGATCAAAAGATATGGCGATCTGAAGATTTAGGGCACGAATGCATCAAAACGAATTTTAAAATATTTTCCCGCACCTCGCCACTTGGACTTAGACGCCACGTGGCACCTACTTGATTCACCTGAATAATTCTCTCTCCTCTACTTTTCAAATGTGGGGCTCATCTCTTGAATTTTGACTTTTGGTGCTCTTGGAACATTTTCCACATTTTTTCCCACGCCCGCCACTAGGGATACGTGGCATGCATTGTTGGTTGACGAATCGCCAGTCTTCCTTCACTTTTACCCTTTTTGGCTTAGATTTGGCCAAACTTTCCAACTCCTCCCCGAGCTCGCACTTCTATGCTCCATTGGACACGTGTCCAATTTCTATTGGCTCGGGCCAGCGCTTCAAACCTTGCCCTTTGACCTTTTGGCTTCTCTTGATGACACGTGGCAATTTCTCAATGGTTCTCGCCTCGCCGGTCTTCCGCGTGACTTTCGCGTCCATCCGTCCCCAGACGTCCCAAAGGTCTTTGCTTGGGACAAAAACCTCCGATCCGCCCGAAATGGGCTTCCTTGTCCCTCATTTGGCCAAAGACACGTGGCACCTTTTGATTGGCTTTCGGCTCCTTCGGCTTCTTCGCGTATTTCGGGTCTTTTTGTCCCGGACGTCCTATTTTGATTTTGGACCTTTTGGGACAATTTCGGCCGATTCGGCCGGTTCGGGTATTTCTGGCCCACTTGTCCCACTTTGCACCCCTCTCAAAGAGCTTAGCCAATTTTTTCTCGGTCGAACCGGCATTTCGCGCCCGCCGCGTACTTTCGTCCCACTTGTCCCAAATGCTTTCGGGCCGATCGGACTCATTTCGCCGTTCGGGCGGTTCGCGTACTTTTGTCCCATTTGTCCCAACTTGTGCTGGACTGGGACTTAGCTGATTTTCACAAATTTTCCTGGCCCGAACTACTTGCTTTCTGCAACCTTCTCCGCACTTTCTCAGAGCTTTCTCCTTCCAACTTCGACCAGGGGAGTTAGAAAAAATCTGAGGGGACCCTGGAAACATGAATTTTGGCCCCGAATCAATCAATTTTTCTGGGACCTGAGAATCTGATGCATGTTATCGAAATTTACCCAGGGGGGGTGAAATTTTGATAACAGTTTGGCGACTCAGTGGGGGCATCTGCCTGCTAGATGAATGATCAGTAGCCTGAAGCATCCATTGGGCATGGAGTCATGAGTTGCAACCTGCAACTGATCTGAACTTTGAAAACCTCCCTCTGAGCCACTTGGAAACCCATTGAACCTGGAGTGTCTTCACCAAGATGCCACTGAAATGAACTGTGCAAGAGCAAAACCAGCAACACCAAAAACTATGTACAAAACTGAAAATCATACATGCCCCAAATGGAACATGCAGAGTGTGCACAAGCACTTCTTCTACTGAAAGCAAACCTATCTACTCTACTCTAACTGGAAGCAAAGGCAAGCTAAACAAACCCTGCAACTGGTTGTGAGAAATAGCTTCCTTTCTTCAAAATTGGCAGCCATGGAATTGATTTGGCACTGATCATGGTTGTTTGGATGGATGGAAAATCAACAAGAAGCTGGTCTTCTATCCAAATCATCAAGGTATCAACTGAAAAATCCAATACCTCTTTTAGTTGCTCTGCATTTGGATTGAAGAGGTATAGCAGCTGATCCTTGGTACTTTGTAGCTCGTCCTCATGCTCAGAAGCAAGCATGACTGGTTTTGGCTTCTCCCTTGGCTCCAATGAAGCCAAGTACCTGATTGGGCAAGGTCTGATCCGTTTGATATGCCCATTGCTGTGATTTTCAACTCCAAGAATGGAGTCTTCTTGTAGACCCTCTTGAATGGATGACGTGGAAGAAATGGTAGGACCCTTCTGTCCTTTCTCTTTCTCCAATGAAGAACAGGGAAGATTAGAATCTTCCAATTTTGATTCCAAAGGGCTGTTGTAAGATGCAGGCTGCTGCAAATGAAAGCTCTCCTTCATGGCAGCAGGCTCTGGTGTTTGGAATGTGGATGATGAAAGAGAGAATGGTGAAAACTCAACCGGCTCTTCTTCATCAAAATAGTCCTCCAAAACTGACAGGTAAACTGCCTCATTGTTGTCCCGCTGTTCTTGTTCAACTTCCTCCATGGTGTTCTCTTGGTCTGCAACTTGACCACCATGGTTTCCTTCACTCTCCAATATTGAGTTTGAGAGATCAAACTCCTCTTCAGTGCTAGAACTTGAGAGAGATGAAGTGGAAAGAAGAACTGAAGGTTCTTCTGTAACCTGCTTTGTGCTCAAAGCCCTTGGATCTGCGTTTTTCTCCTCCATAGCTAGATTGTGCTCCTCTTCTTTTGGATTTGGAGCAGCTTCTCCTTCCTCCAATGTTTGAAGGCAATCTTGCTCTTGATTGAACTCCTTCTCCAGCATGAAGTTTGTCAAGTCAAACTCTTCAATCTGCTGCTCTAGAGGACAAGTTGGGACTGCAAGATCTTCTTCTTCTGCTGCAACAGAATCAGTCCTGACCACCATTTTTTCTCCAACCCTAGCCTCTTCTGTAGGCTTAACCATCAAGGGGATCCTTGTCATCCCAAATTTGGCAGCCCAAACCTTCAAGCTATCTGTCATTTCTTTTCTGTTTGGCTCTTCCTCCTGCTGTCCTTGATGACTGATTTTTACAATTTCTTCTTTCCCACATGGAATTGGGAATGCAAAAGGAGGGATAGGTTGAAACTCCACTGATTTGACAATTTTTTGTGGTGGTGGAGGAGGTGAAACCTCTTGTTTCTTTGGAGGAGGGGGTGTTTCTGTTAGCTCTTGTGGAGGGGATGACTGTTTGGAAGGAAAAAGGAAAGAAGAATCGAGGTGTGGTGGAAGACTGAGAGGTGGAGAAATGGATTCAACATTTGGGACAGCAGATGGAGAGTTTGAAACTTGACACTGCTGAACTGAAACAGATTGGGAAAGAGGAAAAGAAAAGGCATGAGATGGTGTGTTTACCTGTTGACAAGGTTGCTGAATACTTCTCTCATACACTTCTATTTCTTCAATCCACTTTGCAAGCAAAGGCAGCGTTGCAATCATGAAGTCAAGCTTCTCCTGAGGGCTGTAATGACTTGGAAAAGGTCCCACCCATGGACAGGGTGCTTCACAACCGATTCCAAATGCTCTCATCTGTGCCTGAGCCCTGGACTGCACCATCCCCTCCTCCATCTTTTGGATTTTCTCCAATAGACCAGCATCTTGGATCTGATGGTCTTCATTGTATGCACACCCTTGCTCTTGGAAAGCTCCATAGCCAAACTGACTTTGGCACTGCTGTTCATATGAGTATGCATGCTGATCTGGAGGATTTGTAAAACGTGTTGGAGGTGGAATATACTACTGTTGTTGATGTGAAATCCATGATGGAAATGAAGTCATGATTGCACAACTTCATGGAATGGAAAAGAATGAAAGGGATGGAAAGAAAGATGGATGAAAATGTATGGAAACGGGTCTGCAAGCTCAGAGAAATGGGTTGCTGATCAGATGGAGTCGCCAGATGTGTTTGCAAGTGCCTCCAAAGGCTGAAATCTTCACAGGAACACATCAACCTGCAAAAGATGAAGTGAAAGACCTCTAAGGTCCCACCGGGCGTGCCAAAACTGTTAGTGTAAAATCACAGCACCCCTGACGCACATCGCTTCTAGGTTGATGTTCAGGCATCCAGTGTGATTGCACAACATGGAAACCTCTCTCCAAGCGTGGGACTTGTAAAACCGAGAGAGGAATCTCTAGAGAAGGCTGGTTCCTGCTCCTAAACTACCTGCCACAAGCTATTCCAGTGCAGGCAAGCTAATCTAATCCTAATCTAACCATGCCAAGGAGATAGAGAGAGAGAGAGAGGGGAAGAACAGCAAAAGCCTACACTAAAACGGTGATACACCAGAGAAGGAGAATGTTGAACATCTATCAAAACTGCCATGGGACAAAGAGAGGTGAGCCATTGGGAAGGATGGACAGAAGCATCACAACCCCAAGGATAGATTTCACACAGAAAATGTCCCAAAACTCCATGAACACAGCTCCAGACCTGCAATGAACATTCAAACATGCACAGACACCTGCAATGAAGAGAGGCAAGAAGAAGACAAGCAAAAATGAGAGAGGATGGACAAATGCATCACAG